>CM039139.1:18871375-19051241 GCA_022036555.1 Microstegium vimineum
CTCTCTCGCTCCTCTGCTCGATCTCCTCCTGACTCTCGTCAGTCCCGTCCCGTGCTCACAGCAAGTTAGCAGGCCAGACAGTGACGGGGAGAAACGAACGGCTGCTGCAAAGGCAAACCCGAAGCCGGTCGAAGCCTAGTTTTTCCACAGGCCCATGCCCCCTGTGAGCCGTGAGCCGTGTAAGGGAGGAGGAGGAGCACGTTGGAATCGTGCCTGTCCAGCACCCAAGTGGAGTGTGCTACGACGACGACGACGACGACGACACCGTGCCATGCCAGAGTCAAATTAAACTACTGCTACCTAGCATTCACACACACACACACACACACACACACACACACATGCCGTCGTCGTGCACGCAGAATCATTCAGGAGAGGAGACGAGACGCAACTCACAGCCTGACGGCGACGTGCACGGCCCAGCACCTGGCCATATATATGCCTATAGTATGTGTGTCGCTCGTTCTGAGGCTCTCGTTTCTGTAATTCTGTTTCTGAACGAGGAGAGGAGACGGACGCCGGCGGGCCGCGTTATCATCTTCTTCTCTCTCTTCATTTTTCACACCGGCGATATATGATGGTGACGAGGAGGCGAATCACATTCTCTCCTCCTCCTTTCCGTCGCCGATGCGCGCGGTACCGGTGACCGCTGAGGCGGCGGTAACCGGAGGAGGTGGCGATGCGATGCTTGTCTTTGGCGTCCTCCTTCGTTACGTACGTTCCCGTGCCGCGCGCTGGTAATGCTAATGGTAGTGGTTGGTTTCACTTCCACCTGATGCTGGGCTGGGGCATCATCGGAGAGAGTTTTCGCGCGCCAAGGTGGGCCAGGCTTTAGAATAATTCGCCATTGGTGGGTGGCTTAACTTGTCATCATCCTCCACCTCCTCCTCTGCGATTTGCGGCCAAATCAACCGCAGTATGTAGTACACAAGTGCAGTACAATTGGCGGGAGGATAGGACAGGAGACGGGGGAATTTCTTTTGCCTGGCAAAGTTGCAAGTGCTTGCATGCATTACGGACGGACTGAAGATGAACTGAACCAAACAAAACAACAACTACTCCAATCCAATAAATAAACAAGAGGAAAGGAGGGCGCTTCTTTTCAGGACGGATCCCTCCCCTCCCACGCATTCGTACTATTATTAGCAAAAAAAAAATAGCGGTGGGGGATATTACTGGTGACTAGTGTAGTACTTACTCCTACTACACTAGCAGTGGTTGGGTGGTAACAGGATGGAGGAGGAGGAGGAGTAATCAGCAGCAGGCCGGCCGGCCGGCCGGGGATAATCAGCCCGGTAGCGGTGCTAATCATAGCCGGAGACCCACACAGTGCGTGAGCGTGAGCGAGCAAGCAACCAACTGGCACCTTCCCTTGCTCAACGCTGGAACCGAAACAGTTGCTGTCACTTTATTTATTTATATATATATGCTGGTCGTACGTGCGGCATATGGCCAGGTCGTTGAGATCGCTGCATCTGTCGCTTGCCTGATGGATTATAGATCCACCACGCGCCCACCCCCAACATGCCGTTTTCATAAAAGCTGAGCCCATTTGCATTTGGACCAGCGAGAGCGAGATTATATTCCAACGGATTACCAGTACCAATGTTGCTCGTTTCCAATCACTTATTACTACTTGCTAGGTCCGGTTTGGAATTTAGACACGAGGATTCAAGTTTTTATTAGTCACTTCAAATTTGATATTAAATCCTTCAAATAAGTCGACAAATGGATGACTTCATTTTTAGACTACACTCTAACAAACAACTAGTAGTATTATTCTCTTATTTTGATACTCATACTCTTCTTCTTTTCATGTTTTTTTCTTTAAATCCTATCTTGTGTGGAACTTTTATAGTTAAACATGTCTATTGGGGGTTTAAGTATCGAGTTCATGTTAGTGCTCATATTTTTTTTAATTTTATAATCATGTTCATCTCTAATGAGACATAGAGACACAATGAGACATAGAGACACATGTAATGACTTCATAAATCTTATTCTTTCAACGATAGGCGATGTGTTCGTTCACAACAAACACACACACACACACACACACACACACACACACACACATATATATATATATATATATATAGTAACTTTGTCAATCTCATTCTTTCTTCACATGTATATATGTGATGCGCCCCTACAACGCTAAGCCTAGGCACAAAATACCGAAAACCGAACCAAAATAACCGGAACCGAAACCGAAGCCGAAATAACCGGAACCGAAAATTTCGGTTAGTAGTTTGGTTCTCAATTCTCAGGAACCGAACTAACCGATCAAATTTTGATTCCAAGGCTCGGTTAACCGAAATAACAAAAAATTACAAACAATTACAATAAACTTTAGGATTTAGATCTAAATACCATCTTAATCCTAGATATAAAAGGTGGATGACACCATTTCATAGCCTCACACCATCGTATTTTTTTAATCTTGGCATCATACCTTTTTAAAATATTTTTTTCATATTTTTTCTAATTATTTTTTGTTGTTTGTGTAAATTTCGGTTAGTTCGGTCGGAACCAAAACCGAACCGAACTAACCGAAACCGAATTTGCTCGGTTCCAGGTTTAGCAAAGAACCGATCGGTTCCTGATTTTAGAGAACCGAATTTGTGTCCAGAACCGAGGAACCGAACCGATCGGTTTCGGTTAACCGAACGCCCAGGCTGGCACAACGCTGATCAAATGGCATCCAAACAAGCCATAAAAGGGGAACAAACAATCCATGTATCTAGATATATATAGTATCGGGATAAATTTTAGCTGTCTAATAATTAGCCCTAGCAAGTTGCCTGCCAAAGTCGCAATTCAAATAGGCCATGCATGAGCACATACGTGAAAAGAAAAAACTAATCTATGTATATTAATAGTATAGGACTAAACTTTAGTTATCTAATAATTTGTACTAAAAACTAGTTATAGTCTCCTAGATTGTCTAAACAGACTTTTACGGCATGTCCGTTTGGCTCAGCCACCGAAATCGTATTTTTATCTCACAACAAAACAGTCAAAAACAACATTAATCGGCTTATCAGCCACCGAAACGATCAGCCAAACAAAGGTTTAAGTTATACTCCTAGTTAATAGTTGGCTCCAGGAGTACATCAAATGTTCTTTCTTAAGATTAACCAAATTTATAAATATAAAAACATTGATATAAATATAATAAAAATGTTAGTATCATTGGATACATTGGGAATCAAATTTTTATGGCGTACTCCATCTGTTAAAATTATAAAATTGATGATTTTGAGGAGTCAGACGGTAGCATTTATGATACTAAAATAGTGTTAGTATATTAATCACATAATATATTTCTTAGTTATCACATATAATGATGTTATAGTTTTCTATAGACTTAGTTAAACTTTAAAAATATCTTGGGTCAAATCCGATTTCAGTAATAACAACCGTCCACAGTTGCACCTTGACCACACGGTCCGTACACCTAGAGTGGACTATATAACAAGTATCTTGTAATAACAATAATAACTCATTCATAAAAAAAACATTTTTCCTATCTTTATTTTTAGCTTTGATAGCCGCACTAGGTGTTGGCGAAGTGCGGACACGGGTTTGGATTATGGCGCCCGTATATCCTCAATCTTGTTAGCCAAGCTAAGATTGATTCTCTCCACCTACGTTTTTTCCAGCAAAGCATTCTTTAACGCCTTGACAAGTTGTTGTTTAAAGATGTAATTCTTGTTTAAATGCCTTCTTTAACACCTTGGCAAGTTGTTGTTTAAACAATTTAACGTCAAAATGTATTTAGTCACTACCAAAAAAGACCTTATAGTTGTAGTATTCGTGCTTGCATAAAGGGAAACGGTTAATTGTTATTCTTGCTGCCAAGTAACAATGACCTCCCACGTTGACTACACACACCTACAGTGGAGTATCAAACAAGTTCCTTGTAGTAACAGTAATAATAACTCATTCACCATGAATAATTGTAGCAACAACCGCAGAAAGCTACATAATCCTTAGTCATGTTGATGAACCATAGGGAGAAGCTAATTAGTAAAAGATGTACATTGAAACAATAGTTTGTCGTGAAATGACAAGATTATTTTCATATACCGAATAATTTCAATTTTGTTAACCAAGCTAGGCTATGTAAGGTTGTTTGCCACCACCAACATTTGTCCTCGACAACCTTTATGACGTCTTGACACATATTAGTTCCATTATAAAATATAATAAGGAATTTCCAGTTGTTCTAAATGTCCAAAGTTTGTTAAGTTGTAAAGAAAAGTATTATTATCTACCCAATAAAATATTAAAAACATTTCATGGTGTGTTTATTAATCTCTTTTGATACTATATAAAGATTAGCTTCTTCCAAAAAATTAATCTCATGGTCTAAACTTTAGTTGGCTACTAAATATTAGATCACTTTATCATGTTTGTGTGGTCTAATAAACTAATGGATCTTTTTTTTAAAGATTGACTAAACTTAGGCCACTCGTTGATTGGAGCCTCAAGAACTATAGTTTAGCAACTAAACTTTGGACCATGGATCCAAACAGAGCCCTATACTTAGGGATGAAACGGGTTAAAATAAATCTTGTTCTGTCCTATCTCGATTTCTACATTTAACTCGCTTGAATTCATATTAACGGTCATCATGGTTGTTATTTTTTTTTGGTTATCGATAAATCTGAAAATGAGACGAAAATGATAGGGCAATTTTTCTAACGTTTTTGTTTTTTCCATTTTTAACCGTATAGGGCATATACCGTTTTAGGAAGTGCAATAATGCAGACATCGGCCATGCCACACCAAGGTATCCCTATCCATAGTAGACTGGTGGTTGGCTTGTTGTGTTATGAATATATGGTCTTGCACGATAGCCATCTTATGAACCTATGAATTAAAATTATTTACATGTTCATAGTGTTACCATGCTAGGACGGTTAGATCAGTAAATGAAGTCATGTTTTTCTTAGTTCTATGTGTTGATGTTCTTGGTTTTTTCTTTTTGTATCCCTTACGTTATAGCATGTTCTCGCTCGAGTTGACCCACTTTTGATTTCTGATGAATCATATATTTTGTTCATGTTTCTAGCCTTCTCGATTCTAACTCTGCTTTCACAATAAAATGTAAAAGTGAAAACAAGAGATGATTTTCTGGATCTACCCATTCGTTTTCATCCCTATTGACGCATTCTAAGGATTCTAAGGAGTCAATTGTTCCATGTTTGACTAGATTTATAAAAACAATATGATCAACATTTGTATATCAAAAAAGTTTCCTACAAAAATATTAAAATGTATAACTTGATTGATCTAATAATGTTTATTTGGTACCATTAATATTAGTATATGTGTTCGCGAAAAAATTAATATTAGTATATGTTTATAAATTTTGTCAAACTAGAGATCTTTTGATTCTTTGAACCATGAGATGTGCACTTATTTAACAAGTTTATTGTCAGAATAATAATAATAACTCACTATTTTTTTCGAGCTATAATAATAATTCACTCATGAATAATATTTAACAAGTTTCTTGTCAGAATAATAATAATGGCTCACTCATCAATAAATTCAGCAACAAAGAAAACCACATACAGTAATCCGTAGCCCTAACAGATTGGCATGTATGCTGAACTCCTGAACGAGTGGGAGAAGAAACAAATTAGTAGAAAATTGCAAACTGAAACCTACTCCGTACTAGTCCGGCACTCTGCCAGGAAAAGACAAAGACTCCATAGCAGCGCTAGCTCCAACTGCGATTGATTCGGTTTAGGACCTGAATGCACCAAGTGGCCTATACAGAAATCAGAAATGAGGACCAAAACATACTATGTGTCGAAGTGATGATCTGCATCCAACTCCTACCACATAGTACATACTTTCTCTGTCCCTAAATGTCTGTCTCTAGAAAACCGTGTTTTCCTCACAGACACATTTTTCGTACGACATAAAAAAGAGACGGAGAGAGTACTTGCATAGGCAAAAGAATACGATTACTCGACCAAGAAAAGGAGAAGCAATTGAAGATTCTTTGGAGGGCCCTTTCATTATTTCTTGGCACTCATAATCAATGCACTGATTATCTGCACACATTTTTTAAATCAGAATAGTGGTTGAATTGACTTTAAGCCGGTGGTTGTATATACCATATACGGAGTACTGTACATGTATGTATAGCCTACAAGGAAGACGAATAACCAGAAGACCATTTTTTTATATCTGCAGCACCGTAGCAGAATACTACTGTACTCGTAGTTCACATAAAAAAAGGTTCTACTGCTGCCAATCAGCGTCGGATGAAAAGAAATTGAAAGGATACGCGAAAGACGTACGCCGTCGCGTGTACAGTGCAGTGCTACTAGAGCGGCGCGGAAGATGCGAAGGGCAGAGGAAATCCACCTCAGCTTCAGGTGAGCTGGCCGGTGGCCGCTTCCGCCCTTTTCTATTTCTGAGGCCTGCGCGGTTTCCAATTCCGACGAGCCAAAACAGACGGACGCACACACACAGAGCGAAAGGGAGGGGCAGGGCAGAGCAGGAGAGAGAGATTCGAGGGGGAATAAAAAGGGTAAGAAATAAAGTGAGGGAGGGGAGAGTCCCATTTCCCCAAGTACTACACGAGAGAGAAGAGAGAGCAGAGGAGCACGCTACGAGAGAGAGGGGAGGTCGAGGGAGGGGCAGCAGGGGCTGCAGCAGAGGCCAGAAGCATTAGAAGCGGCAGTCGTAACCAAGTGGCATCAGTAGATAGAGCCAGCCATCTATCTATCCATCTATCTAGCCCTACAGGTATAAATCCTCCTCACGCATCGGTAGGAGGTGGGCGAGGGGGGGACGGGACGGGACGGAGAGGCCGCCTGCCACCAGGCCAACTACCAAGTGGGGGAGGGAGGGAGGACCGGGAACCGGAGCCGGAGGAGGGGATTTCTCGGGGGCGGAGTGGCGGCCACGACCTGATTGGGCTGCTGCAGGATTTGGTGCCCGCGATCTGCCAACTGCCATGGATTTGATCTAAGGTGAGCTCCTTTTCCCTGTTTTGGCGTTTTGCTAGAGGGCTGGCTCGGATTCGTGTTGTCCGACTTATCGCGGCGCTGAGGGAGAGATTTGTTTATTTTCTTCACAGATTTGGGGAGATCGGCCGGGTTCGCGCTGCGAGATTCGATTTTATGCCTGTTTTATTCACGAGGTTCGCTCTCCTCAGATCTCGAGCCAGTTCTTGATCCATTTCTTCCCAATGATTTCATCCCCGCTTATTTTTTTTAATTCGACTTTGGCGCCTGCAGATCGCAACAGCGGGTGCTAAGCAAGCTCAGATTTCATTTTTTTTTTCTGGATCGATCTCAGATTAGGAGGAGGAATAAAGCAACAATAGAAAGAATTTTTGGGAGAAGGAGAAGGCAGGCATGATGCTGGAAGGGAAGTCGTACCTTGTGTCGCGCTGCCTGCCGAGCTCCTGCGAGCCGGAGGAGACGGAGTGGGCCTACCTCGCCCACGAGGTCCAGGTCCTCAGCGGCAAGCGTCCGGCGCCGGAAGACGTCGAGGTCGAAGACCTGGACGAAGCTGACGGCGGCGGCGGCAAGCGCAGCAAGCCGCCGTCTCCGCAGCCGCACACGCCGGACATCTCCGAGGGCCACGGCTCCAGCTGCCATGTCTCCGGTTGCGGCGGAGAGCAGCAGGGCACTGGGAGCAACCCCATGAATTCAATCGGTCCTGACCTCACCCTCAATTGCCTCCTCCGGCTATCCCGCTCCGACTACGGCTCGGTGGCCTCCCTCAGCCGGGACTTCCGCGCCATGGTCCGCGGCGGGGAGATCTACCGCCTGCGGCGCCAGTATGAGGTGGCCGAGCACTGGGTCTACTTCTCATGTAATGTTCTTGAATGGGATGCCTATGACCCATATCGAGAGCGCTGGATCCAAGTGCCCAAGATGCCGCCTGCTTCATGTGCTCTGACAAGGAATCACTTGCAGTCGGCACTGAACTGCTTGTGTTTGGGATGGCGCGTATTGTCTTCAGATACAGCATCCTAACCAATTCATGGACCAGGGCTGATCCAATGAAGTCTCCACGGTGCCTGTTTGGGTCAACAAGTGTTGGGGAGAAGGCCTTCGTTGCTGGAGGCACTGATTCTGTTGGCAACATCCTGAGCTCTGCAGAGATGTATGACTCTGAGACACATACCTGGACGCCCCTCCCAAGCATGAATAGGGCGAGAAAGATGTGCTCTGGGGTTTTCATGGATGGCAAGTTCTATGTGATAGGTGGTGTGGCCAACAACAACAGAGTTCTGACCTGTGGGGAGGAGTATGACTTGAAGAGGCGTTCTTGGAGGATAATCGAGAACATGTCTGAAGGCCTCAATGGAGTCACTGGTGCTCCTCCCTTATTGCAGTTGTCAGCAATGAGCTCTACGCCGCTGACTACAGCGAGAAGGATCTCAAGAAGTACGACAAGAAGAACAATAAGTGGATCACCCTTGGAAAATTGCCTGAACGGTCTGTGTCAATGAATGGGTGGGGCCTTGCTTTCCGAGCATGCGGTGACCGCTTGATTGTCATCGGAGGTCCAAGGACCTATACTGGTGGTACTATTGAGCTCAACTCATGGATCCCAAACGAGCGGCCGCCTGTGTGGAATTTGATTGCCAGGCGGCCATCTGGGAACTTCGTGTATAACTGCGCCGTGATGGGTTGCTGAGTCCACTGAATAAAAGATGAAGTGCAGTGGATATTTATGAAGGATGCTATGCACAGAGGCAGCCTGTCCAATTGCTTCAGCCCTTATTCTTCGTAGCGATTTCTGCCGTCTGCCCAGTTCCGGAATTAACTGGACATCAGTTGATTGTCAGCAGTCTCATGTAACCCTTGAGTTCTAATACTCCTGTTTCCCGGCTAATCCATTTCTACATTTGCATTTGAATCAACTGCTCGTGATTTCAAAGATACGAAACTATGCAAAACAAATGTCATATTAATAATCTAGAAACAACATCGAGATGGTTTCTATCTATTGATGAGGAACCTGTTAAGAAATACTTGATTTGCCTGTAGCTGCAAGAAATGCTAATTATTTCTCTTTCATCTTGCATGTTTCATAATTTGCATATCTTTCTTGATGTTATGAGACACCAAGCATTGGTGGTGACATGTGTGAACTGCTGTGTTGAATTTTCATGTTGCATTTGCTGGATTCACTTGGCTCTAAATGGCATACATTATGTTGGTATTTCAGCATTTGATTGAATTGTTGTTTGGACTAGTCATACTGTGAATGTGTAAGTCTCATGGAATCTTGCGCTGTTTCACAATTGGTATCTGAAAAGATCAGAAACTAAAAGGTACTTATTCGATTGGTGTCAGTTTTGAAGTCATGTTGCAGTAGCCTGTATTTCTTCTCCTGGAGTTTATGGTTCTACTCTTGATGTTTATATATAGTTTATATCTATGGTTACACACGATCGCTTTGACTCGCAAGCTTATTGTGCTAAAAAAATGATTCGTTTAAACTATGAAGTTGTTTGATTTCGTACGATCTGTTTTAGTAATTTCGCCTGCTAGATGTCTTTCTGAAGTAGTAGATGCAATAAAAGAAGGAATTCATTAGAAACTTCCTAGCTCCTATTAGTGTGCTCATCTGCAGTTCTCTTTTGCTGAGATGTTTCAAATTTGGATTTGCGATGTCCAGAATTCCTTTGGATGAGTAAATTCAAATGGCAGTGCTTGCCATATTAATGTATGGTTGTGTTACCTGTTGATGTCAGCCAGATTTTTACACCTTTTACCAAATGAACAGTTTTCTGATTAATCCAGCTACTTCCAGACTGAAAGCAGTTTCCTGATTAATCTAGATACTTCAGCAACATTTGTGGTGAGTAAGATGCCCTTCAGTCTGGGGATAATGAAACTCAAGCTTTGTGGAACAGAGAGTGAAAGTGAAATACTCATGTCCTACTTAATTTAAGTATGTAGCTAGAGTGGTGAATGCATATTAGCTGGAAAATTTATGGTTCAAGTATCGTGTCTATTGCACTTCTTTCCAAATTGGCTATCATTCCTTGTGCTGCAACTTGATACTTGATTGGTTTGCATAGTGTCAAAACTTGCTTTCTGTCTAACTTTGCCAGTAGCACGGGATGCCAAAATATGGCGCAGAGCTTTATTGCACATATACTTGATTTACCGGTGACCTATTTTGATTCATTCTGAGTGTGTCATCCTGCCTATTTAGAGTCTATATCTATATAATAGTAGCAAGTGTGATTTGCTGAAACAAAGTTTGCTTTTTATGAGTAGAGTTGGATGCTAAGAAGCTTAACCTTGCATCAATTGCTAGCTTGGCTTCTTGACTAGCACTGGAAGGCTATTGGTTCCTCTTTATCTGTATTTGACCGAGCCATGCTTACATTTGCTTATGAAGGTCAACACGGCCTTGCTTAAATCTGGTCCCTCCATTACAGGAGGCCGAACATGATTAAACTCTTTGGTGGTAATTAGATTTATAGTGTGGCAGAAACTTGGTGGCCTGGCATGTTGTTTTGAACGGGAAGACGGATCAGCAGTGACTCTGCACAGTCAGTCTACAGATGAAGTTGGCATGCAGAGAAAGTAGCAGCAGCTCGTAGCAGATTGTTCTTGGTTTGTTGCGTGAAGCTTTGTTCCTTTGACTCGTGGAGCTGCTGCTGGTCCGGTGTCTATCTTTCTATCTATCTACCTCAGGCACAGACAGGATGGACGCGCCCAGTCTGGCTGGCGCTGGGTTGGGTTGGGTCTCCCCTGTGGCTACGTTGGCGGCGGCGCTTTACAGCACTGCCAGTTTTGCCTCTTTTGTTTTTTGTTTTTTTTTTCCGTCGCCCGGTCGCCGGCTGCAATTATTCCAAGGGATGGGAAGGGGGAATACTGGAAGAATGCATCGTTGTGTTCGGAATAGGATCGCAATAATTTCGATGCACGTCGCTGTTGTGCTGCAGTTGTGGATGGTATGGAGCTGTGCCGTGCGGCCACTGCATACATACATGCCCCCTAGCTCACCTCACCTTGCTGGCACACTACTAGTCTTGCTGCCTTTTCCTTGAGTCTACTAGTACTACTAGTAGTACTACTATCGTCTTGCTCCGTGCAGCTAGCTGGTTGTTTGGCAGGGCATGTTAGAAGTTTGCTTGTTGTGTGCTGATTGGCAATTTAAAATCTTGTGAGTGAAGTAGCATCTTTGCCATATTGGTGTCATGGTTATTGCCAGCAAGAATCAAACGAGGCTTTCTTTTTGCTCTATACTACAAGCATAAGTATGCTCTTTAACTTTAGGGAATACTAATTTCTAGAAGAAGAACCATGCCGTCACCGAATCTCAACAAAAACACTGACCTGCCCAGTTTAACGCTGCACATCCAGCAGCCGGATAGAATATAGTATATAAATATATTTAGCCTCAGTGGTAGTGGATAATAATAATAACAAACACAACTCGCAAGAAGGGAAGGGAAACGCTCAGTGCACAGCACAGCGTATTATTATGCCTACTGATAATAATCTCCTCTATTCGTGGCGATGCATGGACGGCAGGAAACACTAGGCCAGGCCGGGAATCATTGCGCCTGCCTGCCTGCCTGCCCAAGCGTCCACGCAACGACCAACCATGGAGCTTCCTGCGTCCCGTCCCGTCCGTTTCAGATTCCAGTTTGATCGCTTCCCCCGCCCGCCCCGGTGCAGTGCTTGCATGCTGCGGCGATCGATAACGCACCTGCGTGACTGCGATGCGATCGACGACGCACGCGGCCCAGGTGAACGTGGCAGCGGCGGCGGCTGCTGAGTCGCCCGACGGGACCGCATGGTCGCGGCACGCCACGCTGCGTCAACGCGTTTGAACGACGGCCCGGTCCTCGTTTACGGCTCCGGAGTAGAGTACGGCCCAACCCAGACAGAGTATACGGTACACCACGACGCGGCTTCTTGTGTATCCGTATTCCGCACGTGTACTTCTATTATTATATATATGCTCGTCGGTCGTTCTCCCCACCCCGCAGCGTGGGCTGATTGAAAGACCCTGGCTCAGCTCTGGTTTAATTCGGTCCGAGCTTTGATGGGCTCTAGACGCTGATAATATGGCCCAATTCCGCGCTCCGAGTAGCTTAAAAATAGGTGCTCCAATAGACGGAGTTTTCAGTGAAGACGTGCTGTGAAAACGAAAGTAGTACCTCTGTAAAAAAAAAATGCAATTATCACTTTTCGAGGAATCAAACAACTTAAACTTTAACTAAATTATATAAAAAGGTACTAAGATTTGTGACATGAAACTAAGTATTATTTAATTAGTTATAGAATATATTTTTATAATAAAATTATTTAGAAACATAAATGTTAATAGTATTTAATATAAAGTTGGTCAAATATAAGTCATCTTGACTGGCACGGTTTCCACAATTATATTTTTTTAGGGATGGAGGTAGTACATCTTTAGGAAGGTATAAAAAGCCTTTAGAAAACAATTGTGATCACAAAGAAATATGGCTGGTGGCCTGGCGCTAGCAAATCTGCAAACGCCAAGTAGTATTGTGATTTCCAGGACAGGTAGCACGTACAGGCTACAGCAGAAAAGGGCCGCCGAGCAAGTTTAATAGATAGAGCCCACGGCTGGCGGTAAGGGTTCTTTCAGCCTTCTTATGGCCTATTCATATAGTAGTTGCTTCTTTATAATTAATACATGACCTACATGTCTTTCTCACAACTTTTTTTGGTTCTTGTGACCAAGCTGACTATAAACTTATAGCCCACCTCTCTTCTCCTCTCTCCTTCAGCTCAGTATTCAATCCTTTTGCAGCCCACCATAATACCTGCTCTAGTACCGACGGGCCGTGTTTGTCGCGTCGTCATCGTCTTGTTTTCCCGAGGAAGCAGACAGAAGCAACCGTGAGGCAGCGCAGCCCAGCCGGCCCAGATGCACCTTGCGTCCTTGCACGTGAGTGACCGAGACCCGATGCAGAGCTGAGCTGCGACGCGATGCGATGCGGAGGATGCCGGACCCGGACGCGAGGGACGGAGGGACTGCCAGTGGGCTGTTGTTTTGTTGGTCACCGGCCTCAAATCCTGCTCTACGACTACTAGTCTGCAGTACAGGCGCCCAGCCCGTCCTCGTGCTTTGCTTCTTCTGGCCCTGCCCATGCTGTGTGCCTGTGTATCGTTGTGTGTACAGTGTACTGTAGTACCAGTACTACTGTATAGTATAGGACCCGGACCGAAGCGCACACCGAGCAGTCAGCAGTGCACTGCACTGACGGTTTTCAGTTTCACTGGCTGTGCCCACACCGGTCGCGTCGCAGCACCAAAACTTGGAGGGAGCCGGGACTCCTCGTCTCGTAGACTCGTACTCTCTGGTCACCTGTGTCACTGTGTGGTGGATGCTGTGGACGGGGATACCTCCCTCAAGGGCAAGGCAGAGGAACCCGGTGCTTCGCCGAGCCTGATACTTGGCTACTAAGGCTACAAGGTCGGATCTACCGACTAGTTACACAGCTAAGACCTCACTACTCCATCTGTCCCCATATCTCAGTGATTCAGGGAACTTAGATAGTACACCCTATATACAAATGCATGGAGCATTAAGTGCATCTAGACATTTAATTAAGGGGGTGTTTGGTTTACCCCCTAAAGTTTAGTGGTCTCTAAAGTTTAGTGCATTAACTAAAGTTTAGAGGACACTTTAGGGAGGGTGTTTGGTAGTTTAGGGTCTAAAATCACCTAAGTTTAACTACTAAAGTTTAGGGGGCTGTAACCAAACACCCCTAAGCTACTACAATGACAAATAAATAAGGACAGAGGGAGTACTCTTTATAACTACAGTCAATATTTTTCTTGCACTCAAAAGATTAAATAAATGTGGATCGTTTGTAAATACTCCATCCATCTTAACAAATAATAAGACAACTCAGTCAAACTGAGTTGGACAGAGTTTCTAACGATACTTATCTAGTATGATACCCCTTCTAGGTTTCTAAAACAAGTCGTTTTGCAATTATCTTAAACTTTGACTACAAATAATTTTTTTAGCTTGAGTTTGAAAAAATGAAAGTGATATAAGTAGATTTGTATATTTGTTTCGAAATGTAGTTTTAGAAAAGTGTAAATTTATATTTTATAAATATTTTATGGTAAAAGGTAGTGGCCACAGTTGTTTTTTGAGATGTGTCGATGTCCAAAACAATTTCCTCTAGAGATTTGAAAGGAGGAAGCATTAATATATTTTAAGTAAATTTAGTTAGATCTAAGATTATTCTAAGATTTTCCATCATTTTGGGGATGGACACGTTCGCACCCATGATTGCTAATTATAGCATAGATACTTTGCCGGTCTTTCGAATTTGACTAGGGTGCTATCCAAGTCCTTATAGTTCCAAATGCAGATTTCGATCTCTAAACTTACTAATCGGCGTGACGTATGATGTCCAACTCACAAACACTAGAGTCAGTCGCTTGTGTGGCAAGTTGATTGCACAGTAATCGTGCCAAGAAACTATCTTATGTAATGCAATTATCTTCTACAATGCAACTTCACTGCCGTTCAAGCTACCCAATCATTCACTCCTCTCCACGGGTCCTCTTCTCCCGCTTTCTTTCTCCCCGCCCTCCACCACATGGGAGATGGCGAGCCCAAGGTGAGACGAGCTCCGCATGCAAGCTTCGATGGATGGGCACGAGCTCCACACACGATATTCATCAGCAATGGAGACAATGTGGGAAGGGAGGACGGGGCCGAATGAGCATGCGAGGGGGGAAGGAAGATGGGGGCGACAAACATGGTGTGGAGAAAGGAGGAAGAAACCAATCTATCCCTCCCTACACGATAATGATTGCTCTCTATGGTCTCAATAGATGCAAAAAAATCATTTCCTCATAAGAAATCGTTCATTTCTTTTTTCCCTCTCTCTTCAATATTTGCCTTACCAATTAGCAAAAATAGATAGGTGAGAATCCGACTAACTTGCACAGAAACTTTTATAGTTTATGTATTGCAAGTGCCCTAAGGCTAGTTTCAATGTGGAGTTTTGTGCCACAATTACCAAGACTATCACATCGACTGTTGTGTTGGTAATTATGACAATAAGTTTCCTCTATATGTGTTATAGGTTAGTCTTAGTGCGACTTTCATCCCCATGTAACTCATTTTATTCCATGAAACAATCATGCATAATATATCTTTTCATTTATATTATATCATGTTAGACTATTTAATGCTAATAAAACTTTCATTGAGATTGACCTAATACTAAATGAGAATGAAACTCTTTTGAAAATCCATTAAAAGTGGATGGCATAAATGACATTTGGAGACCAAGTTTGAGTAGAAATGGTATTCGATACAATTTAGGGGGGGGGGGGCTTTTGGCAGGGTTCCTCCTCATGGGATTTTGTAGAAGAGCCAGGTCTGTTTTGGAGGAGCCAGAGCTGTTTAGGGAGGGTTTGGTAGGACTTGAAAATGGCTTTGTTTTTTTAATAAAACAATAACTCCTCATACAAAATATTTGGTAGGAATTTTCTGAAACTACAAGAGCTAGAGCCAGGGAGGAACTCTACCAACTATCTACTCTTTATCATATATTGTCCTGATCTAAAATAGGCAGTAGCCTAGGGCTAGGAGATTAGGAGTACTATCCTACTATCTACTGGTAGTTGTCTCTTGACTCTGTCTGCTCATCAGCTCTTGGCAGTATCTGTAGCTAGGGCCTAGGTCTCGGTCTTTTCATTCCATCCACCGGCCGGCAATGCAAGTTCCGGTGTCTGGCTCGTTGTTCAAGCTAGCTAGACAGAAGCAAAACGTAGTGCCACCACACCGGACCATGCTATGTTCGCCGTGAACGTGAGCCGGCCGGGCATTGATGAAAGTTATAGCTTATTAGATAGGTCGACCAGGAGGTAGACAAGGGCACATGCGCTCGAAGAGTTTTGTTCGTGTTCGTGGCCCGACGACGACCTCGCTCGTGGAACGCCAACAGCCCACGCAAAAAACGGTTCCCCGGCCGGCCTGCCTCCGAAGTCCGAATAATCACCGTCGGCGACGCGCGGAGACCAGCAAGCTCCCCGGCTCGGCTGCTGGCATGCCTCGCACTCGTCGTTCTTTAGCTAGGAAGCACGGATGAGACCCGGTCCGTTCCGTTGCCCCGGCCTTCCGGCGCTGGCGACCGCGGCAGGCGAGGTGATGGGCAGTGTGCAGCTCGATCGCGGACACACGGACTGGACTGGCAGCACGGCCCTGTACCCACGTCTCGGTGCCGGGATCTGCGCCTACCACGCCACGATATCAGCGTCATCATGGCGCAATCATTGACGAACACGAGAACCTACCAGCGGATCGCACGCCGAAATCGTCCGGCCTGTACTGTAGAAGAAAGGATTTTTCGTCGCCCATGCATCGGCGCTCTGCTCGGCATGCATGTGAAATTAACTGTCAGTGCGCAGCGACACAGATCTATTTACTTTACTGACAGAGATTGATTTTCATTTCCCGTCGCGCGCCCCCGAGCACGGCAAACCCAGTTGAGTGTCTTGCCGCAGCCGCAGCACGGGCCGCCGTGCTTTCTCCCGGCCCATTCAAACTGGGCCGTCGCTTTATTTTACTTGTTTTTTTAAAAAATAAATACAGTCTACTCCGTACACTAGATCATCTCAAAACAATCTCCCAATCCATAATTTTTGGTGAGCAATCTCACCTCTCAAATTTTTGGCACTTAAAAAAATCGACCCCGTCGCTTGGATATAGTTAAGCACGTTTATCCATCGTGCCAATATAAGTAGAAGGACGTGGGAAATAATAGGAAGCAGGACATAATTAATGCAAACATATAAGAGAAAAAAATAGTTCGGGATTCCTAATGTAAAATTACCTTGTATGTTTTTGGAGTGATCGATTTTTTAAAAAGCATTAGAGAAACTTTTCTTTCAAGGTAGGCATGCAGGAGAATCCTAGCTAGTACGACTGTGATCCTACTGGCATGCAGCAGGACTAGCTGATATGTGATCATGCGTGCTGTATAAGGATTGGCTTCATGAGACACGGTTCGGTAGGGGAGCACGCATGCACGGATAGATCCATGGCGGCGTATAGCTAGCTAGCATATCGATAGGATAGGACGTGCCAAGTGGTACGATCTCCGTCACATGTCCATGGAGGCATCCGAATCCGATATGGACACGGGCCGTGTGTGTGTACCAATAGCGGTTGCAAATAAACCCGCGCGCGCACGGCGGTCGGCTCCGTGTGTCTGCGTTGTGCCGCGCGCGCGCGGCCGGACGGCCGGTCCCCGCCCGCAGCGCGCTGCATGCATGCAGGCCGCGGGGCCCGCCGGAGCAGCGATGGGCGGGCCACGTCGCACAGCGACTAAACCACCTCCCAGTCAGTCACAGTTAGCGGCCGCAGCTCTAGCTAGCGCATGTACGTACTAGTCCGTGAGTTAACGGTAAGAGCAGAGGCAGACAGGCCAGGCCGGCCTGAATGATGAACGCAATTGCACAGCTGGCCAGTCAGGTAGGTACGTGCGTTACTGTACGTAGCTGCTGCCCGGCCGTACGTATGTATGTATGTACGTGGGGACACGAGAGAAACAGGAGGAAGGCCAGGGGGGCGGCGGTCAGCTTTCTCATACTCGCATGAATGGTACTACTTGAGAGCCTGAAAATATATGCAGGACATGGACATATGCAAATGGATGGATGGACGATAGATGTGGCAGGCCGGCCGGCTGAATGATACAGTAGTACTAATCTTCTAGTACACGCACGTAGCACGTAGCACGACGCTAGCTACTACTAGTACATCGATCTACATCCCATCCGACTCAGCAGGACGCAACGCAGAGCAAATGTACGTGGGGCCCGTAGACGGGGGGAGTTATGAAGGTCATGTCGCGCGCAGGGGGAAGAAAGATCTCGCCGCGGTGCAGGTGGGGGGGTTTAAGGACCACCCCGCACCGCCTCAAACGGGGCGATCCCAAAGATCACGCGATCTCAGGCCTCGTCCCCACACAGGAGGCACGTCCTTCGATCTCCCTGTCCGGGCCAACTGCCAAAAGCTGCTCCTTCTTCCATCGTCGTCGTCTTCGCGCGACGAGCATCACCACCAGATTCTTCAGTAGTAGTACACGCACATCGATCTCAACCTACCTACTAGCTAATCTAGCCGGAGATGACCTTTATGTGGACACCACCACCACTGCTCTGCTGCTGATGCTGCCTGCCTTCTCCGTCCGGCTGGCGTTGTTGATCTTCACCAGCTGCATGCTGCAGCTCGTCGGAAGGTCCTTTGCTTGCATGCATGCAGTATGTATGCATCCGCAGCGCCCAAAGTTAACATTTGCCGTCAATTCATCACCAAAAGTCTAGTACACGGGTCCACTTGTTGGAGGGAGACTTTTTTGTTTATTTTGAACGTAGAACTGGCATTGGAAGAAAATTTTGTATTTTATATGGGGGAAAAAAAAAGAGAGTCTGGTTCTCAATCCGATCCTTTACAAAAAGAACTACAGTAAGTATGATACAGGGGTTCACTTGCTACACCCAACCGGCCAACCCACATATATAGTTAAACCTCTACGTACTACTCCTACCTCTCTTTTTTTCTTATACTAGTTTCAATTGGTTTTGATCGTATTTTTCCCTTTATTTATGGTTTGACATGCCTCCTGTGTGTGGCCTCCAATGTGTAACTTGGAGGTGCTTCGCTGCAGCAATAGTACTGTACCCTTTTAATGTGACACCGCACCAATCAACTAATTAAAGCCCTTAATCATTTGTCTCACTGTCGCATTGTCACCGGCATCACCTGGACACCAAATCACGACGCTACGAGCAACACAGAGAACTTGAAACTAAGCTTACGTTGTAGTTAGGACTTCACTAACACATTATTGTAGGTGTTCTGAGGACGAAGGATCTGGGCTTTTGGTGGTTAGCTGCCCATATCGTATAGTATAAGCTAGCTTGTTGGATCAAATAGAGGTTGTGGATAGGAAGTTGACTTTTGCAATCATTAACAGATCGAGAAAGGATCTTCTTAGCTAAAAGTGTGGGAAGATTGATTGTATTCCAAGTATGTTTACAGGAGTACATATATAGCAGCCATGGGTGGCATGCAAGCCGACCACTAAGGCACAGTTACATGCCTAATTATAGTAGTCTAACACTCCCCCGCAGTCTAATCGAGAGCATCGCTAACGGTCAGACTGGACCGAAACTCCTGGAAGAGCGAGGTAGGAAGACCCTTGGTGAAGACGTCTGCGTACTGTGATGTCGTAGGTACATGAAGAACTCGAGTATGACCGAGGGCAACTTTCTCTCGAACAAAGTAGAGATCAATCTCAACATGTTTTGTTCGCTGATGTTGCCCTGGGTTGCTGGAGAGATATACAACACTAACGTTATCACAATAGACCACCTGTGGCGAGGAATGCCCCGAGGTCCGGAAGACTTGCGAGCTGTGCGCTTAGTTCTGGCCATCCTATAGACAAGATTTCAAAGGAGGTAAGTAAGTAACAGGTCAAAATTTTAGTAGCTTAAGAACAAAATTTTAAACCCATCCCAAGCTGTATGATACGATGCATGAAACGTCCCTACGAATACGATAATATTTACATAACATATATATAGGGCATATATATATAACCATATTCATACCATCAGCTTGATATCCTAAAGTCTACTCTCCTAAACTTGGAAAGAGAGAAAAGATGAGTTAAAGGAATTTTTAGACTCAAATCACCTTTTAATTTAAGATCCAAAAACATTTTTGAAAACTTTTACAACTGCAAGATTGGTAATAAGGCGAGCTTTGATACCAGCTATGACAGAACCTCTTAAGATAGGGCCCACTTGTCAGGATTAACCAACTTAATCCCAACAGATGATCCAAATCTTAATTAGTACGTCAGGTGTCGCCACTTTGTAGCGGGTCATCCACCTCTTTCCGAAAAGGATCACCTCATTACAATCATTACAGAAGTAATACGAGATTTTTATATTACATCAAAGTAGCGGAAATTTAAAGTCATATTACAAACCATAAGTTTTGAAACATAACTGAAGTGTCATACGATAATAATATATCAAGCTGCTGATAGAGTATGAACAAACAACCATGGTACTCTTGCCTAAGAGTTCAAGCAAGGACAGTTTATTCTTCCTCTTCATCTACACTGATCACGGTCATGCAGCAGGAAGCCACACAAACCGGGTTGTGATCCTCATCTGCAACAGGGGTTAACAAACCCTGAGTACGGGAGTACTCAACAAGACTTATCCGACAAAAAAAAGTATTTGGTGGAGAAAACAGTATGCAAGTCATAGGATTCAAGGTGTGGTTTACAAGAATCAATTATTTTGCATAAATGAACATTTATAAAAGAATTGAAATTCATTTATGTTATCCATACGATTACTCAAGTACCGACCTAGATGTATGATTGATAACAAGGTAATAACCATCCATAAAGGGATCCAACAAGTATCCAGTTAAAGGGTATTACTACGAAGAAGAAAACAGGGTCATGTTTCCATATCCGAGGAACACGACGATTCGAACCGGTTTATCCCAGCTGGGGCTTCCCTATCACACGACATATACAGCCGCTTTAAAGCACGCATATGACTACTTTTCCCTGGATCCTCTCGCCAAGACCGGGGTTCTGCCACCCGAGAGCACAGTACACCTCCATCTAGTTCGCTAACTTGGAGGGTACACACTACTCCCGCCATCTCTGCACTCCCAGTGCGGGTTAACCGTTCTTCAAGCGAGAATAGCCAGAGTCCAGCTTCCGGAGTATGTGATAAGTACTCCAAAGTCACAACTCTAGTCATGCATCAACGGACGGTTCCTAATCGACACAGGCGGAAAGAACCCGCTCACCAGACACCGCTGATGGCTCTCCAACACCGTGTCCATCCGGTCTCAGATTATTACTTCCAGCAACAACATCCCCTTCTCAGAAAACATAACCATTTGCCGAAGCAATACGCTATGCGTAGGTGACCGGAAATCACCTACTATAAAAGTTCTAAGCATACTAAGCATTTTTGCAAAACTTTGCATCTTTAAACAAGTGTCAAGGTACAAATAGTACAAGGATAAAGCTATGCATCAAGTAGGAATTTAATAAAGTACCATAATGCAATAGTATAAACATAAGTGTATTTAAAGCAATCATTTTAAATACAAGGAAATGTTTGAATGCACCGGGGCTTGCCTTGGTTGGAGGGATAAACGAACTCGGGCTCAGATTCAAGAGAGAAAACCTCTTCACTGGAGGTATCCAACCCAACCAACGAACAATCTACACGATATAATGACATGTTTTAGATGATGCTTGAATAGTAAACATGATGCTCACACAAACAAACATGCTCTTAAGAGAAGACTAAAAAACAGATTGCACCTTGAGTACCACTTCCCTTCATGAAGGAAAGCAACACTAGGTTAACAAGCAAATTAATTAAACCCTATTTATCTTGTTTATCTAAGTTAATAATTACATCCAAAATAACTGAGCAAACAACATTACATCAAGCATGTCCAACTTGTGTTTGTCACTGGACATTGACCATTTGTATCAAATAATACAAAATCACTCAAAACCTAAAGTCATTAGGGTTTCTAAACACTTTATAACTAATTAAACAACTAGCCATGTATAAAAGCTCATCCGAAAACTCTCAAACTTTTTGTACAGCAAGGTAACAGAGTACAAAGCTTACACAAAAATTCTCAGAATTTTTGGACCCTTTACAAAACCCACTGACGGCTGAGACCTGCCCGCTAGTGGCACAGACGCTCGAGCGACGGCGCCGATGACCACAAAACACGGCGGCGCATCGCCGTTGGTGACCAAACCGAACGGCTACCCCTCGAACCTGCTTCGGCTCGCCGAGCCGAACCCAACGAGGTGCGCCACGACCCAAACAAACCTTCAGAGACACCTCATCGACGGTGATGGCGATCGGCCGGAGCTCGACCGATCTCGCACCGTCGAGCACAGACCTCGATCGAAGAAGCTAGGCCTCGATCAGAGAAGCTAGGCCTCGATCGAAGAAGCTAGGCCTCGATAACGACTTAGGGAACAACCACGAGCACAACGCCCAACAGAAACGAGACTAAAACCTACCCAGGAGACCTCGTCGACGGCAATGGCGGCGACCCGAGCTCGACCGCACATACCTCGACGGACACAGGCCTCGATCAGACCTCGATCAGCACAACTAACAACTCTAGCAAGCTTAGCGCCCCCCAAACAACGCGAACCGCAAGCCAAACAAACACAGAGCTAAACGCAACATCCTCATCGACGGCCATGGCGGTCGGTGGGGATCTGCATGACGTGCGCCGGAGAAACACACACGCGCTCGAGGGTAACTACCCTCGAACCAGACTCAGGATGGCTAGGCGAGGCTAGCGCAAGACTCAGATCTCGAAAAGATCAACTACAACGACTAGACGACGAACACACCGCCGCGCTGAACACAAACCGTGGCGGCGCTCGAGGACAGAGCTCTAAGGCTCGATACAAGGATAAACGAGTACAGCGGAGAGGTCGAGGAGCTCACCCTAGTCACGAAGCCGGCGGAGACGAAGAACTGAGCGGCAACGAAGATCCTCCCGGAGCTATGGTCCACCATTTGCAAAAACGGAGAAGCCTACAAGATTCAGAGATGAACAAGGAGCAAGAAACACAAGATAAAAAGACAATGCGGCTCCTTCGTAGCCCGGTCGAGGACTGACCAGAGCAACGACGCTCTCGTCGGAGCTGAGGAAGACGGAGCCGCGCGGAACGAATGCAGGCTCGACGACTTCAACCAACTCGACCCGAGGATGCGCGAGGTCACGGCGAAGACAATGGCAGTGGATTGAGTGATTGGAAGTGGCCAACGAGCTCGGACGAGTTCGTCAAAGATGGTGGAGCGCTCGGCGGAGCATATCAGAGCAGAGCAGCGCGGTGGTGTGGCGTGGAAAGGGAGACAGAGAGGACGGTGTCCCGTTTTGAAGACGACAACGGTTCCGCGATGTCGCCACGTACACGACAAGACGTGAGTCCATGGATAGGAGTCACACGGTGGTGTCGACAGGTGTCGGCGTCGAATTCAACCCCGCCATGCAACTGCTCGATGAAAAGACAGAACTGACCATGTGGCTATTTTGCAAAATGCTCAAGCTTCCAGGGGTTTTCAAGAAAAACTTTGAACATGAAAGATGCTCAAAATTTCATGATCTACAACTTTGCTTAAACAACCATATGCAACAACTTTATAGATTTTGAAAATCATGTTTAGGGTTTAATCCACCCCCCTCTGGGAATTAGGGTTTGGATTCAAATTTTAAATTTGAGAATTTGAAAAGATGACCTGCATTCAAACAATTGATCAAACACAAACAAGTAAACTCATTTTAGCTTAATGTATAACCAGGTTTTCAAACAAATGAATGATGCTTAACGAATATGATGACACGATCAGTTTTTAATTAAGTTATTAACACCCGGGGTGTTACACATAGTCAAGCCGAGTGAAAGAGTACCTTGCAGATATCACAGAATCCGCTTGAGAGCCATGAGGTGAGGCTCCCTGGGTCATGCATATAGAGGCACACTTGCTGAACAGCAAAAGCAATGTCTGGACGGGTGAAAGTCAGATACTGTAAAGCGCCGGCTAGGCTGCGGTAGTGTGTGGCATCAGCGACAGGAGATCCCTCTGCAGATAATTTGGAGTGTAGATCAACAGGGGTGCTGCATGGCTTGCACTCACTCATCCCAGCTTGCTCCAAAATATCTTGTGTGTACTGGCGCTGAGATAGAAATAACCCACTAGCAGAGCATGCAACTGAAATACCCAGAAAATGGTGAAGCTGACCCATATCTGTCATAGCAAACTCACGCTGAAGGGCTCCAATAACATGATGTAGAAGACCAGCAGAGGAAGCAATGAGAACAATATCATCCACATAGAGCAACAACAGGGCAGTATCGACTCCTCGACGATATATGAAGAGTGAGGTATCTGACTTTGCTTCAACAAATCCAAGTGAAATAAGATGGGAAGCAAACCGTTGATGTCAAGCACGCGGCGCCTGCTTCAGGCCATATAGTGATTTGTTGAGGCGACAAACAAAATCAGGACCAGAGAAATCCACAAAACCTGTCAATTGAAGACAGTAGACTGTCTCTTTGAGAGTACCATGCAATAACGCATTCTTCACATCCAGTTGGTGAATAGGCCAGTCCTGAGAAAGAGCCAGAGAGAGAACCACTCGGACTGTCGCGGGCTTGACCACCGGACTGAAATTCTCATCATAATCAATACCAGGCCACTGTGTGAAACCCCTGAGAACCCAGCGAGCCTTATAGCGATCAAGAGAACCATCTGCATGCAGTTTGTGACGAAAAATCCACTTGCCCGTAACCATATTAACACCATGAGGTCGTGGTACAAGACTCCAGGTGTCATTGGCGATCAGTGTATCGAACTCAGCTTGCATAGCAGCACGCCAATGTGGATCAGACAGGGCATCGCGGATGGAGCGAGGCAACGGTGACATGGCCACAGCGTGGAGATTCAGATAATCCACAGGCTGGGCGATGCCGACTTTGCCGCGCGTGCGCATGAGGTGCGCGTTGTCGATGGTGCCGACGGAGACGGGCCGAGTGGCCACTGTGCGGCCGGGTGGCGGTGGTGCTGCTGGCAGCGGCCCACGCTGGATGCACGGGGGCAGCAGCACCGGGCCTCCTAGGTGGCGAGGCAGGCGGGGCGCTACTGGCAGCAGCCTGTGCGGGTGACACAGGGGCAGCAGCGCCGCTGGGGCCAGGCGATGCGTCGGGCGTCGCCGGTCCAGTGCCCGTCCAAGTGGGGGAGGAGGGCACCGACACAGGGGACAGCTCACGGTGTGACGTCGGGCTGGCTGGTGTACCTGCATGCACAAACAGAGCTCGAGGAATCGGAGCGGTAAGATCATCCTCATCAAGAAGGAAGTCCAAGGCGGAGGATGCCATGGGCGTGGTCGACATATTGGCGAAGGGGAAGGAGGATTAGTCAAAAATGACATGGCGAGAAACAAGAATGCGGTTCGACTGAAGCTCCAGACAACGGTAGCCTTTGTGTTCAGAGGAGTAACCGAGGAACACACATAGAGAGGAGCGGGGTGCAAGTTTGTGAGGTGTTGTGGCGGACATGTTAGGGTAACAAGCACACCCAAAAACTTTGAGATTGTCGTAGGAGGGTTGGGTGGAATAGAGGTGGGTGTAGGGAGTCGAGAAGGCGAGAGTTTTGGTGGGGGGCCGGTTAACTAGGTAGGTGGCGGTGTGAAGTGCCTCGACCCAGCAGACCGGAGGGAGGCTCGCCTGAAAGAGAAGAGAACGCAGAATATTGTTAAGTGTGCGGAGAGAGCGTTCAGCCTTTCCATTTTGCTGGGAAGTGTATGGACACGACATGCGAAGTGCAACACCATGGGAGAGAAAAGAACGTGCGGGCCGCAGAATTGTCAAATTCGCGGCCATTGTCGCACTGGACGCTCTTGTGGTGGTGCTGAACTGAGTGTGAACATATGCAAAAAAATTGAAAAGAGTGAGAAACGTGTCAGATTTTTTACGGAGGGGAAAAGTCCAAATGTAATGGGAACAATCGTCCAAAATAACAAGATAATATTTGTACCCAGACACACTAACAATAGGTGATGTCCAGAGATCACAGTGTATCAAATCAAAATTATTAAAAGCTCTAGAGCTAGAGGTCCCAAGTGGAAGCCGTGTGTGCCGACCGAGCTGGCACGCATGACATATGTGGTGGAGATGATCTTTATTGCAGGAGATAACACTGGAGCTAATGAGTTTGAACATTGCTTCACGCCCAAGATGGCCGAGACACTGATGCCAAAGCGAGGTAGGTGCTGCGATGAAGGCGGTGGTGCTGATGGTGGGTGGGAAGAACGGGTAGAGGTCGCCAGAGCTATTGCACCTGGCGATCACGTTCCTGGTGTGTAGATCCTTCACAGAAAGGCCAAACGGATCAAATTCAATGGAACAATTATTATCGGTGGTGAAACGGCGAATGGAAATCAGGTTCTTAATTATATGTGGGGAAACTAAAACATCATTAAGAACAAGATTACGATGCGGAAAGGAAAACGTGTGTGATCATGTGGCAATGACGAGAAGGAGTGCACCATTCCCAACAACGATAGAAGAAGGTGTAAGTGATGAAGGGGATGAAACAGGGGAGAGTGTACCAGCATCCGCAATCATGTGAGAGCCAGCACCCGAATCAGCATACCATTCGGATGGTGGTGGCGGTGTGAGTGACATCGTGCTGAAGGACTGCGCCAACGAGTCCTGGTTCCATGCACCGCCATGAGTGGGGTTCCAGGGCGTCGGCGCAGGCACTTGATAATGCGTTGGGTGCCCCTAGAACGTCGGTGTTGAGGGCATAGCTCCCCCGTAGCCGTACGTGGATGGCGCAGTATAGCTGTATCCGCCGGGGAACGCCGCCAAACGGGCCGCCATACTGAGGAAAGGCGGTGAAAGCCTGCTGTGGCGGTGGTGGGCGGCCATATGGCCACATCTGCAGGGAGCCAATCCAGGGCTGGCTGAATGAAGGGTGCGCCCCTAGTGGTGCGTGACCCTAGGCACCGGACGGAGCAACACCGCCAGGCAACTGCTGCCCGCCGCGGCCGCCACGACCACGTCGACGACCGTTGGAGCGCTGCCTACCGTTGCCGCTGGACGCCCCAGGGGGACGTTGTGGAGCCATCTGGTTCCCCTGGCGTGGTGCGTTGGAGGGTTCAGGCGTGCCGAACGTGGCCGGATGCTGCGGCGTCATGATGAGGGCCGCAGGTGGTGAAGGAGGCCGGGCGTCGATCTCCAGCTCCTCCAGCAGGAGATGTGTACGTGCCTCAGCAAGCGTCGGGAAGGGGCAGTGCATCTTGAGGATCGACACCATGTGTCGGAATTTTCCACTCAGGCCACGGAGCAAGGTGAGGACCATCTGACGATCGCCGATAGGATCGCCGAACTCGGCGAGAGACGCCACCATTGTCTCAAGGCGACGGCAGAAGTCGGTGATCGACAAGGAGTCTTGACGGAGGTTGCGGAATTGCGTCTCAAGGAGGAGGGCATGAGACTCCTTCTGCCCAAGAAACTCATCCTCGACATAGCACCACGCCTCCCGCGCAGGGCGCTGCCGGATCATGAGCGACTGCTGCAAGTCGTCGGAGACGGTGCCGTAGATCCATGTCAGCACAACGCAGTCCGCCTGGAGCCAGGCAGGGCGCTTGGGAAGCGCCTCATCCTTGAGGACGTGATGGGTCAGCGCGTACTTGCCGAGGACGGTGAGGAACATCCCACGCCACTTGGTGTAGGTGTTCGTGGCCTTGTCGAGGATGACGGGGATGAGTGCCTTCACGTTGACGACGGCGGTGGCCTGAGCCCAGATGGCCTCATGGGCGGCTTCAAATTTGTCGAGGGCGTCGTTGCGGAGGCGGGCTTCCTCGTCCCTTGCGTGCCTGCTCGGCACGGGCGGCGACGCTCCTCGGCGGCCTTGGCCGCAGCAGCCGCGGCGGCGGCAACATCATCGTCATCCGGCATGGCGGGCACAAGGGGATTGGACCGGTGGACGAGGCTGACGAGAGCACGATCAGCGACGCGGTCGAGCGATCGGGATGATCACGATCGGCGACCGAGTGATGCTGGTGATCGGGACTGGAGGATCAACGGTCGCGCGTGCATGCAATTACGTTCCTGGTGGTGGTGTACTTGCATGCAAGGGGCGATCAGCGGCCGCGCGTGCATGCGAGGGGCAGGGCAGGGTGAACGATCAATGGCGCGGCGATCGGCTCAGCAGTGCTCCGGGCGAGAGGATCGGCAGCAGGAGCGGCGAGGATGACCGGTGGCGCGCAAAGTAGGGTTGCGGAAGAGTAGAGGATCGTAACCGCAGTGATACCAAAAAAGTTTGGGAAGATTGATTATATTCCAAGTATGTTTACAGGAGTACATATATAGCAGCCATGGGTGGCATGCAAGCCGACCACTAAGGCACAATTACAACCACAATTACATGTCTAATTATAGTAGTCTAACATTAGCAAAGCAAATAAGGATAAACTTAACAATCCTGAAACCTTGGCCTCATATAATTAATTCAATGACCCAAACAACATCCTAGATTTATAATTTGTATTTGGGTAGGACTGGTTCCGCATTGTGACAACATGCACAATGGTCTAGTGTCATATATCTAACACTAGGGTTTTGTCAACAACCATAACAAAATTAACCCGATCGAGACTGATTCCACCAACCAACCAAGGGCTCGGGGGCTACACCATACCTAGCGGGTGTGCTTGTGTTCCCTCTCTATCTAGACATCGACCTAATCCCATAGCCTCTGTTTACCTAAGCGACCAACAACCCACTCGATGGGCCCAAGTCTTTTGCCTAGGAGCATCATAGCTCCTCAACACATTTTTATCCATTCTAACCGTAAAAATAGAATCTCTTCATGAGTCCTCAGCAAAAAAAATATGCCAGATGTTAGGCTACCGTGTGCTATTTTGGCCTCTACAAGTCACACACCCCTCTTCGACAGTGTCACGAAACACGCTATGTGTGATATGGGATGACACATGCTTATCAAAGTATGCGGCATGCACATTATTATTGTTCTATTGGTTCCCATGTAGTATGGTAATATTTTTACAAGAGAATTAAGTCGCACTTGGAAATTCTTTTTTTTAGATTCATTACACTTGTAAATTCTTGTGCACTAGAGATTCCAAACGAAAAGCCACTCACAGGTCTAAAATATTGCAAAAGATAGAAACGGAGAACTAAATAATAGGTTGCACATCGCCTTTGTAATATTTGGTGGTTGTGCACTTGTGCTGGATTTGTAGGTAGCCGTGCTAAGACCAGCCACAAGTAACGAAATCAACATTGACGTACGTGTCAGTTGGTACAGTACCATTGTCACATCCCTTTTAGGCCTTGTACCTGGAGCCCATGGGCCGGGCCAGTGCAGCCCGTGTCCACTCGTCCTGGGCGGGCCGGACTTCCACCCAGCTGTGGGCCCTCCCATCTCGTTTCAGTGACAGTCGCTCTCCCTATTAATACGCGTTCCCACCCCATCTCTTTCTGAACAACCCACTCGTCCCTAGCTACTTGCAAATTACTAGCAGTGACTCTCGCTTCCTTCCCAGTTGCCTCCGCTCACCACTCGCTTCACTCTGCCAGAGTACGTGCAAGTGCTCACTCTCCTTCTCTGCAGCACACTGCACAGTAACAAGGAGTTCACCAGCTAGCTAGCTCTCGGTTTAAGCAGCAGGCATTAAAGCCCAATCCTTTTCAGGTCTCTCTCACACCTTTTCTTTTCCGTTCTCCGTTCACTCCTATTTCCGTTTCCACGCTTGCTCTGCTTACCCGAGCTCACGCACGTACACATACTGCATAAATAGGCGAGCTAGCTGCGAGAGAGAGGCGGAGCTGAGGCAGAGACGACGGCGAGGGCGAAGAGGAAATTACGCCAACGACGATCGAGGAGCTGTAGGTTCGTCGCAGCGCGCGACTGCTGTCGTCTCTGAGCAAGCTACGACAACCGTCGCTCGCCAGCCGGAGATATGTCGTCGGGCCGACGTGGCAGGATCAGCGACGACGAGATCAACGAGCTCATCTCCAAGCTCCAGGCACTCCTCCCGGAGTCCTCACGCCGCCGGAACGCGACCCGGGTATGTAGTGCGTGTACGCAGAGCTCAGTTCGTGTTCGATCTCTTCCCCAAATCCACATCTATCCCAAGTGCGTCGTACAGTGCAGCCCCATTTCTGCATTTCGTCGGTGCAGTAATCTAAAGCCTGACGAGTGACCACACATGGATCATTCCATATATATTTCTCTTACTATTTGTCTGATGGCGGTTGCCGCCGGCCATGTATATATGCAGTCGTCGGCGTCGAAGCTTCTGAAGGAGACGTGTGCCTACATCAAGAGCCTCCACCGGGAGGTGGACGACCTCTCGGAACGGCTGTCGGTGCTCATGTCGACCATGGACAACGACAGCCCGCAGGCCGAGATCATCCGGAGCCTCCTCCGGTGACCCGGCCATGCCGCCCCGGCGAGCCCCCCTCTTCTTCTAGCTAGCTGCAGCAGCCAGCGCACGCAGCGCTGCACTGAAGAATCCGACGACGGACGGACGGACGGACGGACGAGCTCTTGCTTGCTCGATTGCTACGACGACGACGACGACCTTAATTATGTTCCTTTGTTTTTAACTTCTTCTGCTGCTGCTTCTTCTTCCGGTGTGTGTTTGTTTCCGTGTTTTATATTAATCCAAGAGCAAGAGCTCTTGCTTGCTCAGAAGACGACGACCAAGGGTTCTCGATCTTCGTTCTCGTGTACCACGGAATGCAGGGGGGTTAGTAGAGATATATATATCTATTAACCGACTAATTGGTACTACTACGTGTACGTACTGGTAGGTTGTGTAGTTGCAGTAGACTACTGTAGCAGCTCTATATATGTGTTGCAGATGCATCCTAAGAAAATTGCATGGTGCTCGTGCTCTTGTCTCTGTCCTTAGCTTGCCACTGGGCAGACAAGCTAGGAGCTTAACGATGACAACTCTGTCTGCAGACAAATATATATAAATACACTATCATGTGATTTTCCTGTCTTTTATTTCATTCATTCACCCTCACGATGTAACTTGTATGCTAATGTACTCCATCCATCCGTCATTTTCTTTGCAAGGTGTACTTTAATTCTTTTAGAAAAAATCTTAAATTATTTCTCCTCAAAGAGTATTGAAAATCAGTAAGGCCCGTTTAAATTATTCATTCTAATAATTACAATTCTTGCATAAATTAGTTAAGATGATACGGTTGTATATGAAGTATATTTATATACTGATCTTCATCCCAAATTATAAGACATTTCAAAAATATATAAAAATCAAATCATTTCAAGTTTGACCAATAATTACAGAGAAAATTATAAATATTTTTATGACATTAAATAGGCATGCTATGAAAATATAATTGATAAAAAATCTAATGATACTTAGTTGGCATGATAAATGTTATTATTATTGTCATATAATTGGTCAAACTTAAGATATTTTGACTCTCCTAGATTTTTGGGATATCTTATAATTTGAGATGGAGGGAGTAGTATTGTTAGCCATACAAGGGAGATACTTATATGTAGGATTTTTTACAGTAGAAAAAACGAGTTTAAGATCGTACTATAAGTTATAGATTAGAAATATAACATGATGATTTATATAATATATTTTCATCTCACATCCTATAAATATAAGATAGACTTACTTCTGAGCTTGAGAAAGTTGTGGAACATCAAATTCTAAGCCAAATAGCCTAATCTATTAAGTAGATTCAAATTCCTCTAAAATAAAACGGCTTCTGACTCTTTTCTTCCTCCTATTCAAATGTAGAGCTAGCTAGCTCCTACCATTTGATATTGACCTTTTTTTTTCCTCGATGAAGTAGAGAACTGGCCAGGCTTACTTTTGCACCAACGAATGATATATGACACTTGAACCCTGGATGGATACTAGATATAGTTATGCTTAGGGCAGCTCCAACATGCTTGCTAAGCCAGTGCTAGCAGGAGAGAGAAACTAGATAAACATGTGCAATACATTGGAGAGATGGTGCTATGCTAGAACCAGGAAGCACCTGTGGACTATTATTTGAGCACCTAGTGCAAACAAAAAAAAAGAGTTGTGTCAAAGCAATAGACTCAAGTTCACCATGCCACCTTTCCATCGATTGGCCTGTTACATGTCCCATCTTAGTATGTGCTAAGAAATTTACACATTGAAGACTTCTTGTTATTAGCAAAGTACTCCTTGACGTGTCAAATCTTTGCACCTTGACTAAGATTATACATTGGAGCTGCTCTTATGCCCCAACCATAATTAACTAATGTTTGTTTCAAAAGAAACCTGTTGACGAAAACAAGCTAAGATCATCCTCAATGGAGGTTTCATGCCCTTGTTTCCAACACAGCAGTGCAGATGAAACTCTCTCTGGTCTCATAAAACTTTTATCATCTCTTTCTTCATCAATACAGTAACACATCAGCAAATTAATGTCTATGAAATTTGGATGAAACTCCATTGAGACTGGGCCTAAGAAATCAAAACTTAGCCAGCTAGCAGGCAGCGGCGTCAAAAATCGACTTCTATGAAGAATACTCTACGCCATATATAGAATGATGATGGACGATGGAGAGAGTACTTGAGCACTTCACGTGGCGATGTCCTACATACACGTACAGATACGGCAAAAGACTGGAGCGATGCGCAATCAATACGAAAACGAAGCCCCTCGTGCAGTCGTGCGTGCGTGCGGCCTGTTTCTTCTTCGCGCGCACACACATGCGCATAACCTGGAAGTGGTTCCAGTTCCAGCAGTTCGATCGATGCAGCTTGCTTGCTAGCTAGCTAGTGGACGGCCGGCCGGGCCGGAGAGGACGACGACGAAGCCATGTACAGTACCAGTAGAGGGTGCATACACGCACAGCTTAAAAAATTGTAACGTGGTTTGGGAGTTCCAAAACGGCCGGGGCGACACGCTCTGATTTTTCAAATGCCAGGGTGGCCTGCCATACTCCTAGGTAGGATCACTGCTACTAGGCTAGCTACAAGGGGCGAAGCTATCCCAAAATTTTTAAAAACAGTTATATGGAACAAATTTTCACTATATTGATATAGTTCTATGCACCCACAAGCCAAATACATCCCCTCAAATGTTCTCTAGCTTCGCCACTGGCTAGCTAGGGGTGGCCCCAATATACCTAGAGGGGTTGGCTTGGCCTGGCCCTGGCCTCTGGCTTTTCTGTCATGCATGCATGGGACTTCTCAAGAAGACTGATCGATAGATGGATCCATGAACGACCAAGGTGTCGATCTTGGACAGACAGTCTCAGACACGTGGGCCCCACAAGGTGTCAATCTCGCTAGTCTGCTGCATGCAAGCAACGCAAGATCTTTGCAGACATATGGTTGCGTCGCGTCGAATCGCCGCTCCCTAGCGGAGACTATCTATTAGCCGAGCGCGCGGCCATATATTGCCATCAGGAATCAAGGCTCTCGTGTTGGAGAGATACAGGGACCAGCAAGCAAGAAGACGATGATGAAAACCAACCGGGCTCCAGCCAAGTTCCGTCCAAGTCTTGCTAGATTCGATTAGACATCTGAATTAAGGAGCTACTACTATTATGGCCGGAAGAAGCGGCGGCGCGGCGGCCGGTTCATCACGAGTGAAGCTGTTCGGGCTCACTCTTGGACTGTGACGTCTTATTTCTTCTTCTCCTTCTCCTCCTCCTTTTCTTTTTTTTTCTCTCTCTCTCAGGGGCAGGCACAGGCAGGCATGCAGGAGATCCGATCGATCCGGTGTGTACAGTACAGCAATCTGCAGTCCATTTCATTACCTGATCGCGCGCGTGCCAAATCTACAGTGCCCTTTTTGTCCCTAGTAATAGTAGTACGCTACTGACTCAAGCTCGGCTAGCTACGTGTGTGAGATACTCCTATGGTGCACGATCGAATCCATTTGCCCCCGATGATATACTACTGTACTGTATGTATGCAGCACTGGCTGCTGAAATAATCTCAGGGACTGTGCAGTGCAGGTGCGTCCAAAACCTTCCATCCAACAGGACGGATTATCACCCTACTAGCTACTACTAGGGTTTACTACTCGACCTCCGGCCCGTGTTTATTTATTTCAAGACATTGGCAGATAGTACTAGTGCCTAGTGGTATGTATGTATATATGAGCATAGTTTACCAAACCACATGCACACGCCTAGGAAATGGCCGGCTCAAACTCGCAGTTCAAGAACAGGAGAGCGTGCACTGCATTAGATATACTCACTCCGTCTCTTTATATATGTAGTCTGAAAAGCGTGTTTGTGAGAGAAACTAATTTTCTAAAGATAGACATTAAAGGATAGAGAGAGTATACTACTACGAGTAAGCCATTTCTTGTGGACAGGACCACCAGCGCGCACCAGCTCTTCTCTGCTCTTGGACTTGGAGGAGAGAACGCCAAAGCGTTTGTTTATGAGTTCCAAAACCCTGGACGGATGGGACGGATTGGATTATTCATCTATGCATATCTGGGGGTTGAGGTCCGTCCGCCCAGGCCATGCAGCAGCTAGCGTGGAAAGCCGGGCTCCATAATCCACCCAACGCAATGTGTCGGCGTGGCGATAGTAGATGGTTTTCGGAGCGATTTGAGGAGGGAGCAAACTTTTTTTCTGCGATGTGAAGGGCCGAGGTGCCCACATAATGAGGAGCTCTGTCGCCCTAGAAATGTGCTTCACTTGTCTTGTCAGTCAAACGACGACGAGCTCCGCCACTATACATACTATATACACTTCCGGATCTAGTACTATCTATCAGTCCAGTCCAAGCAGCAGCGCGCCACTATACAAGGACAAGCACACAGTACACACTGGTATACTAGTAATTGCACGAGGGATTTGTCTCGTCTCTCAACCACTTATAATGTCTTAATCGTGATCGTGTCGTGCGTATATATATATATATATATATATATATATATATATTTATATATATATATATATTCTAGCTTGCTTGTTGAATGCCCAAAAAAAGCATAATGCATGGCGCGCTATCGTCATTATATATAAACAAACAATACAATTCATGCGTGCGTGCCACACGTGCTCGATTCGATACATTTGTGTATATATATTTGTGTAGGAGTATATACATTTGTGTAGGACGTAGGAGTACACATCTACGGAGTATGTAAACTTGAAAGGGGCCCGGCCGATCAATGGGACTGCCTTGGATTGTAGCTAGCTAGTAGCACGTATAGTGCTTAGCAGCGAGTTAATAAGTTAGATCGCCGATGGACAAACCCATCAGTTGCCGTTGCTGGACGAAAGAACGGACAGTAGTAGAGTAGGTGCCTGGGGCCTGGGTCGCCTGGCTGGTCGCTGTCCGTGCCGCAGGACGCTGCCGCTGGATCGGGGCACCACGATCCGGGCGGCAATTACCGGCACGAAAGCGAATCCCAGCTTCCTGTAGGCCGGGCAGGCGCGCCGCTGCATGCCCTGCCTGCTCGCTCTGCTGATAAGATGGTCCACCCCCGGACCCGGCCCTCCTTCCCTCCTCACCACACCAACTCACCTCAACAGGCCCATCCCACGCGCCGCTCCCGCGCGGTGGCACTGGACCGCAACAGCGACCCGGCTCAGACGCGCGGCCCCCCACGGCGCTGCGCGGCGAGCGAGGGAACCACAACCACCGCACCAGCACCACTACTCCACCGCAGGTGATCGAGGACGGAAGGGAACTTCCGTGCGTGGGCTCACCTCCCCACCCGCCGCAGATCGCAGAAGCCAAAAGGCGCCGGCCTGGCCTGGCCGTGGCCGGCCCCCCCTCCGTGCTCCGATCCACCAGCTTTTCGTGCATGGTGCCAGTGCTCGATCGTCCTCGCCTCGCCTCGCCTGCCTCGGCACTCGGCATCGCGACACACCGCAGGACGACGGGCCTTTTTCCGGAACGATCGGCAAGAGAAAGGCTCGAGCGATGCCGGCCAGCGCGCGCGCGCGCCTGTGTTTGCCCGATCGGGCCGGACGAGCACGGGAGTCGAATCGCTGTCGGATCTAGCCCCCCGCGCCGGCGGCCGCCCGTGGCCCGCTGCGACATGGCCCAGGGCCCAGGCCGGGCGACGGGCCATTGAACCGGCCGGTATGTACGTACAACTTGCAATGCATGCGGTCGAACGCCGGGGCGATGTGTTCGTCGTTGGGCCCGAGGTTGCGTGTCCAAGTAGCCCAATTGTTGATGGTCGCGTCGGTCTTCACAAACTCTGTCTCCGAGCCCGGCCGACACGCAGAGGCAGCAGCTTCCGACACGGACAAGGGTAAACTGATTCGTCGAGGCGGGCAACCACCAAGCAGAGGCAGAGGCAGATGCTTCTACCTCCATGCCATGTCTCACAACGTTAGTTTACACGTTTGCATTTAACGAGTCACCAGTTCGCAGCCTCGACAAGTAAAAAAAAAATCATCAGAATATCCTCGACGAGCAGAAGATGACGATGTTCGTTATGCTAGAATTTTATTTATACTAAATACTTAAGCTAATTTTTATGAGAGAAGAACACTGTTCGTCGAAGTAGTGCGTGATTTGAAAAAAAGAAGAAGTGCGGATGAATAAGCCCGATATCGTTAGCTTAGCTTACAGACAAATGGATACCATCCATGGAGGTGGGTCATGCAGCTAGGGTGTTTGCACTCAAAATGTCCTAACATGAGATTCGAACGGGCTATCAAGTTTCTAACATTGAGAAGGTGTATGAAAAAAAATTGTCTTGCACATTCTGGTGACCACGTAAACATCACAAAATACATGGACGAACATCTCAAAACATATTATAGAGCAATACATCTATACTACACAAATATTATATTATATATAAATACAATCAAATATTACAAAATATATTATAGAACATTAATGTACGCTTGTTGAACATCACACATACATCGAAGAACATCACACTTCTACTCATGGGTATCAAAAAATACATTATAGAACAATACATTTAAACTACATGGACTCATGTGTATTTATAAAAAAAAAAGTGAAACATAAAATCTATAAATAGAAGAAAAGGTAAAAAAAAAAGAAATTTAAAATGTACTGTAAGTATGAAAATAGAAAATGTAGTAAAAACTATTAATTCTAACAAAAATAATAAATATGTATAAATAAAAAATAAAAATAGAAGAAAAAGGAAAAAATTAAAAATAATCTGGGAACGAAAAAATTAATAGAGTGAAATAAAAATAGTACAAGACTAAAGAAAATGAAAAAGAATGACAAAATACATAAAAACAAAAGTAAAATGAATACCGAAAATAATATTTTTTTAGAGTTCAAAGGCCTGTCACCCCAGGCTTCCAATTATTAATCAAAAGACCATATCTCCATTACAGCACTGATCAACCAGAAAAAGCCTATCTCCAGCCGGCAGCAGACATAGAAACAGTGTTCCAGAAACGATCAAACAGAAACTAAAGTTCTGCCCAACGGCAACAACTCACTTCTAAACTAGCAGCAGAAAACTCCCTATTACATATCAGAAACTTCATTCAAGATCCACACCACCAGAAAAGTTCAGGATCGGTAACATCTCCGGGTCACCAAACGTCTGGCCACCATCTTTTAGGACTTCGACGAACGCACCTCTGAAGGATTTCAAGCAGCGACTCGGGTACGACCGGGAGTACTGAAAATAATATAAAATTACAGTAAAGTAAAACATACAATGAAAAAATAAAATAGAAATAAGAAACAAAAAGAATAATAAAAGAACACTGAAAAAAGGAAAAAGCTCGCTGGCGCACTAGCATGGGATGGCCCAGAACACTGCTACCCAACAGGATCCCACAATAATGGGCCGATGCAGAACTGGGCTTAAGTAGAACAATTCGGTTCACGGTCTATGATTGGCGAACCATGGCCCGTCCAAGAAAAGACTCAACGTAGCCCATTATTGGCCCATCCAGCGCACACTTTCCTCAGTTAACTGCAGGGATGTTAGCCCAGAGAAAACTAACGGCCGAAATCTCTCTCTAAATATTTTTTTTATCAAATACTCTTTTCCATTATAAATTTCCACGTTAAAGTTATTTTAGTTTTTTTATAGATATATTGTTTTTACGACAAATGGCTTCTCCTCGGGTCCTCTAGCTCCTTCGGAGAAATACTTGACGGCCCTGTCAAATAGATCCAAATATTATAAACATTTATCTATATACTCCCTCCGTTTCAATTTATAATATGTTTGACTTTTTTTACCCCAACTTTGACTGCTCATTCTATTCGAAAAATTTGTACAAATATAGTTAAATTGAATTCATTCATGTACACTATTTATTAAATAAGTAAGACACACCAAAAGAAATGATATTATGCACAAAAATTTAAATAAAACGAGTGGTCAAACTTAGGATTGAAAAAGTCAAACGAACTATAATTTGAAATGGACTAAGTAGATCAAATTAATCGTCTTAGATATGCTTCAAACTTTCTACAGTGCATAAAATAACATGAGAATCAAACCTGTAGCTAAATCATATATTATTGACCGACGAACTTTAATAATTTAACTATTGGTCGTCCGTAATTTTTCGAATGATCCATCATATGTATTTTCATCACCCTAAATCATTCCATAGATCTGTATCAACACACAAGGTATTCCACTAGTAAGATAGACTTTGTAGTAGGATTTTGTTTTATATGAGGTATAGAATTAATGAATAATTTAGTAATATTTATTATATATTTAAATTAAACTAGATATATTATCTATGTATCTAGATTATTTATTATTTTTCATTAATAATAAATAATGGAAAATAATAAATATGTTGTCACATAAGCATGAAATATTATCGATGTTCTTTAAACTAGATATTTATTATCGATGTTCTTTTTACTAGTTATTTATTATTTATGTTTCTAACTTAAATTAGATTTTAATTCCAATGAGAATCTAGGTTAGTTTTATTTTCCATTAAATATGTTGTCACATAAGCATTTTTTATGATATGGTAGTGTATTTAAAAAAGTGAGAGAAAAATAAGTTTTATTTTGATGAAATTCTCTTGATATGAATAGTAACTCTCTATGAGTTATATCTATAAAACTATAAAATAACTCTTCATTAATAATATACATTCATCTCAGCTTCATTTTATTTTATATAACATCGCATTTTAAAAATAACTTCATGAAACTTTACGCAACCTACCGAGTAAGGACACGACCAACACAAGCAAATACTTCTATTAGCCTTAGCTTAAAGGTGCAGTCCACGTAGATTTAGTCAAACAATTTTACACCGCAAGTATATAAAGAAAACTATTTTATTTTGGGATCCACATGCATGCTGTTTGGAGCTCTCTCTCCTTGTCCTACTAGTTTCTGTGTTGCGTCAAAGAAATCGATCAACGCTCGCTTCGTTTTTATGTCACATGAGGTAGTGAGCTCTTCTATGGGCTACTAGACTATCATTGGATGTGATGTAAAGTACAAGTACATACGTGTTGCTTCAGGCTACAAGATAGGCTAGAGTATTGGGGACAGTGGAACTCGGATCTGATCAGGGAAGTTTTCTGTCCTTTCGATGCGAGGGCTATCCTTTCAGTGCCAATCAATGGTCGTGGTGATGACTTTTGGGCCTAGGAACCTGAGAAGCACGGCTGCTACTCAGTTAAGTTTGCTTACCGGTTACTTGAAGGGGATCGCTACCAAGAAACTGCAGAACCATCCTCTGATCATGATTGGAAGGTTGTTTGGAAACTTGAAGTACCTCCCAAAATACAGGTATTCTGGTTGCGGGTGTTGCATGACTTCCTACCGACCAAGTATACATTGGATCGAAGACATATAAAGAACTGCTCATGGTGAAGTTTGCGGTACGAATGAAGAATTGATCAAACATGTCCTAATGGAGTGTACAATAACAAGGCTCTTTTGGGACTGTACAAAGCATATTACGGGTGTTAAGCTCCCAAGGTTACACGAGATGACATGGGCAAGGGATCTGCACTACTACAGAAAAGCTTAACCGTGGCGGTTGTTTTGGATTAACTGTGACGGTTTTTCCAACCGTCACGGATCAATGGTCACGGTTAATCGGACCATTAACCGTGGCGGTTGGTCAACCGCCACGGTTACCATTAACCGTGGTAACCGTGACGGTTTTACTAGGCCAACCGCTAACCGTGACGGTTATGTAAGTCCAACCGTCACGGTTAATAGACGGTTGCTTATGTAAACCGCCACTGTTACTTACTATTAACCGTGGCGGTTTCTTATAGCAACCGCCACAGTTAATATTTTTCAGAAAATAAAAAAAATGTTTTTTTAATTTTAAATATGATTTCAAAACATTTCTCAAATTCAAGCACATATTATATAAGAGCACAGATTATATAACATGGATTAAACAAACATATTACATGAATGTGTTGTCTTCTTCCAACAGAGAACCGATATCACAAAGTTACAACAAGTTCATTATGCAAAATCATTTCCAGCAGTTCATTACAACAAGTTCATCTAATCAATGTCTAACATCTTGTAGTCAGTCATGTCTAAATCACTAGTTCTCCAATTGGCTAACGCACGGTACTGAGGTAATGCCGCTAGCGCGTTACCCGTGTAGAAGAATTTCCCACTCACTTCAGCACATTCATCGGTGACAAACTTACAAATGTCGGCTATTGTGCTTGGTTGGTCTTTTGATTCACAGTTCCTTTCTGCCACCATTTTGTAGCATTCTTGAGCTGCCGCCAGCTTTGGCTAAATTTCGGGCATCTCTTGAGGTACTCACAAGCATAGTATCCACACAAGAGTGAGCCTTCATGTTGCTTGGCACACTGCATGTAAGATATACATATGTAAGAGTAAGTAGTAGTAGCTAGGGTTGTATTAATGGTAGTTAGTAGGATAGCAGTAGTACAAGTCGTATTACCAGGAATTGTCGCCTTAGCCTGAGTTTTGTGCCCCACTCCGCCTTCACCTCATCGGACCTACGGTCAACGCAGGTGGGGTCTTTCACGTACATCCTGAAGCGTTGAATGTGCATGCCGCTAGTGTCAAACATCAGATACAATCATATACTTTTAGTGCTTAAAAGAAAATATGTGTAGTCACGTACTATCGCAGGCATCCTTCAAAATGCCTGTATCCTTTCATGTGTGTGTCCCGCATGGAGTCCAATATGACCGCCATTCCATCCTGAGGATAGATCATGAATACAATCCAATGCCTACCGTCGCCCGTGCTACACCATTCAAACAATATGGATCTAAGATCTTGAAATATGAAACATGGTTAAACCAACATGCATGCATATATCATTTGGACTTACTCAAACTGGTGAGCGGCAAGGATACACCCTTCTCCCTCGAGCTGCTTCATGGCTTTGAGGATGTAGTGTCCCTTCCTGAACTTGATCTCGCCTCGCATCAAAGCTGTGGCCTCCACTCGCTCCATCCCAATCAAGCTCGCCAGCTTCGGATGCGTGTCCATTAGCCTGTGTCCAATGATGGCCCTCTCGGTAATATGCATAGGAGATAGGTAAATAACCTTTTGCGACAACTCCTTGCTTACATATGATTGCATCCTGCAAAGAAGCAGTGTCAACATTGCATACTCTTACTTAATTAGCTATAGAGATGCAGATGTGCAATAACTTACATGGCAAACAGGGTGACTTGGACGACATCGAGGTCTTTGCACCGTAACATTCTATGCATGTCGTGGAAGACAATTGACAAATAGGCGTCCTCATCTAAGAGGAAGTACTCCTTGGGTACCCTTTGAACAAACTCTGTCATGCCTAACCTCGAAGCATGTATATACCAGCGATGGAACCTTCTAATCTCCCACGGTTCCTCAACAAGTTGCCCTAACGTCACCATGAACTTGCCATTCTCAAAGTTAGCAGGGCAATCTGGACTCAGAGGCCAAATGTCAGGCGGGCTTCGCTCCCTGTTATTGAGACAAGAGAAGAGCGTGTGTTAGTATCATATATATGTGCACACATACTCTGCTTGCGATTTTTGGTTGCCATTTGTACCTTTGGAATGCATTTGTGTACTGGTTCTTTTCGGTGGCGTTCCACACCGCCCATTCGACCTCGGTGAGATGGGCAGGTTTGTCCCCCTCTTCTTCTGGCTTCTTCGGCGGTGGTGGACACTCTATATTTTTCTGGCATTGAGGCGGTATTTGGTGGCATGTTTGTTCATCTCCAGTTCGTTCATCTGGGTTGCTCATGTCCGTACGCGGGCTACACGACGGGCTACCTGGGCTTTGGTGTCCACCAACACCGTCATCGTTGTCGTCATTGTCGTCGTCACCTGGGCCGCCACCTGAGGGATTTGGTGACCGCTATGAGCTTTTTGGCGACGGTGGTGCCGGAGGGAAGTGAATGTCGTCCTTGTTCCATAGCACTTCCCTGCCCAATGCACTTGCGAGGGTCCTTCCTCCCTCTTCAGTGGTGAAATCAAGTTCATCATCCTCGTGGTGATCGTCCGTCCACGCCACTGCGACCTTGGCATACTCGGGCGGGATGGGCTTGCCTAGGTACCTGTCTTCAGGGTTGGGCGGATATACTGAGCCCTCCGCCACCTTCTTCTTCCTTCCCGCTCTGCCAAACGACACCAAGAGGTGGACGTATGTGGTCTCCAAGACCTCATCGACCGGATACCTTTTGGGTGCTGAGGTGCCTTCACCTTGTGATGGCATCACGCCAGCCTGGCGAAACATTTGTGTCCTCAGCTCCACCATCTTGGGGTCAGTGCTCGTGAAAGCATCTTGTATGGACCCCATGATTATTTCCTTCATCGCGGCTTCCTTGCCGGCCTGGAATATATCTTCCTTGTATCCTTGCCTCGTGTGGTATGAGGAGGCATCGGACTGCCACGACCCGATATTCTTCGAGCTCTGCCTCGACGAAACACCCTGGACGCGGCCGTAGTGCTCGGGGCTTCTGTAACACCCCAGGTGTTAATTTCCAAATTATGGAAATAGATCCTAATTTAAAATTTATTTAATGACCCAAGTATAAATCTTCTTCTAAGCTTGTCAAGAAAAGGCTCCAGAAATTAATTTTGTTAAAGCCTTCAACGCTTTCAAAATCTGGATTTCCTAGTATTTGACATTGACATTCCGCGTTCTCTAAAATTTATCAAACATCTCATATTTCTCTAAACATAAAAATTGAATTTATGTTTTGGAGAAGAACCTGCAAAAAGTTGGAACTCGTTTGACTCCGTTTTGGTGGTTATATTTAAGTTTCCATAATCGTTGTCAACATGTTGACAATAGCATTTTGGAAATTTATTAGCTATTAATCCATTACTCAAATGACTTTGATGTTTCAACGAAAAATGCAGAGCTTTTCGTGGGCTACAATTTTGGTGTTCGGCCCATTTCCAAATTCGTCCGGGAAAAAGCCCAAAATCGTTCCCCAAGTCGGCAACACCGTCACCCGACGCGTGTTCAACGAAATGCCTCAATGGGCGACGGGTGTCATTGGGCGTGGCGTCCATGCCGAGCTCGCCCTCCACCTTGCTGCCACCTCCACCCCTCCCTCTCTCTCTCATGCCCAGAACTGGAATGGGAAGGCACCAGAGCACCCTCCGCTCTCACCTCCTCACTTCCTCTGTCTCTCCCTCTCCTCTCTCAGTCCGGCGCAACAACAACAGCACGCCATGGCCATGGCCGGCTGAAGCTCCCTAACCGCTGTCGTTCCCGCCGCTCCGGTCTTCCTCCGCTCCAACCGGCAGCAGAACCACATTCGTCGCCTCGCGCTGCACGCCATGCTCTTCCTCTCCGTCGGATTCCACCGCCGCAGTCACCGGCACACCGGCCGCGGTTGTCTCCGACGGCGCGCGCATGTGGCTGGAGCGCCACGGTCGTCCTCGGGCGGAGCTACGTGGTCCTTCGGGTGCGCGCCGGCTTCCCGGTGCTGCTCCACCCCTCCACGACCGCCGACGAGCCTCCTCCGGCCGGGAACAACGAGCTCAGTCGCCTTCCTCTGCTTCAAATCGTGCGGGGGTCTTCGCGCAACAATTCGACTTAAGGCAGGGACCTATCTGTACAGTGTTTCTCTTTTTCTTTTTCAAGAATCTAGCTGAAACTTTGGAAATTCATGGTTATTCATAGAAAAATCGTATGCATGCGTTTTTGGAATTTTTGGAATCCTCATGAAGTTCTCTATGCAGTAGATCCATAATATGTGGTGGTTTGGTTCATAGATTTTTCTGTAAAAATCATTTTGTACAAGCATGTCATTTCTGTTAAGTGTTGTTTGTTATTTTCATAGCCACTATTATACTTGTCAAATAAATCTTAAATTTTTATGGGGTGTTTACAAGTTTATTCTTGATGTCTGGTATTTCTTTCATGATTTTAGGTTTGATGGTTGTAGAGTTATAAAAATGGCAAAGTGTCTATGTCTCTGTTTAAAACTGCTGCTGTGATGTTTGTAAACAATTTATTTCGTGGTCAAGATAATGTTTTCTATGGCTGAGTTTAATACCAAAGTGATATATAATTTTATGGTCTGTCTTGTGTTAAAATTTCATGATTTTACATCTAATAATTTATGATTTATCAATTTTGCAAGTGGAATGCAGTTGCTGTTCACTCTCTAGATAGAGCTGATAAGAATGAGTTGTGTGGGAAATTTACTTTTAGATTCATGCGTTGTCACTGTGTAAATATTTGAACTATATTTCATAAGCTTTCCAAAATGTTAAGATTCACATTTTTATGTGTTCTAGATCTCAAGTTATAACTGTTTAAAGTTGAGTGCAGAATCTGCCTTGTTGTTTAAAGTTGTTTGTAATAGCGCTTTTGTCTTTTTCATAGAGGTTTATATACTTGTTTAAATGACATGGAATTTATACAGTAAACTAATGAAGACATGTGTAAGCCTCTGTAATTTTGGTAGAATTGTTTGTGCATGTTTGATACGTGTTCATAATTACACCTAGTTATCTAAATAAATTAAGAAAATATGTTCAAAGAATTTATTTAGAAATAGAAACTATGTTTTCTAGTGTTCATTAGTCATGTATGACATGTTGGTAAAGTTGGTTTTGTCAAGTTATGTGTTTGCAACATAAGTTAACTTTTATTTATTGCATTTAGTAAAGTCTGGATAGTTTTGGAGGCAATATAAACTACCCCTTGTTAATGATGTTTTCTGAGAATCTTGTGAACACCAAAGTTGTAGATAACTCATTTATATATCTGTTTTTAAAATTTGGTGGCATTTGGCCAAGTAGTTTATGATTTATGCATGTTGCAAGTTGGTGATCAGAAATGGTTGCCCTTTGTTTTTCAAGAACAGATTCTGTAACTTTATGATTTCGACTTATTTAACTTGTGAATCATGCTATGCTAGTATGGAATGAAATGTAGACAATTTCATAATCTTTCTAGAATGTTTTGTTGCAAGTCCTTTGGATTTGTAAAACTCTAGATATGATTAAATTGGTGACTGTTGTCTTGCTGTCCAAAAACTGCATGCATAAGTTAATTGTTCTATTCTATTTTGGTTGTTTAATTTAATGATTACCTCTTGATTAATGAATGCTTGTCAAGTCTGAACCTAAGTTCAGTTGTGTGTGTACTTTAGATTCGTTTCATGTCTAAGTATCATGTTTGGTAAGATTAAGTTAATCAACTATAGATGTCTATGCATTCTATAATGTTGTGATGTCTTGAGTGCTTTAAACTGTCCTTGCTTAACTAAATTTATTAATTAGTCTTAATTGTTCTATGATTAACATTAAGTCTTTGAAAGGATCAAGATGCCTAAGAGGAGGGGGGGGGGGTGAATTGGGGTTGTTTTAAATTTCTAAAGCAAATATAAAAACCTATCAAATGCCAATCACCTCCTAGTGCCTACCGTCCGTGTGTCCTAACTAGAAAGCGGTAGCAGTTCATAGGAATTAAAAACAACCTAAGCAATTCTAGTAGGAAATGTAAAAACAAGACGGAAATGTAAAGAGCTAGGGAAAAGAGAATCTCATGGACGCAGCGATTTTTTCCCGAGGTATCGAGGTGTCAACACACCCCCCTAGTCCTCGTTGGAGCACCTCGCGAGGTATCGCTCCCCCTCTACCAGCGCAAGGGTAGAGTGCTCTCTACGGGCTGATTCTTCGTCACTCCGGCTCGGTGAATCGCCCACAACGGATCACAAAAGCTTGGAGAAGAGCCGCCAACAATCTCCCGGCGGTCACTTCCTCCGAACACCACCAAAGCGTCTAGGTGCTGTCGAACACCAAGAGTAACAAGCACAAGACCTTCACTTGACCCACTCAAGGCTAGGAAGGTGGATGGATGCACACAAGTCACTCCTAATCACTCTAGGAGGGAAGAACAAGATGAACTCTCTCTAATCTCTCCCTCACTAGTCTCTTGGCTCTCCAAAAGATTTCTCAAGGTGTCACCAGCTGAAACAATGGCCAAGAGTACCTCTAAGGACCAAGGGGGCAACTATAAATAGTCCCCACCTCCAAAACTATCCGTTTTTCACTTTTTCTTCTCTCTGCGTAGCCACCGGACTAGTCCGGAGCTCACACCACCGGACCATGCACACTGGTCCGGAGTTCACTCTCGTTTCAAACTCAGGCACCGTCGGACTACTCTGCTTGGTCCGACGCACTGGTCCGACGCTCTGGTCCGGAGCCTCGGTGCTCTCTGAGTGAAAACCTTTCTCTTTTACACACCACCGGACCACTCTCCTTGGTCCGGTGCCCTGGTCCGACGCTCTGGTCCGGAGCCAGGGTGCTCTCTGCGTAGAACCAAACCCCTGTCATGAGGCGTGGGACTAGCCGTCGGACGAACCGTCGGACTAGTCCGGAGCCTTCTGACTCTCTGAACCAAGCCACCGGACCACTCTCCTATGGTCCGGTGCTTTACAGACAGGTGGTCCGGAGCTCCTCGAGCTGGAAAACTGCCTAAGTCAGGGACCACCGGACCACTCTCCTTGGTCCGACGCCCACTTAGCAGAGTGGTCTGGAGCCTCTTTCTCCCTCTTTTTCAACCGTTTTCGCTGAGGTTTCTTAAGGGATTTTGCTCCTACCATATCTAGGGTTTATCAAGGGCTGAAAGCAAGGTCTCTAGGACTAGTTGTGACAAGTGTGCATATACCCACTTTCCTAAACTCTCCTAGGTCAAGCTACTAACCTCATACCCCTCTTTATAGTATGGTCAAAGGAAAAACAAAAGCCCTGGCTATACTTAGTGCCCTTCTCAACCTTATGGCACTAAGAACTAGCCTAGTCTTCGTCGTGTATCTCCATCCTTTGCAACCGAAACGATTTCCATCTTGGGGGCATGAATATCCATTAAGCCCATTCAAAATACATCACTCTTGACCTAACATAAATGACTTTGTCTCTGCAAAACACACGTTAGTCATAGTGATCTAGTATTGTCGTTAATCGCCTAAACACAAGGGTCCATGATTCTACAGTCTTCTTGTGTATCATGTTTGAAGTGCTTAGCATATCCAACCTTTATACTTAAATGGTGTTGCTTAATTAGCTAAAAATACCTATATCTTGTATAACCTCTTGTTCACTTGAATGTTTGCTGTGATGCACCTTTGTATTACCTTTTTTCCTTGTATTTATACATTTGCATCTTTGCATCTCATTAAGGAACAATAGATCCGTATGTGCTGGTTTATATCAAACCCGAAGACGGTGATTGGTGAATCTATCGAAGATGTATTGGTGCATAATCTAGAAGATGATTAATCTCGGTTTTCTAATATCGATCAACGATACTCGTCAAGTGAGTATTATCTAACAAACACTAACTAGTGTTCTTATCCAGGCAAGTCCCGGTGCATTCAAACCCTACCTTGTATTTAAAAATGTTTTCTTTAAATACACTTATGGTTAATTATTGTATGGTTACTATTTAATTAAATTCCTACTTGATGCATAGCCTTATCCTTGAGTTATTCAATTCCTGTAACTTGATACCATTTTAAAATATACGAATGATGTTTTATGCTACTTAGCAATGCTTAGACGATAGAGTCAGATGATTTACTGTCATCTGCGAGAATAGGTGATAACATGAATTGCTACGGCAATGGTTCTGTTTTTGAGAAGAATAGCGGATTGTTGCGACAAATGGTTATGTCTTAAAAAGGAAATGGTTTGTTGGAAGTAATAATTCATGATCGGGCGGACACGGTGTTGGAGAGTCATCAGCGGTGTCGAGTGAGCATGTTCTTTCCGCCTGTGTCGTTAGGGCCTTGCCGTTGTAAAACGTAGAAGGGTTGTGACTTTGGAATACTTATCACATACCTTGGGGAAGCTGGACTCTGGCTATTCTCGTCTTAAGAACGGTCAAACCGCACTGGGAGTGGAGAGATGGCGAGAGTAGTGTGTACCCTCCAAGTTTGCGGAACTAGATGGAGGTGTACTGTGCTCTCGGGTGGCGGAACCCCAGTTTTGGCGAGAGGGTCCAAGGAAAGGTAGTCATATGCGTGCTTTAGTGTTGTATATGTCATGTGATTGGGAAGTCCCCAGCTGGGATAAACCGGTTCGAATCGTCGTGTTCCTCGGATATGGAAACATAACCCTACCTTTTACATCGTAGTTAATGAAACTTAAATTGGATACTTGTTGGTTCCTTTCATGGATGGTTTATTACCCTGTTATCAATCATAAATTTATATTGGTACTTGAGTAATCTTTTGAATGAAAGAAATGAATTTCAATTCTTTTATAAATGCTCATTTATGCAAAACACTTGATTCTTGTAAAACCCCACCTTGATACCTATGACTTGCATATCTTTTGTCCACCAAATATTTTCTTTTGTCGGATAAGTCTTGTTGAGTACTCCCATACTCAGGGTTTGTTAACCCTTGTTGCAGATGATGTTCCTAGAGCGGCGGGTACAACTTTGTGTTGTATGACCACAATTGTTATGTTGAAGATCAGCCCTGTTATAACTCTTGGGCAGAGTACCTGACTTGATTATCTTATAATCTTTACCACTTGGCTTGATGTAGTAATGACACATATGTTATATTTCTAAACTTATGGTTTGTAATATAACTTATGTCTTCTGTTACTTTGATGTAAATTAAATTATTGTATTACTTCTGCAAATCTGTAATGAGGATCCTATTCGAAAAGAGGTGAATGACCCGCTGCAAAGTGGTGACATCTGACGGACTAATTAAGAATTGAATCATTTGTTTGGGATTAAGTCGGATGGACTATTAATCCTGGCAAGTGGGCCCTTTCTTAAAAGGTTCTGTTACAGTTTCCCAACGCCTCGGTGAGCTCGTCATGGTCCCTGCGAGGTACGAACTCCCCGCGTTCCTTTGCCGCCTTGACTGCGAGCAAAGACTTCTCTGCCTCCTCGATCTTTGGCTCATTGTACTTGGTCATCCCCTCCTTCAGCTTCTTCGGCCGACGAGCATAGAAGTAGTCGCGTGACCTCTCGTCAACGCCTTATAATGGATAACTCTTCTCGGACGCTTCTGCGTCCCTTTCTTCCTGGCGCCAACTCGGCCTCTTACCGGCGTACCCGGTCATGCCTAGGTGGTGCGACAGCTCGTTCTTCTTTGCAAGCTCCGAGAACTTCTAGCTCTTGGACTTTGCTTCGTCAGTGCTCATCTTCTCGAGATACTGATCCCAGACGTGTTTCTTAATGAAGGTGTAGTCCACGAAGGGTGTCTTCCCGGTCTTCACATACTTCTTGTTCAGGGTAGCCCGGAGGGTGCGAAGGGATTTGCCTGCAACAAATAGCGCATGCCCCCTACATCTTTCCTCATTAAATTGGTCTGGTGGGTACTAGAAATATTTCTTGATATCAGTCCATACTTTGTCCTTGAGTTCATTCGGCACCGTCTTCCAGTTGGAGTACGTGATCGGCACGTGCTCCCTGACTATACACGAGCATTGGTTGCTGAAGGTGCCGATGATTGACTGTGGCGCCAAAGGCTCTCCCTGTGACCCTATCTGCTCGATGACATGCACCTTCTTGGTTAACTGGTGCCTCCCATGTTGGCCCCTCTTCAAGTTAGACTTGTTGCCTTTGTTGGCACCTCCCGTTGCAGCTGAAGTGCTCGGGGTGGGACCCGATGCATGCCCCTCTTCTTCATCGTCGAGGAACTCCAAAGACATAGGCACCATAGGTAACTGTTGAGAGTATATATGAGCATGCATTAGTTGTATACTTACACGTGGTGAATCAATGTTGTGTAAGCTAATTATATACTTACGCGTTCCTCGTCATCTAAAAAGTGTCGTCCTGGGGTGTTATGAGATGCTCGAGTTGAGGGTCCCGTTTCTTCTGCTGGCTCTTCTTCTGGCTCATAGTCTGGATCAAGCTCTACCTCCAGGGCTACTTTCTTAGGGGGCCTTCGGTGTAAATACCTCCTCATTCTCGACATCATACTCGTCGTCTGAGGCGTCGTCTTCTGAGCCCTTATAACTTGGGGTCGGGCTTGGCTCACGCCATTCTTTTCCTCTATGTTGCTCTGCCATTTATCTACTACAAAGACGATAGAGTAGTGCATTCACATATGAGAATATGAAAACATGTATATTCATTTGGAATCACGAATTGTATTAATTTGGAGTCAAACATTACATTTTTTCATGTACATTTGGTTTAGGATACAAAATGTGAGGAAAAGTACAAAATTGTCCAATGAAAATTACAAAATTGTCCAAAGAAAAATACATAATCATTAAAAAAAGTATGAATTTGGCTCAGACCACCCAATGTCATCACGTATCTTCCAAACTGGTTGCTTGCAAGACAAGCCATCCTAGTTTAGGAGCTTATTATCAGGAGGAGATTTGATCATCATCGCGCTGCCTCATCATATTTTTGAAGTTTAATCAGTGCAAATGCCTCAGATATGGGAATTCCCTTCTCAGATTACTTGTCATCAATATCATTAGTGGCTGCCTTTTGTAAAGGAAGCAAAATAAGGTGAGCAATTTGTTCAATGTATGTCTACCATGCATGAGCACATCCTCTAGCACTCCCAAGGCCACATAAGGAGTGAAGGGTGGATTTGGCCCTTCCGAATGTGTCTCATGATGAGTTATGACGTAACACGACAAAGATAGCCACAAGTTCCACATAAAACCTTGGAAAAGGCAAATGCACAAAGGCAACCACCTCAATTGTTGGTTGTTATTATCATCATAGGCATTAGTTAACAATAGTGAACAACAGTGAACAACCAGCAAATAAACAACACTAGTAGAGACTAGGAGTCAAAGTATAGAAGTAGTAGACTAGTACGAGTAGTAGAGACTAGGAGTAGTAGTAGACTAATTGCTCTCAAAATAGCGGGTTTTGCGCAACGCAACCTTCCAACGCTTATGATGATCATTGATCCTCGACTAATGTGACAACTCTTCTTACCATAGGCAGAAAAATCTCAGAGACAGGAAAACTCAAATCATAACAATCATGGAACCATGGCACACGTCCAACCTAACCATCAACACAACATGACTATGCTTTTGCTTAGGTATGGACATGAGCCACGGTTTGATGAGAGTCATGACAAACACTGTAGAACTCAGCCGTCACATTGTCTCACTACACCGCTTTATATCATCGAGCAACAAAACAATCAAAGTGTCCAAAAAACATAATAGCAAAGTGCTCCCAATATTGGATTTTTAGAATCAACATCATTGCAAAGTGTCTTAGGTCTCAGTTCATATTACAAATTTTCATCATTGCAATGTGCAGTTGTACTTATTAGAGCAAAGATTATAGTAAACAATTATGGCGCGGTTGCGGCACCTAAAGGTGCTCCTCCTACGCCAACAAGTGTTTACACAACTCAAAATAGTCATCATCATGTTCAAGAAGCAAAATAACATCATATACCTACTGCACATTGCTCAGTATGTAAGAATTGAAATAGTCATCATCATTTCCAAATTGAAAAAACATCACTGACCTAAGACACTTGGCTCAGTTAAGTAAATATCAAAATAGACATCATCTTCTCAGATTCAAATTGAAATATAAGTAGTAGCAATAGTAGTAGGTGCTGTCAACATAGTAGCACTAACAGATTGGTACAAGGGAGGAGAAGAGTAGTAGTACAAGTAGTAGGAGCAGTAGTAGTAGTAGAAGCAGTAGGAGCAGTAGTAGTAGAAGTAGTAGGAGCAGTAGGAGTGGTAGAAGGGAGGAGTAGTAGGAGCAGTAGTAGTGGAAGTAGTAGGAACAGTAGGAGTGGTAGAAGGGAGGAGAGTAGTAGTAGTAGCACTAGGGAGAAGAGGAGTAGTAGAAGTAGGTAGTAGTAGAAGTAGTAGAAGAGATGTGGTGGTAGGAGCAGTAGGGAGGAGAGGAGAGGAACAACATAGTAGGAGCAGTAGGGAGGAGAGGAGCAGTAGTAGCAGTAGTGTAGTAGAGAGTAGTATCAGTTGTAGTAGATGTAGAAGCAGTAGTAGTAGCAATAGGTTAGTAGTAGAGGAGCACTAGTAGTAGAGAGTATTAGTGGCTGACAGAGAGCACCAGGAGCAGCAGTAGTATAGAAGTAGTATGATAAGTAGCAAAAGTACATGCCTCAGATTTAAGTCAATCATCATTTGATCAAGAACTTGGAGCATCAAGGTATCACAAGTATGCCAAGTTGCTCACAAGTTCTTGATCATCAGAACATCATATTCAAGATAATATATGAGTTGGACAATTTCATCATAGGCAAAAGAGAGGAGAGGAGAGGCAAAAAAGCAATAAAATAGGCAAAAGAGAGTAGAAGAGTGGAGGCAGCAGCAACATAGTAATAGAAGTAGTAGCAATAGTAGTAGGTGCTCTCAACATAGTAGTAGTAGGACAACACCATAGTAGTAGTAGTATTAGTAGTAGGAGGAGGAGCAGCACCAACATAGTAGTAGAAGGGAGGAGAAGAGTAGTAGTACAAGTAGTAGGGAAGTAGTAGAGAGGAAAGTCCAGCATTGTAATAGGGTAGAGGAGTAGGGTAGTAGTAGTAGTAGCAATAGTAGTAGGTGCTGTCAACATAGTAGTAGTAGGACAACATCATAGTAGTAGTAGTATGTTAGTAGGAGGAGGAGGAGCAGCACCAACAGATTGGTACAAGGGAGGAGAAGAGTAGTAGTACAAGTAGTAGGAGCAGCAGTAGTAGTAGAAGCAGTAGGAGCAGTAGTAGTAGAAGTAGTAGGAGCAGTAGGAGTGGTAGAAGGGAGGAGTAGTAGGAGCAGTATTAGTGGAAGTAGTAGGAGCAGTAGGAGTGATAGAAGGGAGGAGAAGAGTAGTAGTAGAAGAGTAGTAGAAGTAGTAGTAGGACAACACCATAGTAGTAGAAGGGAGGAGAAGAGTAGTAGTACAAGTAGTAGGAGCAGTAGTAGTAGTAGAAGCAGTAGGAGCAGTAGTAGTAGAAGTAGTAATAGCAGTAGGAGTGAGTTGAAGGGAGGAGTAGTAGGAGCAGTAGTAGGAGTGGTAGAAGGGAGGAGAAGAGTAGTAGTATAAGTAGTAGAAGAGAGGGGAGGAACAACATATTAAAAAATATGGTGCGGCCCCAATCTTGGATTTTTAGAATCAACATCATTGCAAAGTGCCTTAGGTCTCAGTTCATATTAAAAAAAATCATCATTGCAATGTGCAGGTGTACTTATTAGAGGAAAGCAAATAATCTAGTAAACAAATATGGCGCGGCTGCCGCACCTAAAGGTGTTCCTCTTGCGCCAATAAGTGTTTATACAACTCAAAATAGCCATTATCATGTTCAAAAAGCAAAATAACATCATATACCTACTGCACATTGCTCAGTATGTAAGAATTGAAATAGCCATCATCATTTCCAAATTGAAAAAACATCATGAACCTAAGACACTTTGCTCAGTTCTAATGCTTCTTCCATCACTGAATCACATCTAGGGCAGCATAGATCAAATTGAAATAGCAGAGAACCTTGCATCAAGAACAGAATCTCGCAACAAGTCAAAATCATCAAGCACAGAGCTCATCCTTTCCAAATTGAAAAAACATCATGAACCTAAGACACTTTGCTCAGTTATATGCTTCTTCCATCACTAAATCAAATTGCATCTAGGGCAGCATAGATAAAAGAAATAGCTAGGGTTTCCATCACTGAATCACATTGCATCTAGGGAAGCATAGATCACTGAATCATCAGTTCCATCACTGAATCACTGAATCAAGCACAGAGACTGGGCATCAAGAAATATCTAGGGTTTCCAGCATGGTGTCGGACATCGAGGAGATGGGGAGGAGAGACCTTACCTTGGAGGGGAGAGGGTGGCTGTGGGGGGAGAGGGGTCGCCGCCGCCGGGGAGGAAGGAGGCGAGAGCACCGAGGTCCGCCGCCGTGGGGGAAGGAGATGGCGTCGCGGGGTCCACCACCGCGGGGGAGGCGAGCACCAGGGAGGGGGGTCCGTCGCCGCGAGGGAGGAAGGAGGCGTGAGCACCGGGGTCCTCTGCCGCCGGAGGGGAAGGAAGTGCGAGCACTGAGGTCCGCCGCCGGGGGGGAGAAGAAAACGTCGCAGGGTCCGCCGCCGCAGGGGAGGCGACCACCGGGAGGGAGGGGGGGTCCGCCGCCGCGCGCGAGGAAGGAAGCAGAGCGAGCACCGGGGTTCCCCGCTGCGGGGGAGGCGAGCACCAGGGAGGGGGAACTGCCGCCGCGGAGGAGCACCACCGTGCGATTTCGGTAGCCCTTCGGGGTATAGTGGCGGCGGCGAGGAGAAGATGGAGGCAGAGGGCGGCTGCGCCTGCTTATATAGGGAGACATTAACCGTGGCGGTTGCTCTAATACAATTGCCACGGTTAATATTAATCATGGCGGTTGTATTAGAGCAACCGCCATGGTTAATATAGAGTGTAGAAGGCAGTAGTAGAGGGTAGTAGAGAGTAGTAAGAGGGTAGTAGATGGTAGTATGAGGTACTAGAGGGTAGTAGGAGTAGTAGAGAGCAGTAGTAGTTTATAGTAGTAAGAGTAGTGGATGTAGTAGAGTAGTAGTAGAGTACTAGTGTATAGTTGAGAGTAGAATGAGTAGTTGTAGAGTAGTAGAGTGTAGTAGAGAGTAGTATGAGACGTAGTAGTAGAGTAGTAGAGAGTAGTATAAGTAGTAGTAGAGTAGTAGTATAGTAGTAGAGAGTAGTATGAGACGTAGTAGTAGAGTAGTAGAGAGTAGTAGTAGAGTATAGCAGAGAGTAGTATGAGTAGTAGTATAGTAGTAGAGAGTAGTATGAGAAGTAGTAGTAGAGTAGTAGAGAGTAGTATAAGTAGTAGTAGAGTAGTAGTATGAGTAAAGTAGAATAGTGTAGTAGAGAGTAGTAGAGTAGTAGTAGTAGTAGAGCTCGAGTAGTAGTATGAGTAAAGTAGTAGAGTGTAGTAGAGAGTAGTATGCGTAGTAGTAAAAAAGTAGAGCGTAGTAGAGTACATTATTAATGAATAAGTTTGTACATTATTACATATAGGTGTGAAAAACATAAAAGTTCTCGGTCGTTAATCAATAAATACATTATTACACACATATAATCATTTTGCTGGAAGTGATCCTATAACGGTCTTCTTCTCGCCGTCGGGGCGGAACCGAGGCTTCATCTTGGTCTTGTTGATTCGGTTCTCGACGATCTTGATCTTGCGTGGATGATCGGTAAAGAGCGAGAGCTCTTGGTAGTTGTTGTATTCTTCGGGGCTCTGGACTCCATCGGCTCCAACGATCCTTTGCTTTCCTGACACAACCACATGCTTGTTGGAATCTCTGGGCTTCTTGTAGTAGGCTACCTACGCGACGTGGTTTGCGAGTACCCACTCATCATCTTTGTAGCCGACCCTTTGTAGGTCAACAGTGGTTAGTCCATATTCGTCTATCTCAACTCCCTTCGGGTTGGCCCAATTGTACCGACAGATGGGTATCTCGAGGTCACCGCCTAGTCGAATTCCCATATCTCGCCGATCTGACCGTAGAATGACTTCATCTGCATTGTTGCCTCGTCAAAGCCCTCATATCGAATACCACTGTTCTGTACCGCGCTCTTCTTGTCCTTCTCTTTCGTGTGAAACCTGTATCCATTGATGTCATACCATTGCCACATGATGATTTGGTTAGACGGTCCCGATGCAAGCCTAGATTCTTCAGTGCTTCCGTCGGTGGGGATGTCCTGCTTTTGGATCCACGTTGTGAACTTGATCTTGTGTTGTCTCTGTACCCAGGCCTCCGTACGACCGGCCGCAGTTTGGCGAATCTCGTTCAGGTGCTACTCGACCCACTGTTCCATCGATACTAACTGATTAAGGACGGCGTGATGGGCTTCTTGCAAGATTTCCTCGTCTATATCAGTGCGTACTTTCCTTCCCGTGCACCCCATACCCGTTGTTTTGCCTTCGTGCAGGTGGACGGGCATCCCAATAGCATTTCCATCTCGGATGTATCTCGTGCAACAGTTAACGGCCTCCTCCGTTGTGTATGCCTCCATCATGGAGCCCTCCGGGTAAGCACGGTTATGGATGTATCTACTGAGGGTGGACATGAACCGCTCATACGTCCACATCTGGTGCAAGTAGACAGGACCAAGTTCCTCTATCTGATCACCATGTGCATCATTAGGTGTGGCATAATATCGAAGAAAGAAGGTGGGAAACACATCTCAAGCTAGCAAAGAGTCTCCGCGATAAACTCTCTTAAGGCAGGCAGGTCAACTTCATCGATGACCTTCTGTGTGATGCGGTTAAAGAAATATGACATGCGTGTGATGACCATCTTCACGTACTCTAGACCGATAACCTTTATCACAATAGGAAGGAACACAGTCAGCATTATGTGGCAGTCATGGGAGTTGAAGTTGGTCATTGTCAGGTCTTTCATCGAGACAGACTCTTGATGTTGGAAGAGAAACCGGTCGGGACCTTTACATCCCTAAGCCACTTGCAAAAAGCCCTCCTCTCATCCCGTGTGAGGTTGTAGCTCGCGCCTGGAAGGTCAACTTTATTTCCACTTTGTCCCGCCGGTGTTGGGTGGATTTCGTGCCTGATGTTCTATTTCACAAGGTCCATACGTGACTTGATACCATCTTTGGTCTTAGTCTTCATGTCCAGGAGGACCCCGATCGTGCTCTCGAAGACATTTTTCTCCAGGTGCATACAGTCGATGGTATGCGGTGTATTGAGAAACTTCCAGTATGGCAAGAACTTGAAGAAACATGACTTCTTCTTGAATGAAACCTTCACGGTAGGTTCTTCCTCGTCCTCCTCATCCCGCTTTCTCTTCTTCCTTGGTTTCTTCTGCCCATCTTCGTCCTCTTTGGGCCGTAGCTCGTCCTCTCCGGCTCAGTCTGTGACTCGACCTGGTTATCGAAGAACTGATTCATCGAAGAATGACGGTACCTGTGCTTCTTCTGGAGGAATCTTCTGTGATTCATATACACCGTTTTCTGGGATCCACTAAGATAAGTGGAGCAGGTACCATCAATGCATACTACGCAACAAGTCTTCCCTTTAATCTGTCCCGATAGTGAAAAATGACCAGGGTAGTCGGTGACGGTGACACAGATGATGGCTTTTAGAGTGAACTCCTTCTTTACGGACGCATCCATCATCCGGACCCCTTCCACCCATAGTTTCTGCATATCCTCCATCAACGGCTCTAGGAACACGTCTATATCGTTGCCGGGCTGCCTCGGTCCTGAGATAAGCATTGACAGTAGAAGATACTTGCGCTTCTGACATAGGTGCGGAGGTAGGTTATATATGGTGAGGGTGACTGGCCAGGTGTTGTGTGTGCTGCTGAGGTCACCGAACGGATTCATCCCATCCGTACTCAGCCTGAACCTCACATTCCTCGGCTCATCCCCAAACTCCTTCGCGAACATGGCATCGAACTGCTTCCACTGCTTACCATCAGAGGGGTGTCGCAGCTTTCCATCGCCCTTGATACACGAAGTTGATGCATGCCAGGACATGAGTTGGGCATCCTCTGGGTTCCCGAATAACGCACGTAGCCGGTCGATGATAGGAAGGTACCACACTGACAGGGCAGGACTTTTCCTCTGTGTGTAACCCTATTCTTCTTTGTCCTGATCAATAGGCGACAAATGCTTCTTGCCTGTCTTCTTCTTCTTCGCCCCTCTCGACGGTTTTTCCTCATCGTCCGCGTGACAACCGACATTCTTCTTGTAGCGGCTCGCGTTGCAGCTCGGACAACTCTGTGCATTCTCATACTTACCCCGAAATAGAATACAGTGGTTAGGACATGCATGAAACTTTTGAAGCTTCATCGCTACTGGTCTGATCAACTTCTTCGCTCGATATGTATTGACGGGAACCCTGTTACCCTCTGGTAGCGTTTCACCAATGATGCGTAAAATGTCATTGAAGCCTGTGTCGGTTATCCTATGGCGAGCCTTGCACATCAGCATCTGGAGGACGAAACGCAACGTCGTGCAATGCTTTGGACATTCACCACCGTTCGGGTAGAGGAGATCAATTGTTGCTTGTTTCATCTCCCTGAAATTCTCTAGCCACTTTGGATTACCAAACAGAACATCGTCATGGTACTGACGGTTAGCAATCTCGTCAAGAAGCTCTGCATCCTCGGGCCGCAGCGTATCAATCATCGGGTCACCATTGTTGTCGTCCTCGGCGCCAGCAGCTTCGTCTTGGAGCAGATTGACAATAGTGATGTAGTCGCGACTCTCATCATCAATGCTCGGTCTCGCGATGGGTTGTTGGTGTCCTCCATCGCCAGACGCAACTGTGGATGTCGTCGACGAGGTTCCCCCATGTTCATTGGCGGCACTCGCCTCTTTCTCGTCGTGAAACTTCCACATAAGGTACTTTGGATCCTTGATGAAACCATATCGTACAAGGTGTTATTGCACCACTGCATCTTTCTGGGCAAACCGATTCTTGCAGTCATTGCATGGAAAAACCATGAGCTCCCGATCCAAACTGAGGCAATGCTTCTGCGCAACGGTAATGAACTTCTTCCTCATATTTTCTAGAAATCTCAGATCCATCCTCGATGTCTTGTACATCCACTCATCCCTGTGCTCCATAACCTTTCAAATGCACAAAAAACTCAAATTAGCTTACCATGCATGTGTGTAGGTTAATAGATCTACTATTCTCTCTCCCTCTCTAGATCTAGTTGAAAAAGCACAAAAATCATCCAAAAGAGAGGAAATCGACGCTAGAGAGTAAAGTCAACATCTTGAGGTGCCACCCTTCACCAAATCAACCTCCCCAATATGTGTAGCCTCTAGATCTACTATTCTCTCTCCCTCTCTAGATCTAGTTGAAAAAGCACAAAAATCATCCAAAAGAGAGGAAATCGACGCTAGAGAGTAAAGTCAACATCTTGAGGTGCCACCCTTCACCAAATCAACCTCTCCAACATGTGTGTAGCCTCTAGATCTACTATTCTCTCTCCTCTCCATTGGATCTAGATCTAGATTAGGGAAAAAGCACCCAAATCATCAAAAAGAGAGAAAATCGCGACTTGGAGAGTAGAAATCAACCTTTTGCGGTGCCAAACTTCACCAAATCCAAGGACAAAACCTCCCCCTCAAAAAATGGTCAATTTGATGGTTTTGAGCTCAAAACCATCAAAATGGAGAAGGATCCGCAGGGAAGAAGAGAGGGGGTTGTTGTATTTATACTACAGACTTAACCATGGCGGTTATCTTAACAACAACCGTCACGGTTAATGCATTAATAACTGTGGCGGTTAAGTAACATCAACCGCCACAGTTAATGCATTAACCGTGGCGGTTGTGCAACAGCAACCACCACGGTTAATGGGATTAACCATGGCGGTTACGTAATACCAACCGCCACGGTTAACATTAACCGTGACGGTTGTGCAACATTAACCGCCACAGTTAATGCATTAACTGTGGCGTTTGTGCCCCCCAGCCAGCCGGCTTTCCAGCCACCTATTAACCGTGGCGGTTTAGGTGAAAAACCGCCACGGTTAATAAATACCAAGTGCTATGCAAAATCTTTTGTGTAGTAGTGCTGCTTCAACCTGATATTTGTCCAAGGAAGCATGTAGCCATTATTATTTGTGGTATGTGGTCAGTGGTCACTTTGAATGATGAGAAACAAACGTCGACATGGTGAACCACACCTACAGGTGGGACAAGTAGTGGAATGGGTTTGGGACACAACTTTGATCTATGAAATATGATACATCCAGAGAAAGGGAAGCAGTCTAAGCCCAATCACCGCTGGAGCCGCCCCTAAGCTGGGTGGTTCAAACGCAATGTCGATGGTGCATTCATGGAAAAGGATCACACAGGAGCCACTGGTGTGGTGATACGAGATCACGACGGACAATTTAAAGCCAGTCGTGCGGCTTGACATAATGAGGCGTATGATGCTTTGTTGATGGAGGCAAAGGCTTGCAGTGATGGCATAGAGATGGCGCAACAGCTTGGTGTATCCAAACTTTGTCTAGAGACTGACTACCTATATGTACAGAGATCAGATGTTAGCCTCATTTTTCGTGATATCTGTAGCGTCAGGAGGAGCTGTGATGAGTTTACCTTTATTTTTGCACCTCGTTCTTGTAATAAGTAGTTCATGAGTGTGCTAGACAAGTCTCTTGTAGCAATGTTTTGGAGGAGTGACATGATAATCCTCCATATTGTCTACCGAGTCTGCTAGGAGATACTGTAATCAGATGATAATATAATGAATGAATGAAGCTCCTTAACTAAAAAAAAACTGGAAAAGGATCGTCAGGCCCATGAGTCGTATCATTTTTTTTTAGAAAAAAACGGTATCAGATAAAGCAACAGTTTGTTTAAGGAATATCGTCGTCACGGTCCACGAAATGACTCTCAAGTCTCAACTACCAGGTTTACACGCCACCACTCCCTCCGGCCTCCGGGCCGCCACCAAACGATTTATTGGCCTACATGACAGCGAGACGAGTACACGCCACACCTCGTCATCAGTCAGGAAGATAAAGATCCCACGACGAGAATCAAGATGCATCCCTATCGGAAGCTGGACCTTTGCCACGTCATTGCCACTACGGCGGTCGGCGTGCAGGTGCAGCGGTGCGGCCGCCACCCACTACCACTAATCCTTCCCTCCTCTCTTCCATTGCCCTATCTCTCTTCCTCATCATAATCACCAGACGACCAGCGCTAGCGAATTCATATTCCAATCTATTCCTGGTTCTCCGTCCATGGCCGCGTCGCTGCTTCGCCGTGGCGCTGTCGCCAGCCGCCGGCGATGCCCGGGGGAGATGCTGCGGCGGCTGGTCTCGTCCGAGGCGGCGCCCGAGCGGGCACCGTCGCGGCCGCCGCCGGAGATGCCGCCGTTTGACCACCAGCCCCGCCCGTACGCCGGGATGGGTGGCGCCGAGATCCTCGCGAAGAGGAAGACGGTGCTCGGCCCGTCGCTCTTCCACTACTACCAGAAGCCGGTATATTCTATAACCTCCGAGTGTTGATCTTAATTAAATCCGTCTCACTGTCTGCTCGTCTTTGTTAAGCTGTCTTCGTGCGGTGAAATTAGATTAATGTTCCAAATAGGTGGGGTTCAGTTAACATGTGTTGACCTTCATCATAAAGCAAGCAGCGTCATCTTTGTTGCCACACCAATTTATTACGAGAATACATTTTTAATGTATGTTGCATATGGTGGTTTACCTTCACCGTCTACTCAGTTTCGGATGAAACTGGTCATGCTAAAGAATTCTTGTAGCACAACAAAACAACCACCGTGTAGTCTTTACTCTATAAAACGTTGAGGCAGTGACAGAATGACGTTGACACTATGTCTAAAGAAGTTACTATTCAATGGTGTTCACAGCTCAACATCGTGGAGGGGAAGATGCAGTACCTGTATGACGAGCAAGGGAAGAGATACCTCGATTGCTTTGGGGGCATCGTGACAGTGTCGTGTGGCCATTGCCATCCGGATATTGTGAATGCTGTCCTGGAGCAGACCAAGCTGCTCCAGCACACAACCACCATTTACTTGCATCACGCCATTGTAGAGTTTGCAGAGGCACTCACCTCCAAAATGCCTGGCAATCTCAAGGTAAAAACACTGTCTATCTGGGTGCCACCATAACACGCACCGTTTCATTTATGCACGCCATGTTTTTTTTGGGTGCTGCAGGTTGCATATTTTGTGAATTCTGGGACTGAAGCGAATGAATTGGCAATGTTGATGGCCCGGCTGTATAGTGGAAATCTTAGTATGGTTGCACTCAGAAATGCATATCATGGTGGAAGTGCTGGAACGATTGGATTGACTGGTCTGCAGACATGGAAATACCCAATTCCTCAGGTATGTGTACTGTGCAATCAAGCGCTGCATTTTAGAGATTTTCTACTTGTAGATCGAATTGCTCCATCATCTAGTTTGGTCTCGATTTGACACTTCCATCAAATTATTTGACCAGTAATGTTTTCATATCAGTCACTATGTTTCAAGAAGTACCTTCTCAGTTATTGGTAATTTATCTGTCTGTTCTACGCAGCAAAAAAAAGTATCCATTTGTTTATTAGATCTATCAAACTTTTGCAGGGTGAAATACATCATGTCATGAACCCTGATCCTTATCGGGGGACTTTTGGGTCTGATGCTGCAGCTTATGCCAAGGAGGTTGAAGAACACATAACTTACGGAAGTTCAGGAAGGGTTGCAGGCTTCATTGCAGAAACATTCCAGGTATAAACTTTGAACAGCCCATTTATAAATTGCTACAGAAAATTGAAATAATGGGTATCTTTTTTTGGAACCCACTTCAAAATAACTTATCCTTGTGGCAATCTTGTTGATACACTACCTTTGCTGTAGGGTGTGGGAGGTGCTGTTGAACTAGCTCCTGGATACCTAAAGTTAGCTTATGACATCGTGCGCAAGGCTGGTGGTGTTTGTATTGCTGATGAAGTCCAGAGTGGTTTTGGTCGTACTGGCAGTCATTACTGGGGATTCCAGACTCAAGATGTCATTCCTGACATAGTCACCATGGCAAAGGTCTATCTCCTACTCTAAAATGCAAGCATGTAGTAATCGACCCTGGGGAAAATATCTTTTGTTTTTAATACATTTTTGTGGCAACATCTTTCCATACTGATGTGACATGTTATTTTGTTTCCATGTTTTCAGGGAATTGGCAATGGCTTACCATTGGGGGCAGTTGTAACAACTCCTGAGATTGCAAGTGTGTTAGCTCAAAAAATCCAATTTAACACATTTGGTGGAAATCCAGTTTGTTCTGCTGGTGGGTTAGCGGTGCTTAATGTTCTTGACAAGGAGAAACGCCAGGCACATTGTGCTGATGTTGGAGCTCACTTGGTGGAGCGTCTAAAATCGCTTCAGGAGAAGCACGAAAGTAAAATTTTTAATCTTGATTCTGTCTGTCTACTCTTTTCTGTTGTCCAACCTTTTCGGCTAACCATTTTGTTCTAAAAAAAACATGAAGTTTTCTAACTCAGCTACTCTTGGCCTCGCTCTTGCCAGTCATAGGTGATGTTAGAGGAAGGGGACTGATGCTTGGGGTGGAACTCGTTACGGACAGAAAGGAAAAGACCCCTGCCAAGGCAGAAACCATTGAACTGTTTGAGAAGCTCAAAGGTGCCGTCTCTCATTCTCCCCATCCATGGCTAATTGGCCATGATTATTTATTGACCTCTACATGTCCTGATATTTTTTTTTTGTTTTTGCTTTACAATCTTTGTTAGCAGATCTCGGGGTGCTCGTTGGAAAGGGCGGTCTGCATGGTAACGTGTTCAGAATAAAACCACCGATGTGCTTTTCAATGGACGATGCAGGTTCGAACAGTTCTCAAGTCCTAAAAAAACCCCAGTTACCTCATTGCGCGGACAAACTAACAAAAATGCTGTTATTGCAGACTTCTTGGTGGACTCCATGGACTACGCAATGTCAGGGCTCTGAAGGAAACATGCTCTGAACTGTGAATGCGTCTGCGTGGAACCAACACTTCCTGCAATAGGAACCCCCACAGAAATAAATGGATGCATGGGGAGAAAACGTCAGAAAATTAAAATGTCTTGTCCAGCTTGTGAGCTGTTTGTAAAAGAACTGTAGTTGATTAATAAATATAATAGCGAGCGAGCAAGCAAGCAAGCATGGATCTGTATACGTGTGCATTTTCCCGTATTTACCGCTAGCTCCCCGTTTTATGGTCATGGCAGGCTTTATTTCCAATGGGCTTCTCTCCAAAAGCCCGCGTGGCGGAGATTTTTGCAGCTTCTCTCATCTCCCTCGCCTTCGTTCTCCACACCGGCTCCGGTGCTGGTCCGTCCCACCCCTGCCGTCGCCGCCGACGTCCACTCCTCACCGGCACCGGTGCTCGTTTGCCCCACCAGCCTCCGTCCTCTGCTCCACCGATCGTCCTCTCCGCCTCCGAGCTCCCAAGCCGCCACTCCGTCTCGAGGTCCAATCCGTCATCGTCGTCGTGACCCGGGCCGTAGCGGGATAGCCGATGTCCCGGCGTCCCGCGAGGTCCGAGCCCGACCCGTCTTCATCGACCGATCGCCGAGACCCAGGCAATCCGGCCGTAGGAGCTGCCATCGGTATTAGCTTCTCTGCCGCTACATATAGTAATAGCCCATTTAAGGACACCGCCCAAATATAATCTGGCCCACTGCGTCTACTACATAATGGCCCATTAAGGACACAGCCCAAACATAATATGGCCCATTGCGTCTATTCCAACGCTGAGAACCCTTGTTCAGCCATCCCTCCCAAAGACTCCCACCTCGCGCGCCCGCCGCCGCCCCCTCGCCCGCATCCCGTCGCCCGCGCCGCGAAGGTGACGAGCCCCGCCCCTGCTCGCCGCGCGGTTGCGCCGCATCCTCCCCGCGCGTGACGCCGCCCCTGCTCTCCGTCGCACTCCACCGGCGACGAGCCTTCCCTCGCCGGAGACGAGCATCCGTCCCTGCTCGCCGGCGACGAGCTCCACCCCTGCTGGCCACTTCGCCCAGCCGCCAAGACCGCCAGTGGAGTTTCCGCGCTCCGGCAGGCTGCGACGGACCGACGGTGAGTTTCCTTCTCCATTCTCCATCTCCTCTGCTTCAGTTCGTAGTCGTAGACTCGTAGCTGCTTGATTTGTTCGATCTCTACCTCATTTTCCTCTTCCCATTCTCGATCCATGCAGTAGATGGCGTCTCCCAATTTGAGCGCTGCTAGTGGAAGTGCTAGTGCTGGTTGCTGCAGCATGAATTGCAAGCCTAAATGCCTTTTATTACTTTCCTACATTTGAGACTACTATGTTTGAGACCTTCAGAATCAGACCTACTGTCCTGTAATAATAGTACACTTAAGTAGTTATTTATTTGAGACCTTCAGACCTACTGCATGATTTACATTATTATCATTTTTTTAATATTAAACGTATAGCTTGGCGAATGTTCTCATCTCACCATGAACCATGTTTTCTGTGGAGCAGGGTTAGTTGGGTATGGAGCAATGAAGTACATGGCACCGCTGCAGGGACCCCTCACTCACTGCTGTTGATTCTGGGTTGTCGCCTCACTATCACCCATGGCAGCTAGCACTGTGTTCCCCGTGCTGCGCTCCTCCGAGTACTTCACAAGGCCATCAATTGATGAGCTGGTAGAGAGGGAGGAGGCTGATCCTGGCTACTGCAGCAGGGTTCCAAACTTCATCATAGGGAGGGCTGGATATGGGCAGCTTAGGTTCTTGGGTGACACCGATGTGAGGGGCATTGACCTGAATGAAATTGTCAGGTTTGAAAAACACTATGTGGTGGTTTATGAGGATGAGACTTGTAAGCCACCGGTAGGGCATGGTCTTAACAAAGCAGCAGAAGTGTCTTTGCTGCTGTGTCTTAAGCATCTTCCGGAGCCCAGTATCGTTGTTGAGGTGCTAAGGTGTCGTGCAAGAAAGCAAGGTTCTAGGTTTCTTTCATTCAATCCAGTGAGTGGAAAATGGAAATTTGAGGTCGATCATTTCAGTAGATTTGGGCTTGTGGATGAGGAGGAAGAGGATGCTGTGATGGACGAGGCAGCTGTTCGGCAGCCAATTACTGAAGTAACAGAAAGAGACCCACCTTCAAATGGTTATGAAATTGAGCTTTCGCATTCATTGCCTGCTCATCTCGGGCTTGACCCTGTAAAGATGCAAGAAATGAGGATGGTGATGTTTTCCAATGAGGAAGAAGATGAATATATGGAGGATGGGTTCCCTTCTGACGAGAGGTACCTCAGCAGAGAAAGGATGAATGTGGATTCACCTACCTCAAGCGGTAAAGGTTCGAGGTTAAGGCCTCTCTCTCCCTTGCACATGTCTTCTCAGAAGGTTGGCAGGAGATCTGGTGTGCCTGTTCGGAAAGAACCTCAGGCACTTTTGGAATACAGTTTGAATTCTTCAGAGCTTCGTCCATCGACTCAGGGTATTCTTATGTCTGGGCAAAACAGAGGATTTCCAGTGAGTATGACCAAGGTGGAAGGCTTTAAGCTGCCGGCTGAGCAAGAAACTCCTGTTTCTGGAAACATGTATACTAATTGTGTAGTGGATGCTGCTTTATTCATGGGTAGATCGTTTCGTGTTGGCTGGGGACCAAACGGTTTACTTGTACATTCAGGTAGTCTGGTCAATAGTCCTGGAACCAGCCTATCTTCTGTTATTCACATAGAGAAAGTTGCAAGTGACAAAGTTGTGCGTGATGATAAGAACAAGATTAAGGATGACCTAACAGAACTATGTTTTTCTGATCCAATGGGCCTCCATAAGAGTCTTGATCATGAGTTTCTGGAGACTGAGTCTGACTCGTTCAGATTAAAGCTTCAGAAAGTTATGGCAAATCGTTTGGTTTTGCCAGACATCTGCAGGTCATATATTGACATCATTGAAAAGCAACTTGAAGTCAGTGATTTATCTATGTCTACGCGTGTGCTGTTGATGCATCAAGTAACAGTCTGGGAGTTAATCAGGGTCTTGTTCTCAGAAAGAGCAACTGGTAACCAGTTGGAGCCTGTTGGAGATGATGATCAGGAAGGCATGGTTTTAGACAAAAAAGAAGGCTATGTCGACATAGACCCTGAAGCACTTCCTTTGTTTAGGAGAGCAGACTTTAGCAATTGGTTACAGGACAGTGTTTGCCATCGGGTGCAAGGAGAGGTGGGCTCCTTAAATGACGCCAGATACTTGGAACATATCCTTCTTCTTTTGACTGGTCGTCAATTGGACACGGCCACAGAAATTGCTGTCTCAAGGGGTGATGTTCGGTTGGCAATCTTGCTAAGTCAGGCAGGCGGGTCAATGTCAAATCGATCTGACCTTGCTCAGACACTGGATCAGTGGAAAATGAATGGTCTAGATTTTGATTACATTGAGGAAGACTGGTTAAAGGTATATAGGTTGCTTGCAGGTAACGTCCAGGCTGCTTTTCTAGATTCACCAATTGACTGGAAAAGGTACCTTGGTCTGATTATGTGGTATCAATTGTCACCTGAGACACCACTTGATATTATCATTCGTTGTTATAATCATCTCCTTGGTGAGGGCAAAGTTCCCTATCCTGTTCCTGTATATATAGATGAAGGACCTCTTGATGAAGCGCCTCAGTGGTCCCCCGGTGACCATTTTGATATATCCTTCTACCTAATGCTTCTTCATGCCAATCAAGACGAGAAGTTTGGGCTGCTAAAAGCTATGTTCAGTGCATTCTCATCTTCATTCGATCCCTTGGATTGTCATATGATATGGCATCAGCGCTCGATTTTGGAAGCTGTTGGTGCTTTCAGTTCAAATGATCTTCACTTGCTTGATTTAAGTTTTGTTTATCAATTACTTTGTCTTGGGAAGTGCCATTGGGCAATCTATGTCATTCTACACATGCCGTATCTTGATGATGCCCCATACATTCACGAGAAATTAATCAGGGAAGTTTTATCACAGTATTGTGAGTCCTGGAGTAGAGATGATGCTCAAAGGCAATACATTGTGGAACTTGGTATACCAGAAGAATGGATGCATGAAGCTTTGGTGAGTAGAAATATCTTCAGTAATATGCATTGCAAATATTTTATAATGGTAGTGCGTGAAAAAACATTACACATGAAGCATGTGTAGCTAATGAGCTCTATATACAGGCTCTTTACCACGAATACTATGGAGATAAACAGGGTGCACTGGAGAATTTTATTCAGTGTGGCAACTGGAAGAAAGCTCATACTATTTTCATGACTTCTGTTGCTCATTCTATGTTTCTGTCATGTAAGTTTTCCTTGCAGTGCCCTAAACAATTTAGGTTTTATTTGGAAAATATATTGCTTTTTCTGCATAAATATATATACGCTTGGTGGAGTTTCTTTTTTATTTCTCTTCTCCTTTTCCAATAAACATGGCATTCTTGGTATGAATATGCAGTCACTTGATTCATTGTTATTTTGGCTCAGCTAACCATCAGGAGGTCTGGAAGATCACAAGTGCCTTGGAGAGCCATAAGTCTGAAATCGCTGACTGGGACCTTGGTGCAGGAATATACATAGACTTCTACGTTCTAAAAAACTCAATGCAAGAAAGAAATGCCATGGATGATTCGGTATGATTCCTTTCTTCAAAGACAAAAAAGATTCCTTGAAGATTTGTAAATGAGATCAAGGTTACTTTTTCTTTCAGGTTTCACTTGAGGAGATAAGTGAATCATGCAGGAGTTTCTTTGGCAGATTAAATGATTCATTGTTAGTCTGGGGAAGCAAATTACCTGTTGAGTCAAGGTAATATTTGATTCTACATTATGCGAGTGATCCACTATTTGAAGAAATTAAGAACCAATAATGTCCACCGGAAACCATTAGCTTCTTTACACATGTTTTGATGGAATTGCCCCCCCTTAAGCTCATGCAAACTGCGAACCCAAGAAACCTTAGGAAGTTCACTGTTATGTTAAACAGTTCAAAATTCAGCTGATTGGCACCAATTCAGGAACCTATGTATCTATAGCTTGTTTAGGTTTTGTTTCAGAATATTCCCTCTCTGGGTTTGCTGACAGTGTTGGGTATGGCAGGGCATGCTACTCGAAGATGGCAGAGGAGCTATGCGCGCTTCTCGTGGACATCCCAAGCGAGACGCTGAATCAACCCATGGGATGTCTTCAGACGATGCTCAATGCTCCAGTTCCGGACGAAATCAGGTCGTCGTACCTGCAGGATGCACTCAGCGTCTTCACCGAAATTCTTTGCAGCGATTCATAACAGAAGGGTCCATGCTGTCGTCTCCAGTGTTCAAAACATGGCTGGTGTTCAGATCATCAGATGTGTCCCCTAATCTGAGCGAAGAGTGAATGAAGCCTAGAAACAACACACCAGAGAGTTTGCACGTCCATGTGTTATACTAGAAAATGAGAAATGTATAATCTGATGTTGTCCCGGTGAATTTGGCACGCCGTGTGAATGAACTACTGAAAACATGTATCTGTTTTTTTCGTTGCAAAAATAGAGTACCAGGTCTTGTGGAATGTTGGCTTGAGAGCTGTACCTGCGTCCAAGTCCAAGTGGGTGTTTTCCTCGTCTTATTTTTCTGGTGTGTGTGATTATTACGGAAATATTTTTCTGGTGTGTGTGATTATTACGGAAAGCGTTACGGCGACCCGTGTGCCGTGTTTCGGAATACAGCTGAAGATGATTGAAGAGTCCGTGCAGGTTCAGTTCTTCCCGAGTAGTGGAGTGTTGATCTTGCTCTGACGTGCACGTCTCATCTCAGGTTTGCTGTTGGAGTGAGTGAGCAAAAACTGCTTTGGCGCAAACTTGCGAAGCTGCTTTGGTTTGTTTTTACAGGAACCGGCAGCCGATGGCGCGGCCTAATACCGTGGACTGACGGCAACGAGGCACACAACCACACATGGACATGGGTTCCTTGTGGTTTTCTGGTGTGCGGTCCACTGTTTTTCTCTCGCCCTCGGGAAAAAAAAGGCAAGCATCTTGGTGGAATCAGGCCGCAAAGCCTGACGCTCGCACCGGCACGGCACAGGATGTACATCCTGGGCTGTTATTCTGCTCTGCTCTGCCCTCTGCTGGTCAGCTGTGAACCTCGCTGTTTCTGTGGACGGTTGTACCTCAAACAAAAGGGCACGCCTTTTGTTGTGGGTTATTGCGATGGTTTTGATTATTTTCGAAGACACAGGTGTGCAGCCCCCACCTGTGGAAGGAGGCAAGGAGAATGATGAGACCATGAGTCAGCGAAGATCATCATCTGTGATGGCCTATCTAACCGGTGTTAACAAAATTGAAACCTGAACCAAGTCCTCTAGTCTAGAATACTACTAGCGCGTACAGTGCTACCTTGTTTGTGATTGAAGCATATGGCATGGGGCGTGACTCTGGTCGGCGCTGCTGATTTGTACTACGGAGTACGGAGCACTGCAACCACCGCCGGCCGGCATCAACGAAGTGTCCAGACGGAAGACGACCGGGAGGGAGCAGAGCACGCACCAATCGCGGAAGGAAGGGGGGCAAACGCACGGCACACGGGGAGCACGAGCATGTGCAGATGTGCTGCACGTCTTCATCGCCGGTCAAAGATAAGATGTGACTGTTTATTTACCTTAACATGCTAGAGCGAGCGAGACGTCTCGCAAGCCACAAACAACAAGCACACCATGGGTCGACGTGGAAATACTTCTACCGTAGTACAAAAAAAAAAGGAGATGTTAAATCCGTGTTGCGTTATTAGCGTATTTGCTTGCGTCATTAGGAGTAGTACAAGCACAAAACCATTGGCAACTTAGTATACAAGTATATATATTACTATAGGAGAAGGAGATAGACAGACCTGTAATAATAATTAATAGTTGATTGTAATAATATAAAAATAGGAAAATCGTGAGACAGAGAGTCAGACCGGATCACAGGACGTGCTACAGAACGTGCAGCAGCAGCACACCGCGGCAGTGCTGCGCCCCCGGGCACGTCTCCGCCGCCGCCGCCGCCGCACCGGCCAACGGGATTAGAATTAAATCGGGCTGGGAGACCACAGAAAGAGACAGGGTCCGCCACCAAGCGAAGAAACCTACCAAACCAGCGACGATCCACTGCACAAACCGTCGACGCGGCAGCAGAATTGAAAAAAAGGGAAAGCAACGGGAGCGCGATGCTTATCCGGAGCAGACCCAATCGACACCGACCCGGCCGCGGCGCGGGACTATATATATACCAGCCCGGCCCCGCTCATCGATCATCACAGATTCACAGTCAGCAACCACATAATCCAGAGCAGCGCAAGCGAGAGCAGAGTGTGAGATCGCCGTCAGCTCAGCAGAGACTAGAGAGAGAGGATGACGGACATCGCGTTGCTGGTGACGGAGCAGTTCGAGAAGACGGTGAAGCGTGGCGCCCCCGGCGCCGGTGGGGACAGCGGCACCAGCGGCGAGAGGAGGAACTTTGGGGCCGTGGCCAAGGTGTGGAGCTCGTGGGTGGAGTTCGCCTCCGCCGCTGCGTCCGGTGTCAGGGTCCGCGTCGCCGTGCAGCTGGAGCCCAAGACCCAGCTCGCCCTGGCCGCCGCCGACGGCCTCTTCTCCGCCTAGTACTCTACTACTGTACTAGTGTCGCCTGGCTGCTTCCTTGCCTTTCCCCAGAGACAGAGAGAGAGTGAGCAGTAGTCGAGTCCCGCACCACCATACTATGCTGGTGTGGTGTAACCTGTACAGTACATACATCAGTTGCTGCGCCTGAGCCGTAATCTGAACCTGAACGACTCCATGGATATGCATGTCCTCGATTGTTTTCCTTTTAAAAAAAATATATGCTCGGTTGTTTTCTTGGTCGTGACGATGACTTTGTACGCCTGGACGGAAAACAACGAGCGCTCGCTTCACGGGCTGGTTGGCTTGTTGGGAAAAAAATTCTCTGCGACACCGGTTGGTCTAATATACCAACAGGAGGCCGGCAGCCCACAGCCGCAGTGCCACCGGGCTACTCCAGGGTAGCAACTCGCCGTCTGCATCCGTTACCTTGTCCAGGCACCACACGACAATTCAGTCGACGAGTAAGACACATCACACACGAGTAGGATACTCCATGACACACAGAACACTCCACACTGGTAAAAGGTACCTTGTCTCGCTAAGGTAACTAGGTAAGAGTAAGACAACAAACCTGCACTCTGTTGCTGCAGCATGCTGCGCGCTCACTTGTTGTGTGGCGCGGCGCCGCGGCGGCCCAAATACAAGAAAATCAATGAGCCGGCCCGTGATTAGGCACAGGCTTCACATTCGATTATATGAAAACACAAACACACGGAGATAGACACTAGTTCGCTACTGCAACTTTGCATGTCGACGCTTCGTTCCAACCTGTTGATCTGTCTGTCTACTGCTTTTCAGCGCCATCATCTAGCGCTAGGATCTCCGAGATGACCGTAGCTTTATCGGCCTCGAACTTCTTATCATCTGCATTCAACAGTGAAGAAGCTAGAAGAATATAATTCAGTGTTTGGTCTTGGAACACATATATACTGCAGAGTTTTGGTTAACTGGGTGGTACATGCGGAGAAACAACCGTGTGTACGCAACACTAATTTACGTACTGTACTGTAATTTTTTTATTACCTTTCTCCACGGTAGTGAAGTCTTTCAAGAACCTTAGGAGCTTGCTTCTGTTGGCGCGCAGTATGCTCGTGATCTCAGGTGGCTGCTCCTTGTTAGCGACAAACAGCTGCACATTTCATTTATATATAGGCACAATGAAGGCATTTTTCTTTACTATTATAATTCAAATATTCATTCAACGACAATAAATAAAAGTTTGCAGCAGACAGGCAGGTGAGTATGTACCTTGAAGACATGGAAAGCCTCTACTTGAATAGCTTTGCTTTCATCCTGGCAACGTGACGCGTAACAAGCAAAATAAGATAATAAGCGTGCCTAGTATATATGAGATTCAAAGTCTGAACTGGTAGATCGAGCGCATTCGATCGGGCACACAAAACTGAAGTACTAGAATATATGATTATGCATCGTTGGATAGTTCGGTTAAAATAATGCAGGTAATTAAACAAAATTCTTACTCTCAGAAGGTTCATTTGAATCATGAGGTGCTCTTTCGAACTAACATAGCGCATCATCACTGCAGTGTTTGACCTTTCCAAAAGAATGTCTCGCAAGAGCTGAGAGGAATACCATTTGCACATAGGACAAATGAGATAAGATCAAATGACGTTCGTGAATTTACGCATGAGTGCTGATTGAAGGAATGTAAGTGATGGCAAGCAGCAAACTCCAAGGTACTAAATAGACAATTACTAATGCTAAACAACCAGAAGGGAAAAAAGAACTTACTTGAACGGCTTGCCTTCGGATGAAGTAGTTGGAAGCATATAATATCAGTTTCGAGTTGAATTCCGCAAAGAACTGTACATGCATAAATATCTCACAGTTAAAGATCACAACAATCTGTGCCTCAAATAAAGTTACAGATGTAATATATTGACCTGCAAGTCACATTGTTATTCACCGTTTTTATGAAACATTATATATGCAGACAAATACAAAACCCTAAGTATTAGTTTCGCGCTTACCCATTCATAATTCTTGGAAAAGAACTCAGCAACAGATGCTTTATGCCGTGTCATGAGTTCCTGTTAAATAAATTAAAGAACAAAAACTATCACCCATCAGAGACAACAAATTTAACAAAAATATACCAATAATATATTGGGATATATATACTTTATAGTAAGGTGAGGGTTAGGTGAGGGCAAAGTATAACGTAATCGGACAATGTTGTCTTTTTTTAGTTCTAAAGGCATGCATGTACTCACCTTAAAAGTTTTAAAGACATCTGATTGTATATTGAAGTCTGGAAACTGTATATGATCAAAGAAAGTCTTGAAGTGTGGAGATTCCAATATGTACCTACAAAACAATCGCTGATTACACTAAACAGAATATTTTAACATATGAGTTTGAAGCATCACATGTCATTAACCTTTTTTAAATCATGGTAAATGGCAAATATTATTGCACATACCTTGCAGCAACTTGGTGGCGTATGCAATCTCTCAATAGAGTGCTATAATGTACTGCAATGTCCAAGTTTTCGTACCTTCAAGTTGGCGGAACTAATATCATGTTATTTCGAAAATGGTACCAACAGATTTCAAACAGTTTTTCAGATAGTCTCTAAATGAAGAATAGAAACGATAACTCTTTTGATTTCTCTAAATGAAGAATAGAAACGATAACTCTTTTGATTTAGAAGATTATATTCTATATCGTTTGAATACTATGTATACTTGACTTAAGGCCAGCCAATCTATGTGCACGTTAAAATAACTCTAGGCCATCGAGATAATCATGAGTCGACTAGATGCTTACCCAGACATCAAAATATCCAAAAGATCCAAGCTGGCTTCCAAGTAATCAGAGGCAACCAATCTTGAATCAACCTTTTGCCTTTGCAAATTGGCTATCACTTGAGTAACATTCTTTTGTGTCTGAAGAAAAACCATAAGTATTTTAGAACTGATGTTTTTGACTAGCCCAAAACGTGATTAGAAGTTTTTTGTTTTTTTAAAAAAAACTATATATCTTGACGTACCTCCAAGTCCACATATCGAAGGCAAATAATTAGTTGACGGAAGGTGTCGGTGTTCTTCTTGAAGAACTCCTTAGTCAATTGCTTGCAAGCTTCTTCACAAGGATCTTCTTCACCATTACCATAGAGAATGCTTTTCATCTCCTTGATTCCTTTGCTTAGTTCTACCATCTGCAAACCAATCATGTGCATTTATAAATTGCTACTTCAACAATTTGAGAATATAAAAGTCTATTTTCTGTTATTTGTAAACTTGTATATCTACTTATCTAAACTAACAAGATACAAATTAACCAGAAGAAACAGTTCCTAGTCGCTTCAATGTGTAAAGGTTGAACCCCCTACAATCATCCTTAACAAGCAATTTCAGAAGATGCATTACGACGGATATCTTGTGCTGAAAAAAAAGGATCGATTGCACCGGAAAATTAAATCTCCTGATATACAATTGCATGAATAGAACTGCTCCAATGCAGTGACACAGACACCGGCGTCAAAAGATCATGCACTATAAACGGAAGCAAGATCAGAAACGGACAAATCTATCCCTAAAGCAAGAACAGACGAACTGACACGAATACATCTATCCCTAACAAGCATCGATACAGTTGTACGTAAGCTGTAAAAGTCGGTTCGCAATAATCACTTTACTAGGAAGCAGATAACAATTAATTAACAAAGTGTATATATATAAGCAGGTAAACGGATGGGATCGATAATAAGCATGTAATAAGCTGCAGGAATTAATTCAATGGCGCGTGTGTTACCCTGTGCTCAAGCTTGGCGTCGCGCTTGCCGCCGCAGCAGCCGTCCTTGTTGTCGAGGATGTAGGTGACCAGGTCCCTGAGGTGCTGCACCACCTCCGCGGGGGTCCTGGGCTTGGAGCGGAACAGCCCCGCCTTCCGGTGTCCGCCGGCCCCATCCCCAGCCACCGCCGGTCCCACGCACGGCCACAGGCACCCCGTCATCTCGATCTCGATCGACGAACTAGAAGAGATTGCGCTCGCCTGCTGGCGGGCCGCGCGCGCTAGCTAGATTTCACCCTCCGACGAGACTACCGCCGCCGCTGGCGACGTAACGTGCGTCGTCCAAGACCTAAAAGGTGTCTTTGTGTTCAATAAGAGGCGGCACGTACGATGCATATACACTCGATAATAAAATAATAAAGTCTGATAGGCATAATACATGTATACGTACACTTTGTGATTAGATCAGATCCGAATACAATAGGAAAATAGCTTAAATAAATTTAGGGTTCGGGTGCCAGTTTTGCAGAGTGGCGAGAGAAGAGAAGGTGCGGGATATATACCTGGTGGCTGGTGTGTAGTGGGTGCTCGTCGCCGGCAAAGGGCCCGACGAGGACCTTGGCCAGCTCGGCGCGCGTAGGCCGGCGGCGCGCGGTCGCCTAGTCGTCGCGCAAGCGAGCGAGGCCAACGGTTAGTTGTGAACGCAGGAGCGCAATTCTTGCCGGGCCTTCGTCGTACACCCTACCCTACCGGGCCGATTTGTCTTTTCTTTTTTCCCTTGTTTTTCTTTTATCGCAGTGGGACGCAAATAAATAAGGCTGGTTAGTTAGGGAGACCGGTCCATGAAACTGGCTCGTTCTTCTCTGTTCCCTTCTTTTTGTCCGTACTTTTTTGCCATCACACTTGGTTCTTCTTTTCTGTGTTTTTTTTTTCATTTGCTTCCAACACTATAAAATTTTCTTTTTTAAGTTGGCATGGCGCTACGCAAATTAGCAGTAGCAGAGGAAAGCGGCCAGAGGTCGACACGCATGCCAAGGATGAGCTGCAATGGCCTATGGTGAAAAAAAAGTCAGCAAGTCTTCAAGGCATCGCGCGAACGAGCAACCATATTTTTGGAGATGCTTGTTTTTTTAGAAAGGCGGCAAGAGTTTTGCCGGATTTTTATTAGATATGTGTAATTTGCAGTATTGTACATGTTTTGAGAAAATAGCGATACAGGACTACATTAAGTAAATTTGAGCCGGATGAAACACCTGCAACATATATGATGTTCATTTTGCGTAATCTAAAACACCATTAAAAAAAAGCGGCCAGATGAGCTGCAGGAAAGTGTTGCAGGCCAAGGATACTAGCAGGAACAACTTTGTGATGCCATATACTAGCAGGAAAGATAACAGATGTGCAACATATATGATGTTCATTGCGTAATCTAAAACACCATTAAAAAAACTCTCGCTAGGAACTGAACAATGCAACAGCGAGAAAAATACTGTAGAAAACTGATGCAAATACCAATCCTTTCTAGACGTTTTATATGCAATATGCATGCGACTATATGCCATGTTCCAGGTTGTTGCCAGCTGTGCATGCATATGGCATCGCCTTGTTTGCAATCATATGCATGGTCAGGCGTCGTCAGTACTTGGGCGTGAAGTACAGGAGCTTCCACGACGTCGTCCCAAGGATGCCCCAGACGAAGGCCTCGTACTGCTGCGTCTGCTGCTTGCCAGCAGACACCGTGATGACCAGCCTGTAGTTGTACCCGCCGTTAGACGGCTGGGTCTCGCCGCCGCTGACGACGACGTTCTGGAGCTGCATCATCTTGAGCTCCTTCATGCTGAGCGCGTAGATGCGCACGGCAAACTGCGCTACCTGCCGGATCGTCGGGTCGTTCACGTTCTCCACGGGTGTCCAGTTGGACACTGGCGGCGGCGGTGGAGTAGGCGGGGATGGTGCTGGTGCCGGCGGCGGTGGCGAAGGAGGAGGCTGGGATGGTGCTGGTGCTGGTGCCGGTGCCGGCGGCGGTGGCGAAGGAGGAGGCGGGGACGATGGTGCTGGTGCCGGCGGCGGTGGCGAAGGAGGAGGCGGGGACGATGGTGCTGGTGCCGGCGATGGAGGTGTCGAGGCAGCTGGAGGAGGTGCGGTTGATGACTCCGGTGGCGGTGCTGGAGGACATGGCGGGCTGTCCGGTACCGGTAGTGGGCTTGCCGCTGGTGCTGTGTAGCTTTGGGCGTTGGCAGTGGCAAGCACGGTGGCGAGCATGAGAGGAAGGACGACAAGAACCGATGATGGCCTGACCATGTTGTCCTCTCTCTGCAGCAAGCCGCTTGCTGGTGTACGTGTGTAAAAGGCGTGTGTGTGTGTCTCGATCGTGCTCCTGAAAACTACACACGTACGGTGTGCGCTACTGAGTTCTAGCTAGAGCGTGTGTGTGCTTGTGATGCATATATAGTGCATACGAGCTATGACTCGTGGGAAGTGGATGCAGGAAATTGTGTGGCCCGTATGGCCTATTTATAGCGCAGAACTCCTAGCTCGCGCGCGCGCAGTCGACGTCGGTGGCCGTCCGTCAGCAAAGTCAGCTTGGGGAGGTCGTCACCTCGATCGTATGTATGGCATCACTGCCTCACTGGCATGGCAGTACTCCAATATTGCAAATAAACATGCAGCGTTTACATTGCGAAAACAAACTGCGGTTGACCTACATTTGGAAAACGGCGGCACCATCGAAGGTTCGGTTCTTCTTTTGGGTTTGTCTAGCACCGAAGATGCTGGACTGTGTATCGCCGGTGGAGGCACGGGTTGCAGGACTCCAACGCCTGCATCTTGTGCGACCAAGAGCTCGAGACTATCGACCACATCCTGTTGGGCTGCGGCTACTCGAGAGAAGTTTGGCACAGGTGTTTATCCTTGCTACAACTACAAGGCAGGGTGACAGCCTGTGCTCTCGTGGGTGGCTGGCACAGCGCAAAGAGCTTTGTAAAGCGTTGAGACCGGTTTTTGACTCGCTCTTCTTCCTCATTGGATGGTGCCTCTGGAAGCAGCGTAACCGGCGAACCTTTGACGACGTTGACTGTGCGCCGCAGCAGCTGGTCATCGACACTCCTGAGGGTCGTTCTTGTTGCCTGGCGGGTTTCAGGAAGCTCGGGCTTCTTCTGGACCCGTGTCTGTAGTTTGTGTGTCGTTTGTGCTGGTTTGTAATGTCCGCCTAGTTGCTTTGGCCAAGTTCTAGCTCTTGTCTGTGGGTTGGCAACCGCGTGTTGCTAGCTCCTTCTGCTTTGTTTCTGTTCGTTTGTTCAACAAAAACTCCTTTTTGCTTAATGAGATATGCGTCATTGGCGTCATTTAAAAAAACTTACGCATTCACGGAACAGTTTGTGTTTGGGAGAACAGTTTAAGTTTGATTGTCATCCAAAATCACCTAATGTCTACCATCTTCTTTTTCTTCTATATCTAAATACAGTACGAGTGGATCAGAGACGCTCTCACATATATACTCACCTATCACTATGAATTAATCATGTAGCAGGCACAAAGTTGTCTATATGGGCACTTTTGAGAAATTGATTTGGCATATTTTGAGATTGATAAGTAGTCATGTTTCCTCGAGTGTCATGCATGTCATCTATCACTAAAAAGCTAATTTTATAAAAAATTTGAGTACGTACCTGCTCTAAGTTGGATACTCAAATTTGAGCTATTTCAATTCCTTTGTGAAACTCTCTGACTCAAATTTGAATGCTAGCTAGAATCCTTGCATTATATATATTCTTCTTTTGGAACGAAGGTCGTAAATATAGTTACTAATTACTAGCTAAAATTTCAAAAAAATTAATAAAGTTACTAAAATATCTTATAATTTAATTAGTATGGAGAGAGTATCAATTAATTATTATAATTACTATGGATCCAAATTAAAAATGATCTAAGGTACATGTCAACCGACGAACGTGCGCACAAAATTTAGATTAACCTTGGTCATGATGATGAAATGCATGTCTCGGTAAATAAGCTTTGCACCGAGGCCGGATCGTTAATTTCTGTAACCAAGACACTAAAACACACGAGTTTCGAGTTGCCGCACAATTTGAGGAAGTTGCGTTTGATCTCGCTAGCTGTCGTTTGACTTGATGACGGCCGTCGCGATTTAAAATCACGTACTTCCGTACCGTCGTACGCGGAAAGCTACACGGAAGGACGTACTACTCCTTTTTTTTCTTGGGGTCAACGCGTGAACTCTATTGACTAGCAAGATTTGACACTGGCGGCCAATGCCTTGATCGAGTTTAAGATACGAGCCAATGGCATGGCAGATCTACTAAAGTGCCGAATGCAAAGCCAATTAGGACGTTCCAATGGTTAGCTATTTGGCTAGCTAGATATGACATGGCAAGAAAAAAGTAGGAAAGAGTAGTCACTAGCTACGAACAAATAACTTATCTATTTCACGTAGTCCAAAATTATGTGAGACAGACATGTGGATCCAGTATTATATATTAGTCTATTTTATTGTCTCTTACCTCCACATCAACTAACTATATAGCTAATACTAGCTATTAGCATTACGGACGCTTTAAATGTACAAAATGACCGGTCATCACCAGAGACAGCTAGCATCTCGATGCAAATGCAATAAGGCCTAAAGCTCATGCACACACGTCCGAAACGTACTAAAGTCTAGTACAGTAGTACGTGCTGCAAGCCTGGCTGATCACATCTCGTGTAGACACGACTTACACCTGCAAGTCAGCGGCTACTGTGTATACAACTACTTCCGGCCGAGAAATGCATGTGCACGCCACCATATATAGACGACCTTATTATTCTTCTTCTTCTTATTATTATTATTATTTTACGAGGACGACATATATAGAACGACCTTATGAGCTTATACATGGTTGATACTGTAATTAACAACACATGAACGGCCAGATAGCCAGCTCTGGAGCTGATGCACCTGCTGCCAACCTTTTAGCAGCTACTCCTAACGACTCGTGTGTCTTGGTTAAAAGCAAGAACAAGAAGTGCTTAATATTCACTTTATTGTTGTTGTGTGTTAATATATTTATTATCTAACCAGAATAGACGATGTAAAGGTATGGAACGAGTCGGCGGAGCTCCCCATACGGCAGGGTGGAGCAGCTGCCCCAGCTACCGGCGCCATGGATGACCCTCACCTCACTCTTCTTCCTCTCTTCCGACTCTCCCGAGCAGGCGGTGAGCAGCGACGGGTGTTGCAGCGGGTGATTTCTGCATCGCGCTAGAAGGCCGGTGGTGCCCGATGAGAGGCCCAATAGCCTTTTAGATGGCTCACTTCTGTCTAGCCCATGCATTTCAGGTCTCACTTCATCGGTCAAGGGGTTTACGGCGCAATGGCAAAGGCCATTGGTTGGGGGCTCCCACCCAGGGTTCAAATCCTGGGTGCGACACTTTATTCTGGATTTATTCCAGATTTTCCGGCGCTATGCTTTAAGTGGTAGACGACGTTCCCATCGACAGCGAGGCGTCTGTGATGACTTCGTCAACTTCAAGATTTGTCGGCTCAGTCCTTCGAAGGTGCTCATAGGGGTAAGGTTTGCGTGCGTGTGTTCATAGGGACGAGTGTGCGTACGTGTTGAGTGTCTACGTTGTACTGTGTAATAAAAAAAAAAGATCTCACTTCATCGATTGCTGCAGTGCTTCTACTACATACCTGCCTATACCCTACTTCATCTCCGAGTGGGGAGGGCCGGAGGGGGATGGTGCTGGCAAGCAAGAAAATATTTCATGTTAGCGTCAGCAGTCTGCCCCCACCTAAAATTTTGGTTGAGCCGGACGACTTCTTAGAACTGTGATAATTACGGGACATCCCTATTTAGACGAGGAAATTATATATTACTCCTTCCGTTTTTATATAGTTCGTTTGACTTTTTTAACTCTAAGTTTGATCACTCGTCTTATTCAAATTTTATGTAAAATAACTTGTTTTGTTATGGCTTGCTTATTTAATAAATGGTCTATAAAAATAATTTAAGTTTAACTATGTTTACACAAACTTTTTAAATAAGACGAGTGGTCAAATTTGGGGTAAAAAAATTCAAACAAATTATAATTTGAAATGGAGAGAGTACAAATAGGAAAATAGCTCAAATTTAGGGTTTGGTGCTAGTTTTGCGCAATACCAAGAGGAGAAGATGCGGGATATATAACTGGTGGCTCTGGTGCGGTGGGTGTGCTCGTCGCCAGCAAAGGGCCCGACGAGGACCTAAAGATGAGCAATGGGTCAGCTCGACACGACCCGGGCTGGGCCCGGTAAGGCCCACGGGCTCACGGGTCGTGCCTCCACAGACCACCGTGCCTGCTTACAGGCCCAGGCACGACCCGTGGGCCGCCCCGAAAAGCACGAGGCCCGAACCGTGTACGGGCTGGCCCGAAGCCCACTTTATGTAAAACCCCTTATTTAATGCAGAATTCATATATGAGCTCCCCGGCTAGCGGGCCGCTACCGGGCCTTCTGTTGCATCCGTGTCGTGTCGTGCTGCTCGGCGAGCCGAGGTAACGGCACATGAACCGTGTCGTGCCGGACTCGGGCCGAGCCAAAAAATCGGGCTTCATGTCGTGTCATCGGGTGTCTCAGACTCCATGCTCAACTTTATGAGGACCTTGGGCACCTCTCGGCCTAGTCGTTGCGCAAGCGAGGCGAATGGGAAAACAAAAACGTACATGAAACAGGTGTGAATGCAGGAGGGCAATTTTTCCAGGGCCTTCTCCCCACACACTACTGGGCCGATTTGTCTTTTCTTTTTTCCCTTCCTTTTCTTCTTTCGCAGTTGGACGCAAATAAACATGATGGTTGGTTAGGGAGAACGGCCCAAACTGGCTCATTCTTCTCTGTTCCCTCCTCCTTTTTGTCCATTCTTCTTTGCCATGACACTTGGTTCTTCTTTTCTCTGTGTTTTTCATGTTTTCCCGGCGAGGCTACGTTCTTTTTTTGAGGTGCCTATATATAGGTGTAATATGCAGTATTTTACATGTTTTTAAAAAATAGCCATACAGGGCATTAAATAAATGAATCTGAGCCGGATGACAACAAAATGAAAACATGTCATTTCACTTCTAGGAAAGATAACAGATGTGCAACATATATGACATTAAAAAAAAACTCTCTTGCTACGAAAACTGAACAACAACAGCGAGAAAAATACTGTAGAAAACTGATGGACATATCTATCCGTTCTAGACGTACGTTTTATATGCAAGGTTTGAGGTTGCCAGCTGCATGCATATGCGCCTTGTTCGCAATGCAATCACATGGTCGTCAGTACTTGGGCGTGAAGTACATGAGCTTCCACTTCGTCGTCCCGAGGATGCCCCAGACAAAGGCCTCGTACTGCTGCGTCTGCTCGCCACCATTCACCGTGATGATGACCAGCCTGTAGTTGTACCCGCCGTCATACGGCTGGGTCTCGCCACTGACGACGTTCAGGAGCTGCATGTCGTTGCGCTCCTTCGAGCTAAGAGACTCCATGCGCACGGCAAACTTGGCTACCTGCTGGATCTTCGTGTCGTTCACGTTCGCCACGGGCGTCCAGTCGTTGGACGGCGGCGGCGGAGGAGAAGGCGGGGATGATGACGACTCTGGTGGCGGTGGTGGAGGAGATGTGCTGTCCGCCGGTTCTTCCGTTACTGGGCTCGGTGTTGGCGCTTTGTAGTTTTGGGCATTGGCAGTGGCAAGCAAGGTGGCGAGCACGAAAGGAAGGACCACAAGAACCGACGGCCTGGCCATGGCGCCTCTTGCAGCCTCCGCAGCCGGCCTCTTGCTCTTGGTGTGTTGCTGCAAACTGCACAGTGCGAATGCTAGAGCGTGTGCTTGTGAGTGCCAGTGAGCTATGGTTATGTGGGAAGTGGTGCAGGAAAGCTGTGCCCCGTATGGTCTACTTATAGTGAAGTGTAGCTAGAGACAGCTAGCTATAGTCCGAATGGTGGCTGGCCCCGCCGTCTGCCAAAGTCAGCTGGGGCATTGGTAGCAGTTTACTACTAGTTTGGTACGATAATGCAGGTCTAGTGGAGTAGTAGTACATGACTACAGCAAAGAGAGGTGTATTGGGAGAAAAAAAAAATTATATGGGACACCGTCGCATAGAAGACTCTGCACACCCAATCGCGTTGCAGTAGGCGGGATCTGGCTGAACCAGGCCGGCGAGATGCAGGGCCGGCGAGATGCAGGGAATGACCGTTTGGTTGGCTGCTCGCTGGCTTGAGCCAGGCTGCACGCCGCACGAGCACCTCCGGGCCAGGCTCTGTGAGAACGAGCAAATCGGTCCTTCCTACCACGCCTGCCTCGTGGGATGCGTCGCTTTCTTACCTAATGACGCTATTAGTATATAATTAGTAAATATTAAGTGATATTAATATGCTTTAAAGATATTTAAGGCATAGTTAGACACACTAAGTATTTTAGGAGTGTATTGCATAAAATAAAAATCATAATTATAAACTTGTAATATTTTTGTCTCATGTAATATATCTTCGAACAAGTAACTAAACAACATCTCTTCTCAGCTAGGTTTAATCGACGCAGGTAACCAAACACGACAGGGTGTATGAACTCAGCTTGTCCCATGTGAGCCAGGCTCTGCTAGTACGCGAACCAAACAATGCTCGCCTCGCGTTGCTATAGGTGATTTTTTTTCATATTGGAAAACAATTTAAATCGCTGTTGAATTGGATTAATTTTTCACGAATATACAATTTTGAATATCTAAAAACACTCATTTTCACGAATATACACTTTTGCATATCTAAAATCACATTTGTTTTTGCAGGGATATGTTTCGAACTAGAAAATAAGAGAAAAACATTAATTTCACTACAGGAAATCACTAAGTTGCCGAGTGCTAGGGGTACTCCGCAACAAGCCTTTTGCAATCGGCAAATGGTTTGCGAGTGCCGCACTCGGCAACTAGTACTCGGCAAACATCGAGTCGACAACTAATTTAGTTGCCGAGTGTCAAATTTCGGGCACTCCGAAACTAATTTGTCGAGTGTTATTTGGTTTGTCGAGTGTCTAGTCAAACACTCGGCAAAAAAATTGGGTCGTCAACCTTGACGGATTTTTTGTCGAGTGCTGACGTGGCTGACACTCGGCAACTAGTTACCGAGTGTCAGGTGGCTGGCACTCGGCAACTAAATTTTTTTATTTGTTTTATAATAATTAGTTGTCGAGTGCAATTATCATTACACTCGGCAACTCTGGGAAACTGACATTTTTAGGCTCTCCATTGCACTCAGCAAATAAAAAAATTGATATTTTTTTTGTTTTTTTTGATTTCCAACGATACAAAGACAAAAATAGACATATATATATATATATATATATATATATATATATATATATATCACATTCATCGTTCAAATCACATATATATCACATCCACCATTGAAATCATATATATATCGCATCTGCCATTCAAATCACACACACACACACACACACACACACACACATATATATATATATATATATATCCCATCATACGCATATATCATCACAAACATCCATCACAAACGTCCATAAGTCCATAATACATCACATACATATATAGAGTTCATAGATCCATCACATAGAGTCCATAATCCACCACATAGCTATGAATATGTCACAAGTCTAAGTCGAACACAAGTCCAAGTGTAATACAAGTCCGGGAACATGAAAATAGACAAGAGAGAAGTACCTACTGCCATTCTGACCAGCCGGCTCGTGAAGAAGAGCCATCTGGCAACCTGGGCTGTGGAGGAGTTGTAGAATCATGGACCCTTGTGTTTAGGCGATTAACGACAATACTAGATCACTATGACTAACGTGTGTTTTGCAGAGACAAAGTCATATATGTTAGGTCATGAGTGATGTATTTTGAATGGGCTTAATGGACATTCATGCCCCCAAGATGGAAATCGTTTCGGTTGCAAAGGATGGAGATACTCGACGAAGACTAGGCTAGTTCTTAGTGCCATAAGGTTGAGAAGGGCACTAAGTATAGCTAGGGCTTTTGTTTTTCCTTTGACCGTACTATAAAGAGGGGTATGAGGTTAGTAGCTTGACCTAGGAGAGTTTAGGAAAGTGGGTATATGCACACTTGTCACAACTAGTCCTAGAGACCTTGCTTTCAGCCTTTGATAAACCCTAGAAGTGGTAGGAGAAAAATCCCTTGAGAAACCTCAGCGAAAACGGTTGATAGAGAGGGAGAAAGAGGCTCCGGACCACTCTGCTAAGTAGGCACCGGACCAAGGAGAGTAGTCTGGTGGTCCCTGACTTAGGCAGATTCTCAGCTCGAGGAGCTCCGGACCACCTGTCTGGAAAGCACCGGACCATAGGAGAGTGGTCCGGTGGCTTGGTTCAGAGAGTCAGAAGGCTCCGGACTAGTCCGACGGTGTGTCCGACGGCTAGTCCGACGCCTCAAGACAGGAAGTTTGGTCTTTGCAGAGAGCTCCCTGGCACCGGACCAGAGCGTCGGACCAGGGCACCGGACCAAGGAGAGTGGTCCGGTGGTGTGTAAAAGAGAGATAAGTTTTCACTCAGAGAGCACCGAGGCTCCGGACCAGAGCGTCGGACCAGTGCGTCGGACCAAGCAGAGTAGTCCGACGATGCCTGAGTTTGGAACGAAAGTGAGCTCCGGACCAGTGTGCATGGTCCGGTGGCTACGCAGAGAGAAAGAAAAAGTGAAAAACGGCTAGTTTTGGAGGTGGGGACTATTTATAGTTGCCCCCTTGGACCTTAGAGGATGACTTGGCCATTGTTTCAGCTGGTGACACCTTGAGAAATCTTTTGGAGAGCCAAGAGTCTAGTGAGGGAGAGATTAGAGAGAGTTCATCTTGTTCTTCCCTCCTAGAGTGATTAGGAGTGACTTGTGTGCATCCATCCACCTTTCTAGCCTTGAGTGGGTCAAGTGAAGGTCTTGTGCTTGTTACTCTTGGTGTTCGACAGCACCTAGACGGTTTGGTGGTGTTCGGAGGAAGTGACCGCCGGGAGATTGTTGGCGGCTCTTCTCCAAGCTCTTGTGATCGGTTGTGGGCGATTCACCGAGCCGGAGTGGCGAAGAATCAGCCCGTAGAGAGCACTCTACCCTTGCGCGGGTAGAGGGGGAGCGATACCTTGCGAGGTGCTCCAACGAGGACTAGGGGGGTGTGTCGACACCTCGATACCTCGGGAAAAAAATCGCTGCGTCCATGAGATTCTCTTTTCCCTAGCTCTTTACATTTCCGTCTTGTTTTTACGTTTCCTACTAGAATTGTTTAGGTTGTCTTTAATTCCTATGAACTGCTACCGCTTTCTAGTTAGGACACACGGACGGTAGGCACTAGGGGGTGATTGGCATTTGATAGGTTTTTATATTTGCTTTAGAAATTTAAAACAAGCCCAATTCACCCCCCCCCTCTTGGGCATCTTGATCCTTTCAATTGGTATCAGAGCCAGGTTGCTCTAAATTAGGCTTCACCGCCTAGAGCAAGATGTCCCATGGGGATGGACCGCCACCCATGTTCGATGGGGATGACTTTCCGTATTGGAAAGTGCGGATGGAGGCCTACCTTGAGGCCGTGGATGTCGGCGTTCACAAAGCCGCCACCCAAGGTGGATCGGTGTTCGCCGAGGACCCTTACTTTGAGAAGAACAATGCCAAGGCAAAGAATATTCTTTTCCGTGGCATTTGCAAGGATGTGTTCAACCGTGTGCGGAATTGCAAAACCGCGCATGAGATTTGGACAAACATTTGTGCTCTTCACGAGGGCACTAAATGTGAAAGAGAAGAGCGCTATCACCTTATCATTGCTAAGTTAAATGCTTTCACCATGCTATCTCATGAAAATGCTAATGAAATGTATTCTCGCTTGAATGTGCTTGTAGAGGAGTTGAATGGCCTTGGACTCTCTCAAATGACACCGGCCGATGTGGTGCGCAAGATACTTTGTGTCCTTCCAATAGACAAGTATAGCCACATCGTCACGGTTCTTCATCAAGGCGATCTCTCCGCAACTACACCAACGCAAGTGTTGGGCAAGATCAATGCTCATGAGATGTACATGAAGATCAATGATGGAACTTCATCGTCCTCCAAGAAGAAGGAGAAGGAAGAAAAGAAGGACTTGGCTCTCAAGGCATCTTCCAAGGAGAAGTGCAAGATTCAATATGTTGTTGAGAGCACAAGTGATGATGATGATGATGAAGACAACATCGCTCTCATGGTGAAGAAGACCGCCAAGATGTTGAAGAGGCTAAACAAGAATGGAGTCAAGTTTGACTCAAAGAAGAAGAAATTCTTCACAAGCTCTTCAAGGAAGCCAATCTCCCAAATGAAGTGCTACAATTGCGGCACTCTTGGTCATCTAGCCCATGCATGTCCCGAAGAGAAGAAAGACAAGTTCAAGAACAACAAGTTCAAGAACTCCAAGAAGAACAAGGGCAGCAATGATGACTCAAGTGATGACAACAAGAAGCAAGACAAGCCATACAAGAAGAAGAAGAACTTCAACTTCCACAAGAAGAAGAAGGATGGCAAGGCTTACATTGTGGGTGATTGGCTCACCGACATTGATGATTCAAGCGACTCCTCCGATGATGAGAGTGAAGAAGAGAAGGTGGCCGCTTTGGTGATTGGTTCTTCGATTCCACCGCCACCTCCTCCTTCATCGCCGGGCTCATCCTCTACACACCTATGCCTTATGGCTAAAGGTGACAAGAAGGTACAAAAAGAGGATGATGGTGATGACCTCTCTAGTGATGATAGTGATGATGAAGAAGCACCTTCCTATGATGAGCTAATTAAAATTTGCAACAAATATGCTAGCATCATAAGGAAGTACAAGAGTAAAAATGACAAACTTCTTGAAATCAAGGAAAACTTGCATGATAAGCTTGATAACTTGTCTAGTGCTAATGATGATTTGAAGCTTGAGATTAACTCTCTCACATCTAGCACTAGGGAGCTCAAAGCCTCTCTTAAACAAGCCAATGAGAAACATGATAAGCTTGAGAGGTCATCCCAAGAGCTCCTCACAAGGTTTAACTTGCTAAAAGATGACTACAATCAAGTGTAAAGTGATCATGGCACACTAGTTGTAGCTAATGAATTACTTACTCAAGATCTTACACATGTTGCTACTAACCCGTGTGCTAAGTGTGCAAGTGTTACCTCTTGTGATATCGAGCTTGATGATGTGGCTCTTGAGCAAAGTGCAAAGTGCAAGGGCAAGAGAGTTGTAGAAGCCGACAAGTATGATGATTATATGAAGATGAGTGAAGAGAACTCAAAGCTCAAGGAAGAGCTCATCAACCTCAAGGCAAACAAGCCCTTCACCATCAAGCCGGTTCAAGAAGAAGACAAAGATACTATCACCTTGATCAACTCTCTTCGAGAAGAAATTGCCAAGCTCAAGAATGACAAGACCAAGCTTACAAGTGGCCTTGAAAAGTTCACCAAGGGCCACAACCTCCAAAGTGAGCTTCTAATGAGCACCATCATGAAGAGTGACAAGACCGGTATTGGGTACAAGGAGAATCAAGTGATGAAGGCCAAGGTCAAGATTGAAGCCAAGAACTACTACAAGAATAAGTACAATGGCTACAATCAAGAGAAGCCAAAGCCAAAGCCTAAGAGGTGCTTTGGATGTGGATAAATTGGTCATCTATCATTTCAATGCAAGACTCCACTTCCCAAGACATTGCCCAAGCACACTAGGCCATTTGCTCATGATGCTCACTATGTCATCAACAAAGATTCCAAGGGTAGACCACTTGTGGTGTTTCTTGGACCACCAATGAAGAACAAGCCTAGGGTTCTTTGGGTGGCTAAGGAGTTGGTTGACAAGGCAATGGGGCCCCGCACTAAGGGGGTTCCCAAACAACAAGCTTAACACCAAGTTGCTTGTGTGTAGGTGAACTACAAGACCGGTGGGAGCCATTGGGTAATTGATAGTGGTTGCACTCAACACATGACAGGCGACCCCCGGATGTTCACCACACTTGATGAGGATTGTGCAAATCAAGACAAGATTACTTTTGGGGATAATTCAAAGGGAAAAGTTCAAGGCTTAGGCAAAGTGGCTATCTCTCAAGATCAATCAATCTCAAATGTCTTGCTAGTACAATCATTGAGCTTTAACTTGCTATCGGTTGGTCAACTTTGTGATCTCGGGTTTCATTGTCTCTTCACACCAAATGAGGTGATTGTGACCAAGATTGAAGATTCATCAATGATATTCAAAGGGTTTCGGCACAACAACCTCTACTTAGTGGACTTCAGTTCCAATGAAGCAAACTTGCAAACGTGTCTATTCTCCAAGAATTCTTTGGGGGTGGCTATGGCATAGAAGACTAGCTCATGTGGGCATGTCAACCTTGAAGAAGCTAGTCAAGAAGGAAATGGTTAGAGGAATCAAGGATCTGGTGTTTGAGAAGGACAAACTTTGTAGTGCATGTCAAGCCGGCAAGCAAGTGGCAAACACTCATCCAACCAAGGCTTTCATGTCAACCTCAAGAGTCCTAGAGTTGCTACACATGGACTTATTTGGCCCTACCACCTATGCTAGTCTTGGAGGAAATCTCTATTGCTTAGTGGTAGTGGATGACTACTCTCGGTACACTTGGGTGTTCTTTCTTCAAGACAAGGGAGAGACACAAGGCATCTTCAAGAAATTTGCTACAAGAGCCCAAAATGAATTTGATGTGAAGATCAAGAAGATTAGAAGTGACAATGGCACCGAGTTTGTGAACACAAAGATTGAAGATTATTGTGATGAAGTTGGGATCAAGCAATGAGGTGTCCGCCACATATACTCCACAACAAAATGGTGTAGTAGAGAGGAAGAACCGGACACTCATAACTCTAGCAAGGTCTATGCTTGATGAGTACAACACTCCCGAGAAATTTTGGGCGGAGGCAATCAACACCGCTTGCTATGCGGCAAACCGTCTCTTCGTCCAAAGGCTATTAAAGAAGACCCCCTATGAGCTTGTCAATGGGAAGAAGCCGGATATTTCATTCTTTCGGGTGTTTGGTTGCAAGGTGTACATTTACAAGAAGCGCCAACACTTGGGTAAATTCCAACGGCGGTGTGACATTGGTTTCCTTGTTGGTTATTCACTTAAATCCAAGGCATACCGTGTATTTAACAAAGCCATGGGCTTAGTTGAAGAAACGTATGACTTGGAGTTTGATGAAACTAATGGCTCCCAAGGAGCGCTTGAGGATATTGATGTAGGTGATGAACCCTTGAGGGAGGCAATGAAGAATATGCCAATTGGTGCTATCAACCCGCAAGAGGTGGAAGAAGTTGAAGATGAAGCAAATCAAGATCCCTCTCCACCTCACACGCCTCAAGTTGATGAAGGAGATCAAGTGAGAGAAGCTCAAGAAGACACTCACATTCCTCAAGATCAAGCCGAGGCCGAAGCAAGCAATGTTGAAGCACCACATCCTCCTCCTCAAGAAACAAATAGAAAATCAACATCCATCCTTCAAGCTCACCCCCATGATCAAATCATAGGGAGTCCATCAAAGGGAGTAATGACTCGCTCTAGACTTGCATCTTATGTTGAACATCACTCGTTTGTTTCCTTTGTTGAGCCTACTAGTGTAGAAGAAGCACTTGCGGATCCGGATTGGGTGAACGCCATGCATGAAGAACTCAACAACTTCACTCGGAACCAAGTGTGGACACTTGAAGAGAAGCCAAAGGATGCAAGAATCATTGGCACCAAGTGGGTGTTTAGGAACAAGCAAGATGATCAAGGCGTGGTTGTGAGGAACAAAGCAAGATTGGTGGCAAAGGGGTTCTCTCAAGTAGAAGGACTTGATTTTGGAGAGACTTTTGCTCCGGTTGCAAGACTTGAAGCCATCCGTATCCTTTTGGCGTATGCTTCACATCACAAAATGAAACTTTTTCAAATGGATGTGAAGAGCACCTTCTTAAATGGTTTCATTAATGAACCTGTTTATGTCTCACAACCTCCCGGGTTTGAAGACCCAAACTTGCCTAATCATGTGTATAGGTTGTCCAAGGCACTCTACGGTTTGAAGCAAGCTCCAAGAGCTTGGTATGAGAGGCTAAGGGACTTCCTAATCAAGAAGGGCTTCAAGATCGGGATCGTCGACACTACACTATTCACCAAGAAGCTTAATGGAGAGATCTTTGTTTGCCAAGTATATGTCGATGACATTATATTTGGGTCAACAAACCAAGACCATTGCAAGGAGTTTGGTGATTTGATGTCCAAGGAGTTCGAGATGTCTATGATTGGCGAGCTAACCTTCTTCCTCGGCTTTCAAGTGAAGCAAATGAGAGAAGGGACCTTCATCTCTCAAGAAAAGTACACTTATGATCTACTTAAGAAGTTCAAGATGCAGGAGTGCAAGCCAATCAAGACCCCAATGCCTACTAATGGGCATCTCGATCTCGATGAGGGAGGTAAACCGATTGACCAAACTCTTTATCGTTCTATGATCGGTAGTTTACTTTATCTCACCGCATCTAGGCCGGATATCATGTTTAGTGTGTGTATGTGTGCTAGGTTTCAAGCAAACCCTAAGGAGTCGCATCTTTGTGCGGTTAAAAGAATCCTTAGGTACTTAAGGCACACCCCTAGCATGGGTCTTTGGTATCCCAAAGGAGCTCCCTTCCAACTAGTTGGCTATTCCGATTCGGATTATGCCGGGTGCAAGGTTGATAGGAAGAGGACCTCCGGCGGGTGCCACATGCTAGGAAGATCACTTGTTTCTTGGTCCTCAAAGAAGCAAAACAGTGTGGCATTGTCAACCGCCGAGGCGGAATACATTGCCATGGGAGCAAGTTGTGCACAAATCTTATACATGACCCAAACACTCTTTGATTACGACGTGTTTTTAAAAGAAGTTCCACTTTTGTGTGATAATGAAAGCGCCGTAAAGCTTGCTAACAACCCGGTTCAACACTCTCGCACCAAGCACATTGATATTCGCCATCACTTTCTTAGAGATCATGTGGCTAGGAAAGACATCACACTAGTTGGAGTTAAGAGCGAAGATCAATTGGTGGATATCTTCACTAAACCACTCGATGAATCAATCTTTTGTAGGTTGAGACGCGAGTTAAATGTGCTTGATCACTCTAACTTCACTAGAAGATGAGCTTGTGTGTTTCATGCATTCATATGTAATATAACCTGTTTAATTTGGTAATGCACATAGGCTTGGCTAACGCGGTTAAGATAACCGCCCTCAAAGTGTGTGACAAAGCTTAACCGCGGTTTAAACTTGCAAGCAACCTAGATTCAAATTCCGTTTTGCGTTACATATGCATTAGTGTTGCTTCCTCGTTTCTTTACAGTTAAGTTTGTTGGTCATCATTAGGTTCAACACTTAGGGGGAGCAATTCAACGCTCTAGCTTCAGCTAATACCCCTCTAGTGCCCCTAAGGTGACCCTTGGAGCTTTATTGAACTATTTTCTTATGAAAACTAATTCTAGCCTATGGCAAACTACTTCTAAAAATTGAGGGTTTGAGAGATGGTTCTTATGTTAAGTCCAACAAGTGTTCCTCTCTGCTCTTTTGTGTTGGTACTTGGCTAAGAGAAAATATTGGAGAGAAAAATAGAAAATTTCAGAGCAATTTTAAGCACCGGACCACCCTCCGGACCACTCTGCATTGGTCCGACGCTGTGGTCCGGTGGTCGGTCCCTCTCTGCATAAATCGACTCTAGCCAAAGAATTCGTCGGACCAGTGTCCGACGCTGCACCGGACCAATGTCAAGTTGTCCGGTGCCTCTGTCATTCTGTTCTGTTCACCGTCGGACCAGTCCGGTGCCCCCATCGGACTAGTCCGGTGAGTCATCCGGTGCTGTTGTCCGGTGGTCGGTTGCTCTCTGTGTTTCCTTCTCTGGTACCGTCGGACCACCCGTCGGACCAGCCACCGGACCAAGCGGAGTGGTCCGACGCTTCGAATTTTTGCGGATAACCCCCCGCGTGGGCGTCTGTTTCGGCAGTGCCTTCGTTCAGCCGCCCGTACACCGCCATCTCGCCGCCGTCGCCATTGCACCGCCGAGCTCCCCTGCACAATCCTCGCTGCCGGTGACCTCTTCCTTTCAGATCCGCCGCCATTCCACCCTCTCTCCGCTCCAGCGCCGCCCTGCACCGCGCCACAGTTCCGCCACAGTGCCTCCACCACTTCGCCGCCGCCGCGCCGCCGTCCTCCACCTCGCCGCCGGTGGGCTACTCTGCCACACCTCCCTGCCGAGCTCCTGCCGTCCTAGGGTTTACCCCTTTCCACCATTGCCACTGCAAGTCAAGTTTAGGGTTTGCCCTAATCCTAGAGTTCGAGGTTCGACGTTCGCCCTCGAACGAATCCCTCTTCGACGCGTTCGTCCTCGACCGACCTCCTGACACTGTCGTCAACTTCGTCCGCGACCGTTTCGTCGACGTCGATTCCGTCACTTCGCCTCTAGGGTATGGTTTCGATTTTCGATTTCGCGTTTTGTCGAATCGTAAATTGAGTTATGCCCTAGAGTAATTCCGTGAACATCTCTTATGAAATTCAATCCAATCCACTAAATTTAATTGCCAATTGTAATTCACAGCTGGTATATCCCGTTCGGAGAGTGCTTTGGTACTTGAGATTGCTCTGAATAGTCACGCTCTCTTACCTCAGGTATTTTGTCAGCATTTCATTCTATCACTTATCTAGATGCTTGCTTCCATACGATTTCTTATCTCTAGATATTATATATGCTTATGTATACCCTGTCTATTCTATCCAGCAGCAGTCAGTGGCAGTTAAACTCGAGGCAAAGCTCGCGAGTAGGGATTGAGGCAAAGCCTCACAAGGTTCAGTCCAGTGGCTTGGAGGCCCTCTCTGTCAGTGGTTGCTTGGTTTGATCAGTTGACTCTTGCAGCGATCAGTATTTCTTGTGATAGAGATCAGTGGTTCTGACAGTGGACAGTGGATCTTGTGATTGTCAGTGGGCAGTGATACTTCGCTTGTTTCAGTATGACTCGCAGTACTCGTGCTCAGGCAGCTGGGTCTGGTGGTGATGCTCCTCCTCCTCCACGTCCTTCGAGAGACAAGGGCAAGAGGCCAGTGATTGAGAAAGATAAGAAGAAGAAGCGCAAGCTTACAGAGGCTGAGAAAGCCGAGGCAGTGGCCGATGCAGCGGACCGCGCAAAGCGAGGCGGTCGCCGAGGTACCGTGAGACTCGGCACCCATCCGCGGGATCTTCCTACTTCTCCTCCAGCTGGGTCTCATACTGAGGACACTCCACAGGAGCCAGAGCTAGTTACAGAGGCCTTGGGTACATCGTTGGCACCTTCTTCCTGGGGGCGCTCCACCCGCTCCCAGTCTGCTCAGTCACCGCAGTCAGCGGCTCCCACAGCAGCTTCAGCTTCAGTTCACCTTGACCTGAGGAACCTTACAGCGAAGCAAGTGAAGAAGCTCAGGTTCGTCGCTTTAGAGAAGTGGTGTCCGGATCAGAGAGACCCCAGAGCTTCACCTGGTTGGCATACACCTCTCATGGAGGATTTCTATCGAGCAGCTCAGTTGACCAGTATTCAGATTCGACCACACAGGGTTTGCTCCTTAGAGAGCATTGTTGAGCTAGCAGGTGAGGAGATCCGTCCGTTCCTGACTTACCAGCCGGGACTCGCTGATTTGTTCGGGCGTTCCGGTAACTATATCGAGCGATGGGTCAGAGAGTTCTATGCATCAGTTTGGGTAGATCCGGAGCACAAGTTTGTGCAGTACACCTTCAGAGGCGAGAGATACAGGCTGTACTTGACCAGACTCAGAGAGATCTTTCGCTTCAGACAGGAGGGTGGTGAGTTTGACCTGCACTACGAGTGTTACCGAGGAGCTTCAGTGCCTCGCCGAGCTCGCGGAGGCCGTACTTTGTCAATTCAGGAGGTGGCTCCTCTATTCAAGCCACCTTTCTCAGAGGGCTCTAGGCGCACTCTAGCTGAGCTCAGGCCTACCGTTCATAGATTGAACGAGGTGCTCCGTCGTACTCTGCTACCTCGCACAGGGTACAAGGAAGGATTGACCAACATGCAGCAGCTTCTCCTTCAGACCCTGGTATCTCAGACACCATTCGATATTGCAGACTTTCTAGTGTCAGAGATAGAGGATGTGATAGCAGATGGCATGAGGGCCCGACGACAGTTTCCCTATGCTCACTGGATTTCTTCGATGCTTGCTATTGAGCTAGAGGGAGCACACCGTGGACTCCGTGCTCTTTTGGATCAGGCGCCTACTTCTTTCCCAGAGTACAGAGTCTTGGGGTCGTTCGATAGCCGGTTTGGAAACCGGGTTCTCCGACTTGTCAGAGAGAGGACAGCACCAGCTGACAGGGCAGATGTTGATGCTCAGGATGAGGCCATTCGGAGTGTTGAGCAGCAGGAGCTCCATGGTCTAGATACAGGAGCGGATGTGACTCCAGAGGATACATCAGACAGCTCAGATGCAGACTTCCAGCCGGTTCCACAGATGCCCCCACGGGCGCACGACACTGAGGCTGGCGGTTCTGCCTCTGCCACAGAGACGATGATGCTCAAGATCCTTGACAGAATGAATGAGCAACAGAGTTCTCTAGTTACTGCAGTCACTCAGATACAACAGCGTCAGGATGAGATGCAGCGACAGTCAGAGGAGCGCCACTTTGAGATGCAGCGACAGATGCTTGCTATGCAGCTAGAGTCTCAGCGTCTTCAGTTACAGTCCCAGCAGCTGTAGCAACAGAACATGGCATTCATGGCTCACGTGATGAAGTGGACTGGCGCTCCTCCACTAGAGTTCCCTGCAGCTCCTCAGATTCAGATGATGAGCACTTCACAGCCCTCTCAGTCAGTTGGGCAGCCTGGAGGGCCTCAGTTCTCAGTAGGACCCTCAGTTGGCCCCTCAGTGGCCCCTGTCAGCTCAGCCGGTCAGACAGTCACTCCCACCCTAGCCATACAGTCCAGTGGACTTCAGGGTGTTGGACTGACCACCTCGTTCCAGTTACCGGCGACTCAGGTGACTCAGTGGTTGGACACATTTGGACCTACTCAGCAGTTCACCCCGCTTACTACAGGTTTCACTCCTCTTACCGCTACACTGGGTGCTACTGCTAGAGATCTGTCAGCCTCTTTCAGTGATATCACAGGTCAGCCGTCCCCCACTGGTCCTCAGATTGCAGCAGAGGTCGAGGCCGAGCTTGTAGCACCGCCAGCTGATCAGCACCGCTCCTCAGTAGCTTCCTCAGAGGCTACCCATGACAGTCGGGCTCCAGCCGTATCTACCCCTCCAACAGCTGCAGTCGCTACCGATGCTACGATTGTCTCCTCCACTCCAGTCCAGCCTCAGCCGTCTCCGGTTCTTCACACTCCAGATGAGTCAGTGCATGAGGCACCACCGGTCACAGCAGCTCCAGAGGCTTCCGCAGAGACACCAGCACCGGTTACCGCTCCTACTTCTTCTCCAGCTACTGCTCCCGAGTCATCGACCGCAGCAGACCTGTCAGCTTCCGACCCCCAGACCGCTTCACTACCAGCTACGGACACTCAGGGGGAGGATTCGGATGATGAGACATATCTGGCAGCTTTCAAGGTCCTCGACCGCTCCACGGCTGCTTCCTCTCCACCTCCAGACGCTTAGTTTAGGTGTTTCGACGCCAAAGGGGGAGAGAGAGAGTCGAGTAGATGGGCTAGCTTTAGGGGGAGCTAGTAGGACTCGTTCTTTTGTTGTGTATTAACTCTATTGCATCATGCATCACGTTTACCGTCTTATTGCATTGTATGATATGTGTGATGTTTGAGACTTGATGGTTGTGTGACATGTGTGGACTTTCCTATATTTATATATCATGTCACTTGGTTATGCTATTGCTTCCGCGCTAATCTCTAATCTTTTGGCTATAGCATATCCTTTTTGAAATCAAGTACTATATTCATTTCATATCTATTGTGCTTGTCATGGCTTGAATGGTTAGGCATGTACTTGTCTTTCTTATTACTAACCCATGCCTATCTCATGTCAAGTCATGTTTTCTCTTATCAAAATTCACTCATTATTCTCTACTCGAGCTTGTATTGTCGTCAATCACCTAAAAGGGGGAGATTGTAGAATCATGGACCCTTGTGTTTAGGCGATTAACGACAATACTAGATCACTATGACTAACGTGTGTTTTGCAGAGACAAAGTCATATATGTTAGGTCATGAGTGATGTATTTTGAATGGGCTTAATGGACATTCATGCCCCCAAGATGGAAATCGTTTCGGTTGCAAAGGATGGAGATACTCGACGAAGACTAGGCTAGTTCTTAGTGCCATAAGGTTGAGAAGGGCACTAAGTATAGCTAGGGCTTTTGTTTTTCCTTTGACCGTACTATAAAGAGGGGTATGAGGTTAGTAGCTTGACCTAGGAGAGTTTAGGAAAGTGGGTATATGCACACTTGTCACAACTAGTCCTAGAGACCTTGCTTTCAGCCTTTGATAAACCCTAGAAGTGGTAGGAGAAAAATCCCTTGAGAAACCTCAGCGAAAACGGTTGATAAAGAGGGAGAAAGAGGCTCCGGACCACTCTGCTAAGTAGGCACCGGACCAAGGAGAGTAGTCTGGTGGTCCCTGACTTAGGCAGATTCTCAGCTCGAGGAGCTCCGGACCACCTGTCTGGAAAGCACCGGACCATAGGAGAGTGGTCCGGTGGCTTGGTTCAGAGAGTCAGAAGGCTCCGGACTAGTCCGACGGTGTGTCCGACGGCTAGTCCGACGCCTCAAGACAGGAAGTTTGGTCTTTGCAGAGAGCTCCCTGGCACCGGACCAGAGCGTCGGACCAGGGCACCGGACCAAGGAGAGTGGTCCGGTGGTGTGTAAAAGAGAGATAAGTTTTCACTCAGAGAGCACCGAGGCTCCGGACCAGAGCGTCGGACCAGTGCGTCGGACCAAGCAGAGTAGTCCGACGGTGCCTGAGTTTGGAACGAAAGTGAGCTCCGGACCAGTGTGCATGGTCCGGTGGTGTGAGCTCCGGACTAGTCCGGTGGCTACGCAGAGAGAAGAAAAAGTGAAAAACGGCTAGTTTTGGAGGTGGGGACTATTTATAGTTGCCCCCTTGGACCTTAGAGGATGACTTGGCCATTGTTTCAGCTGGTGACACCTTGAGAAATCTTTTGGAGAGCCAAGAGTCTAGTGAGGGAGAGATTAGAGAGAGTTCATCTTGTTCTTCCCTCCTAGAGTGATTAGGAGTGACTTGTGTGCATCCATCCACCTTCCTAGCCTTGAGTGGGTCAAGTGAAGGTCTTGTGCTTGTTACTCTTGGTGTTCGACAGCACCTAGACGGTTTGGTGGTGTTCGGAGGAAGTGACCGCCGGGAGATTGTTGGCGGCTCTTCTCCAAGCTCTTGTGATCGGTTGTGGGCGATTCACCGAGCCGGAGTGGCGAAGAATCAGCCCGTAGAGAGCACTCTACCCTTGCGCGGGTAGAGGGGGAGCGATACCTTGCGAGGTGCTCCAACGAGGACTAGGGGGGTGTGTCGACACCTCGATACCTCGGGAAAAAAATCACTGCGTCCATGAGATTCTCTTTTCCCTAGCTCTTTACATTTCCGTCTTGTTTTTACGTTTCCTACTAGAATTGTTTAGGTTGTCTTTAATTCCTATGAACTGCTACCGCTTTCTAGTTAGGACACACGGACGGTAGGCACTAGGGGGTGATTGGCATTTGATAGGTTTTTATATTTGCTTTAGAAATTTAAAACAAGCCCAATTCACCCCCCCCCCTCTTGGGCATTTTGATCCTTTCAGGAGTGTCAGTTGGCCACCCGTGATGTGGAGAAGGACCACTGCCTTGAATCGTCGGGTTCGAACTCATAGACACTTGCTGCACAAAGAAGAAGTCATTTAATGAGTACATGCAGGAAATTCGCATAAGCTAAAGGAAGAAACCACCAAACATACTAACCGGAGTCCCGAAAATATTAGGTTGTGGAGGAGGAGCCACAGCCACAACTGGGCTGAGAAGCGACTCGGGCACGACCACACCTGAAATTGCACTAAGGGTGGTCATAAAGCTGAACATGTCCCGCAACCTCTGCTTCTCGGGCGCCCTCTGGGCTTGTACAGCCTCTCTCTCCAACCTTTGGGCCTCCTTCGCTGTCGTCTGCGCCGCCTCCAACCTCCGCACGTTGGCCTGCTCACAGGCCACCCACAATGTTTAAACAATGCAAATGCAAGATAGATGTGTAAAAGCAATGAACGAGTACTAACCGCGAGATCCAAGATCTGCTGCTGTGAGCTCAGCTGCTGAGGGCGTATGGGGAGGGACGAGCTCGTGCTCCTTGCCCGAATGTTCGTAAGGTTGGGCACAGAGGCGGAATCGAGCGCGCTGTTCGCCATCCAGTAGCGGTCGTGCTGCTTCCCTCCTCCTAGCCTCATCACGATCTCTGCATCCAGGGGCTCGGTGGCCGGATCGAAGGCCTCCCCATGGCGCTGGTGAGCCGCCGAGTTGTACTCGGTAACCTTGCTGTGGGCGCTGGGGTTGGTGTAAAGCTCGGGCCCGTGCGCTGGGTTGTAGGTGTTCGCGGGGTCCGTGGTCTTGCCCTTGTGTGTCAGGCTGTACGCCATGAAGTCGTTGCACTCCTGGCCTTGGTGCGACCCGGACTGCGAGAAAAACATAAAGATGATTAGAAGTAATGAGAATTGAGAGTTATAATAAAAAAATAAAGATACGTGTAAAAAACAAAGAAGATTACCCAGCTCGAAGCGTATTTGGAGAGGCTCTGGTTGTCCTGGTGGTATACGGTCCCAGTCATCTGCAGGCGGCACTCACGACGGAACTGACTCTTCTCCATCCACTCGGGCGAGAGCCACCTGTCCACAATACCGTCCTAGCAGAGGGGGTGTCTGGCGCACCAATCAGGACATCGTTGCATGTCATTAAGTTATTGATACGTCAAAATATACCAATCATGTAGGGTGGTAGTATTGATGTTTCATACTTACCAACTGGTACTACTCCCTGGTGAGCGTCATGGACCTGGCCTGGCTCTTCGGCACTTTCCTGCCAAGGACGTCGGCGTGGTGGTTGATAATGCACTGGAGCCGCGTCTCGTGGTAGAGGTGTCCGAGTCGAGCCTTGCAGACCTTGTCCTGCACTTGCGACGCCTTGTCCTCGTGCCCTGGCTCGCACGTGAAGAAGTCCTGCATACATATATCATGTATCGTTTCATTATATCAAGAACGACCAATGAATGCGTAGTTTTGACAAATTTAGTGCGATGAAGACTCACCCAGAACTCAGCCTTGATCCGCCCCGCAACGGATCCGTGGTCGTTGTCCTCAGCAGCGTAGAAGTGGGCCCACGTCCAGGGCGGCGTCGTCACCCCATTGTACTCGACCAGTCCAGGGTAGTGCTGCCGAATCAGAAGGCTAAGGATGATATTGATTTGACGGCCCTTCTGTCCGGACACAACTACCCAGTTGCTGCAAGAGTCATTAACAAAAAATGTTAGTCTGTAGTTCGATTTTCAATACTTCATATGAAATAGTACTGAAATAATACTTACTCGTCGCCCACGGGTCGAATCACCGGGCGGTGGGGAGCTAGGATCGGGCGCTGAGGGAGCCTCGTGGGCCCACGCAACCAGACTGTTCACGAGGAGGTAGAGCCCTCTCCTACCTCCTGCTCTGGGACGTCACCGCCACCTGTGTGGAGCCCGACTGTCTGGTCGTCCTCGTCCATGGGCTGGTGGTCCTCGTCCATGGCCCGTGTGGGAGTTGACTGCACAGTCAGCCGCGCACGGCCGTCGCGGCCGCCCCGGCCGCGAGGTCTCCACCGCGGGTGCCGCGGCCGCCGCTGGCTCTGCGGCAGAAGCGGGCGACGTTGTGTAGAAGTCGTGGAGTGAACGACGTGTAGCCCTTCCGCCTGACATTTTGTCGAGTGCCTGTAATTTCAAAGAGTAAACCAATTAGCACAATTAATTACAAATACTTATAAAGATATGCAAAATGAACCAAACATAATTGCAATAATAATAATAATTTAGTACGTAGACTTTGAGGTTTGTGAACAACGTACGTTATGACTTGCTAGAAACTTTTTCAAATTTTTACCACAACATACACACATGAGATCATGTCACGTGCACAAGTTTCGTGATTTTCGGATTTTGTTTGTATTTAATATAATTATAAAACTACAAGCACGTTGATCGAACTTTCGAGACAGGCCATGGATTTAGCCATCATTTACACTAACAAACAAGGATAACATTTTTACAACGAAAGAAATTTATTATTTCATGCACCTGTAGTTCAAATAAAGATTAAGCGGGAAAACTGAAGAAAACAAAGTAAACTAAGGAAAAATACCAAAAAGCAATGAAAAACTTTCAAATTTGAACATGTTGTTTACAATAGTTCACTAAACACACACAAAAAATTGGAAGCAAAAAAACAAAAACAAAAAGTTGTCGAGTGCCGAGTGTGACACTCGACCTAAATTTAAGTTGTCGAGTGCCTCGAGTGCCTAGGGTGGCACTCGACAACTTAAATTTAGTTACCGAGTGCCAAACGGTAGGCACTCGGCAACTTAAACGGAGCGGGATAGCGTTAGCCCTCGTGGTAAAGTGTCGAGTGTATTTTTTTTGCCGAGAGTCGGCATTCGGTAAAAAGAATTAAGTTACTGAGTGTTTTTTTTGCCGAGTACTAGGCACTCGACATTTAATTAGTTGCCGAGTATTTTTTTTTTGCCAACCGTGACACTCGGCAACTTATTTAGCACTCTGCAAATCGCCGTTTTCCGGTAGTGATTGGAGTTATCCATTTAAAATGCTAACTCAGTCCTAAAAGTGATGGTTGTCTTATGAGAAACTAATTTGGAGTTGTCTGTTTAAAAAGTTTTGAGAAGGAAAATCAGTATAGTATTGTTATACTAATCGGAGCTCTTCGATCGGTGGTCACCGCCTCACCTGCAGAGAGGTGCCAACAGAGCTTAGGATAAAGGGTTTGAATCAGTTTGATTGTCTCTGCACTGTTGGCAAAGGGCACTGGAAAGTTATGGAGTTCAAGCTCTCAAGATTAGATTGCATTGCCTGGCACAATGGTTTTAACGGTGGGAACTATCATTTAACTGCTAAACCAGAGTGGAGGCAACGGAGCTAAGGTGGGACATGTGTCAGAGATTTGTAGCGCGTGGGAGTTTTCAAAATGTCACACCAAAATTCTCCGGTGAGGAGCACCAGAGGGTAACAGTGGCTTAAAAACCTTATGTGGAGCTTTCTGGAGTGCATCGAGAATATCCGCTGGTGGCACCGAAGTGCTCACACAATGACACATACTTCCTCCGTTCCAAATTAAATGTCGTTTTAAGTTTCCGTGTCACAACTTTGACTAGATTTATATAAAATACGTGCAATATTTATATCTCTAAATAAATTTATTAAAAAACTAGATCAAAAGATCTATGTAATGATTTCAATTATGTATCATAACTATTAATAATTTTTTATATAAAATTAATCTAATTTTTTTTTCGAGAAGTGAGAAAGACAGATATTTTAAGACGGACGGAGTAGCTCGCTGCATCCAAGGCACTATAAGCTGGATCCAGGGTACAACGACTCACCCAGCCCGGTCCAGATCTCTGCCCCTAGGCCCTAGATATAGTTCCAACAAAAAATTCATAACTTCTTCAAATAATATAGTCTAGTGAAGATGACTTTATATCAAAAGGTTGTGAAATTCGACTAAATATACAACTTTATAATTCTTTAGCTTTCGATGAAACCTCTTAGGGTCCCAAATATACGTTTTGAGCCAAACCTTTAAATCCAAAATTTTGAATTTTCAAATGACCTTGATGGAGAGACGCACTAAACTAAACTATCGAATCGATCGAAGAGATCTAAAAGTTTGGAGTTGAAATTGTTTCATTTGACATCGGTTAGACATCCAAAGATTTGATATAAGATCCATAGAAATCAATATGTGCAAAAACAATAGCATCTTATGCTTAGCCATAAGTGTGTGTGTGTTGTGTGGTATGGCTGCTTGCTTGAGCCAGAGGTAGCGAGTTTGAATTTGCTAGTGTCCTAAATTTCTTTTACGAGTATATTTTTTTTGTTTTCTAGATAATTATCTCTAGAGATATGGTTGCATGTTGAAACTGAATTCATCCTACCCTAAACAATGCATTTGTGGACAGTGAAAGTTCTGTGTGTGTACGTGTGTGTGGTGGTGGTGGTGGTGTTGGGGTGTGTGGGGGTGTCAACGAGAACTTCAATTCGTTGGCTAGTAGCTAGGATGATTTGACACTCTCCAATGGCTTGAGTCGTTGATGGTACGATCGAGCCATTTAATGACATGCCAGAGATCTAGCAAAGCCGCAAGCCCAATTTGATGTAACGCAAGAATAGCTAGGCCGGTCAAGTCATCGTCCGATAGTATCTCGATGCACTAAGCTCATGCTGTAACAGTGTCACGCGCAGGCTCAAAAGTCTACGTGCTGTTTATGTACCTGTGTACTAGTACCTTTTAAGTTTTATTTCAATATAAGGTAGTTGCAGTAGGGCGCGACGAGCCCCTCATGTTTTCATTAAAAGTCTACTCCGTATGTGTTGCATGCCTGGCCGGTCACATATATCGCTGTAAGTGGTAGAGACGATTCTGATTGCTGCACGCCATGGACCTTAATTATACATGGTTTATAATTAACCGCGTACATGTACGGTCACACATGGCCGATCGAGATGCATCTGTCAACCTACTATTATACATATTTGTATATAGTACAGAGCGTCGACAAAGAACGTGTGAGATGATCGACCGTACGGGGCTCCATAAATTTGTGGGCCCTTAAGTCGTCAGCTTAAAAGTTACCGTCTCAAATTATAAAATGTTTGATTTTTTTTATTTTAAATTTAACCACTAGCCTTATGTAAAAAAAATTACATAAAAATAATCAAATTTAAGTCAATCTCAAAGAACTTTTATTAATAAAATAATCTGACAAAAGAAATAATATTTTTACATAATTTTTTAAATAAAATAAGTGCTCAAACTTGAATTAAAAAGAGTCAAACATTTTATATTTTGGGATGGAGGAAATACATACTACGGTACTATCACCTATAGTAGATACTTCCGCACTCGAATCATCAAGTCGACTAGTCGAGAACACGCGTGCGTAGGTGCTTGCCTCATCAACCCTCATGTCCTCCATGGTACTCACTCTGACAAGTTTGAGTCAATTTATTGAAAATACAATTAATATTTATATTTTTAAATGACTTTATTAAAGAACTAAATTTAAATATCTATCAACGATACTAATTATGTACTATAAATATTAATATCATTTAATATATTTAGTTAAAATTGTTTCTCGAAAAACGAAAAAGATATATATTTAGACTGAGGGTTGCAGGACCTTTGAAATAGAGGGTCGGCCTTGTAAAGTGAGGTTTATTTAGGGACCGAGGGTTGCAGGTGCAGGTGTACTGAAAAATTCAAATCGTTGTATGAAGTTCAGGCATGAGAAACGCGTCTTCATAGTTCAGACCTGAGAGAGAGCTCAACGCAACGCAACAAAGGGGTTTAGAGCTTCACAATAGTCAAAGTTCACGAGCACCATCAGCAAACCGATCGAGTGTTGCAGTGCAGGCAATTGTCAGAGCGGGACGATCTCGTTGCTAGTCTCAGAAATGCCATTTGATGACATCGTCGTCCACGGGTTCGCCGTCGCCATGAGATGCTGGAACGGGTTCACAGGAGCAGCGATGCTCATCTCGCCCTCTAGCATCTTCACCACCGCACCCATTGGCGGCCTCGCTTCCGACTGCTGCTGCACGCACCAGAACGCAACCTTGCACATCCTCTCCACAATCTCTTTATCGCGCTGCAGCTCTTGCTCTTGCTCCTCACCCGGTGCTGCCGCATCGCCAGCAGCCTCGCCGCTGCTGCACGCGACGACGAGGTCCACGAGCTCGCCGACCTCGTACTTGGTCCACGCCAGCGTGGAGAACCACTGCTGGCTCTCAGGCGCCGCCTCGTCGAAGTTCCTCCGGCGCCCAACGATCTCGAGCAGGAGCATGCCGAAGCTGTACACGTCGCACTTCTCCGTGACGCCCGACATCATCCAAATCTCCGGCGCGGCGAAGCCCGGCGTGCCGCGCATACCGGACACGGACACGTGCGTGTCGGCGCGGTTCACCAGCCGCGCGAGCCCAAAGTCGGCGACCTTGGGCGTGAGCGCGCCGTCCAGGAGCACGTTCCCGGGCTTGATGTCGTAGTGCACGATCTTCTGCTGGCACTCCCCGTTGTCCATGTACTCGTACACCAGCGCGCGCGCGACGTCGTCGAAGCAGAAGCCGAAGAGCCTGACGAGGTTGACGTGGTGCGTGCGCCCGATGGTCCCCACCTCCGCCATGAACTGCTCCTCCTGGGATTTCTGGGCGAGGCTGCGTTCGGGAGCACGCCCTTGTACACCGTGCCGAAGCCGCCGGCACCGAGCCGGGTCGTGTAGTTGCCCGTGAAGCCGGCGAGCTGCAGCGACGTGAACCTGAAGGGCTTCTCGTGCCTGATCTCCCAGAGGAACTTCTCGATGGTGGCGTGCCTGATGTGCTGGTCCGACACCACCGCGTAGCTCGTCGCGACGCCGCCGGCACATGCCTCGGCACGTCTGTAGGCGCAGGCAATTATCGCGGCAACGATAACGACGAATATGATGGTGCCAATCGCTGAAAGTGAAAGAGAAGCGATCGAAAAGGGGTCAGTGAACAGGACAGGAAGATGTCATCCGGCAGGAAACGCCGCAGAACAGCTGCTTATTACTCACCGATGCCAGCGTTCGACATGTTTACCGGCGGCCGGCGTTTCCACCTGCTAGCTTGAGTTCAAAGCAGAATTGCATGGAATGGAATGGAATGGAAGAGGACACGGGAATGACGAATGAGTACGGCAAAGTTTGGTTTTAGGCATTTCAGCATTATTAGGCCTTGTTTAGTTGCCTCCCAAATTCCAAAAGTTTTCAAGATTTCTCATCACATCGAATTTTTAAACGTATGCATGAAATATTAAAGATAAGTAAAAAATATAACTAATTACACAATTTGTCTGTAAATCCCGAAACGAATCTTTTGAATCTAGTTACGATATGGTTGGACAATAATTACCAAATAAAACCGAAAGTGCTACGGTGCCAAAATTTCTAAACATTTCGGAACTAAACATGCCCTTAGTAGGCCTTGGACTTGGACTGTAGAGGCCAGAGCGAGATGTGCCAACTGCCAAGAACATCCGTCTCTGTCGTTGACCATGGAGTCTTCGTCGCCTGTGGTTGATGCTGCAACACGGAAACGGAGCCAGAGCCAATGGCTATCCTAATATCGATCAACCGTCAACGCGTTCACAGAGTCGCTGACCCAAGTCTTTTTCCTTGTTTTCAAGACCACGTGTTTAGACTTGCTGGGGTGCTTCTCGGCCTGCCAGCACCGAGTGTTAGCAGCCCACAGAACACTCGATTCGGAACACAGTGTTTCTGTGCATCCAACCATAGGATACGGATCAAATCAATAAAAAAACTTATAAAAACAATACAAATATATTAAATAATAAAACAAAAGATTATCTAGATTATTTCTATGGAAATCAAATTAAAAAAAAACAATTTACACCAGTTGAACACAGAACTTACACCCAAACAGAAATAGTAAAATATGGTCTAATAAAAAAATGTACTCCCTCCAAACCCTTTTTTTAGGCGTACTCGCGTTTTTTAGTTAGACATCTATTTTAGGAGTCTGCAACAAGTATGACGTAAAATGTTTTGGAATGCACAGTGAAATAAATACGAATTGCATACAACAACAACCAATCAGCTAGTTTTCTCACTGCATGGCGACTTGCATGCATTTAATAACCACGTTTCTTTGTGCCGCATGTATTGAGCCACGAGCTGTACAAGCGTGATTATTATTCTCCTTGATATCTGAGATTTTGCTAATACGCCTAAGACCAGTCTCAATGGAGAGTTTCATGACGGTGTTTCCAAGACTGCCATGTCATACAAAACGAAATGAAACTCGGATGAAACACCCACTCTCAGTGGAAAGTTTCATTCTATAGTCTCATAGACATTTAATTTCATGACTTATAGAGAGTTGATATTCGTGCCAAGAGAGTGTCATCCTCATGACACTCATTTCTTTTCTCTCTTCTTAAATACACTGTCATTTCATCAAAAGTGTCTATAAGACAACAAATTTAATGTCAATGAAACTCATATGACACCCCCATTAAGACTGGCCTAACAAAAGGGCCCGGAGGGAGTAATATGTTTGTCACCATGTGTGGCAATTTAGTGACTAAAGGGGCTAAACCTAGGTGAGTTGCATAGAACTCAAGATGCAGGTTTTAATAGGTTAAGCCACTGACCCAGAATCCAAAAGTAAGTTGGGTTGACCCATTTATTTTTTATGTTAAACACCATTTGTGCTTGGTGGGTAACCCAGAACCCAAGCAATACACACAACTAGAGTCCATGACACCGCCGCGCGTGGCCTCGCCGTCGGCGTGCGAGACGAGCCTGTTCCGGGAAGTGACGCGGACACGGACGCTCCCTCGTACACGCGCGCACGCAAGGCGCAGCATAGCTGCGCGCCTGCGTAGCTACACCTAACCGGCCGAGCGTCACCGTCCACTGCTCCGGCGACCTCCGGCCCAGGGCACTGCGAGGCCAGCCACCAGCACCACCACACCCCTTTCCATAGCGCCAGCCGGCAGAGTGCTCTGCTTTGCTCCTCTGTTCGTTGGCTTGATGATATCACCCTAAACGTCGTGCATACATTATGCTTGTTTTCCTTTAAAAAATTAATTCCAGAAATACATGATGAATATACAAAATACTTATATGACAGTAGCAATAAACCAGAGCCATCCATCTCTCAGTCTACGGCCGAGATTAAAAGGTGTGGGCGTGCGGCCTCCGCGCCGCCCCAACCCCCACGTCGCCCGGCAGTGTTTTTTTTAAGTGAAACTGAAACCTACAAACAAAATGGGTTGGGTTGACCAAAACCCAAAACGCCGCATAGAAAAAAAAATCCGCACAGAAAGCGTGTAACCTAAATGGGCCGGCCCAGTAGCGAGGTTCAGCCTCAGTGCAGCCCATGTTTCATTGCAGAAAGCCCTCGTGGCGTGCGTCGGAAATGCATGTTTTGAGCTTGAACACTACTTGAGTTTCACTACACAATAATTGGAGTAACACAAAAAACACAGATAACCATACATGGCTTCTGCAGCTAAGTGATGATGAGGAGGACGACACGACTTACAATTGATCATTGAAATACTACCTTATTGCTGACGCTTGCAAGGCGTGAATGAGAGAAAATTGGAACGTATTATACTTTTCAAAACATGCTTTTGCGACATATTGTACTTGGGCCGGAGTTGGGAGTACCACCTTTTTCAAAACATGCTTTTGCTACATATGGATATGGATGCATGCATGACAGTACCACCTTGCTTGCATCGACGCGCTCGCGAGAGCGCCTTCATTCGGCGGTACAGCATGTTCGGCTCATCGTTTCATATCTGATAAACTATTTGATATTTTTTTTATTGTTTTAGGATATGCGTATCTAATAACTGGTTGTTTTAGTCCCTCTCAACAGTCAGATTTTGCTCGTACACTTACAATGTCTTACAACTAAATTTACACCGTCTTATTGTTATATTTACAATGATTTTTTCAATGTAAATCACTGGATATATGGATGTAATTTAACAATAATTGCAACTCTAAAATAAATATATGCTAAATTTACAAATTCTTTTTATGGATTGCAGATATCGGAGCAATACATATCATATTAAACATGTCAAATTCACAAATTCAAAAAAAAAATGACGGTGGCAGCCGCCCAAGATGGCGAGCCTGCACTGCACGCTTTTCACTACCAGTGCCACGTCCCGCTGCTGCAGGCATCACGTCCCCCGCTCAGCCTCCCGCTCGGACGGTCATTCATTGCGTACCCGCTCGGACACGGCTCGCCCACATGCGCCGCTTAGGCCAAGGGCAGGTACATTGCTACACGTCAGCGGTCTCGTACCCCATCTAATGCGTATAATTTTTGTTTATGTGGATGAAAGAGAAATGTGAGAGAAAGTGGTCGTTGTTTCGCGAAACAACCTTATGAGCTAAGATTTAAAACTATGAGACAACTATTACATCATTATATGAGTTGTAGTTGTCATGCACCTGACAAGTTAATATTTATTTTATGCATAAATTAAGGAATTATGAGTTTCTATGAGTCAACTTAAAAAACCAATCATTGTATATGTGGACTGTTAAGTCGTCTTAAATTACGTGACATTATACGAGACGAACTATGATACAACACCAATGTACTTGCCCTTATATGTGTGTCAGATGATCGACATTCAACGAACTGAAAAATGGTTGCCAAGAGCCGGTAAAACAACCGGTTATTGAATAGCAAATTTGTTATTTTATTGTGAAATAAAAATACTATATCATATAGATGATAAACCCACGAATAAGGTGATAACCTGCTGCCTAGCTAGCCCTGGATCGCTTCCAGGCGTCAGAGCGCGAGCCCAGCACGCCCCACACCAGGTAGTCGTACTGTGTGGTGCTCCCGCTGTCGTCGGGCTGCTGGAGGGGGCGACCACCACGAGGCGGAAGTTGGTGCGCCGCCGACGGCCTGCTCCCGTCTGCCCCCCGCACGGCCGCACCACGCCCACGTACGCCACCAGGCCCCTGTCGTGCGCCTGCGGCTTGATCACGAGCTCGTTCACGTACAGGACGGGCACCCACGCGTCCTGCGACGACAGTACACCGCCGCCGCCGACGAGACGAAAGGAGCGCGGCGGCGAGTAGGGGCATCACCGGCGATCGATCTCATTCTCATATGGTGGCTATAGATCGATGTAGTGGCTATATAGTTACATAGTTATATGGTACCACCTAACATGTATATGTTATTATTTTAGTATATGAATGTTTTAGTAAAACATCTAGGAGTACAAATGTTTTGAGTCGATTTCATGACTCAATAGAATTGAAGGTTTTCACATTATATTTTCTGTTTAATTATATATACTCTCTTTATTGCACATACAAAATTATGTTTTAGATAAAGGAATATTACACTTCACTATACGGCGACACAAAGCTAAGACATACTACAAATTAAAGGACAAGCACAGCGAAGACATTATTGGTAGTAGGTTGGTATGCACCGGCATGCGGCGTGTAGTAGCGAAGAGAATAATGACGAAGAGGATGCCTCGACCGATGATAGGTGTTGAACGATTGGATGAGCTGAGGTAGCTTGGCTACGGCTGCTGCGTGTATGGATCGAAGCTGTTCAGCACCCAGTTCGAGCCGGGCTTGCCCCTCACGACGGACTGGTACAGCGCTGTAATCCCGGTGTCCGTGCTGTTCACATTCAGCACGAGCCGGTAGTCGGTAAGGTCTTTTTCTGCCGGCTGGGTCTCGCCTCGCACCACGTTCACCAGCTGCAGGGGCAGGGGCTTGCGGGTGCGGGGGTTGGCGTGGCGCATGCTGTAGAGGATCACGGAGAATTTGCCCACCTGAATGACCAACGCGTTCTTCCCCGGGTTGGGGATCTGCGTCCAGAACGCGTCGACCCCGTCCGGGAACGCGACGACGGCGACGAGCGCGGCCAACAGCAGTGGGAGCAGCGACCTCATCCTCATGGTTGTTGTTGCTGTTGTTGTTGTTGGCTTATTAGCTACCTAGCTGCCTAGCTGTGTGTATATATATATATATACTGTAGGAGGCCAGTTGAGCCACGCACACACTTGGCCGACGTCGTTGCCATGCACAGCGAGGAACGCAATGGTCTTTATAGGCAGCACCGCAGCAGCCAAAGCGGAAAGCGACGACGTACGCGTCCGTCTCAACTCCGAAGAGAGAGCCGCCGACGACGCGCGCGGCGGCCTATAGGGAAAAGATCGACACAGTTGCAGGGGCCATGTGAACTCTAGTGTATGTTATATGGTCAGTCGTCAGCTCGTGCACGATCGAGGGGTTTTTTACTGTTGCCCATTTGACCATGCATATATATGCGTGAGTGTTGACTGTTGAGTGCAATTGTGAGATCCAATTAATTGCTTCAAGCAGGATTGCAGGAACGTGTGTTCGTTGGGCGTGCGTTGAAGCGTGAGATGCTCGTCGTCAGTCACCAGTTTTTGTGGCTCAATTTTTTACGTTTTGCCCCGTGGTTTTGTAGGGTTAGTTCAGAACCGAGCAAAGTCCACTCTTCGTACGTGGCAGCAGCCAGAAGGCAAGTTGATCAATTTGGATTCAGCATGCGTGTTGCCGACTTGTCGTGCTAGCAACTCATTTTCTAGTGGCTGCCTCGACGCCACTAGTGCACACCAACCTGGAAAGGGGCCTCGACAGACGCCACCAGTGCACACCTACCTTGCTTGTCGTTTGTAAAATTGTACAGTACGAGGGGACAAGACAGCTGTTTATCCTCCAAATCTTGGGGCTTTGATCGTGGCTACAGTTATTACAAGTGCGTTTAATTACTACAACCGCCAAGGCAAATGCATGCAAGTTGCTAATACATAAATTACTAGCATTCAAAGCTCAGTCAACTCAATGGTGTCTTGTTGTTATTCGGTTACACTTTACTTGTGCTTTTCTCAACTATATATATATATAGAGATATATATATATAGAACAGGCCTTTGGTTGATGTTCAAAATGAGCTTTAGTTTCGAAATTTTTTATGTTAGTCATGGTTGGTGTTTCGAACTGGGACTAAACGAATGTCTCTTTTCTCGATGGGTGGGTTCAAAAGTGAAGAGTCTCATCTATTGTGTGTGTGGCAGTGCAAAGGTCTTGGGTTCGAATCTCATGAAGTGCAGTTGTGGTGGGAGGCTTTATATTTTTAACTGGAAGGATCCTTAGTCCCGGTTGCCACTAACCGGGACTATAGAGAAATACCTTTAGTCTTGGTTTCCTAGTTCCGGTTGGGAAACTGGAACTAAAGTCAGTTCCCAACCGGGACCAAAAGCAAAACTCGAACCATATATCTCCATTGCTTTGCTTAGAAATGATCAAATGCGCCAAAGAAGAGTGCTAGTTGCCCAAAAAATATGAGAGCTTGGTATCGTCCTCCAGTGTTTGGTTGGGCTTTTGGTCCCCAAAATCAAAAGCCCAACCAAAAGGGCTATTTTTAGAAGCAACTGATTTTTCATAGTTCATTTTCGAGAGCTGGTTTGTGAAGGACCGATAACAGCAACCAGAGGGGGGGGGGTTTGAATGGGAGCCTCAAATTTCTCTCGAAATATTCGGGCCACTCTTTCCAAAAACCAAACCCAGTTGTTGGGTGCTCACCGGCAGTGGAGGAAAACTCACCGGAAACCCCCAAGAAGAGTTCTCAACCCCTATGAGAAAGAGGTAAGAATTCCAAGCAAACCAGCCAGAAAAGCAGGCGACGGACACTGGACAGCAGGGCGACGGACGCTGGGGTGAGAGTTCGTCGGCCTACCAGAGAGCCAGGAAAACGGGCAGAAAACGCCACGCGACGGACGATCGTGACGGACGATCGTGACGAACGCTGGCGTCAGCACGACGTAGCGTCCGACGCCCAAACTCAGAGCGTCCGACGCACCCGAGCAGAACGCAGAAAACACGAAAAAACGAATTTCTCTCCGCCAAATCTTCCCAAAACTCGACCAAATGAACTGCTACCAAACTTTGTAGGCATGATCCTTGAGCAGTTGGGGAGCTATCCTGAAGAAATCATCGCTCAATTTGGGTCGGATAAACGGGAACACTCGGATTTGGGGGAGAAAAGGCAAAACGAAGAACACCGCAAAGAAATCGCCCGATCTGCGTACTCAAGAGGTTTGAGGATGGATCCTTCGGTGCAAAGATTCTCCTCTTGAATATGAACAACTTGGTTCAAACGGATTTGCAAGAGCTACTCCCTACAAAGAGAAATCATCTCGGGAAAAGAGGGAGCAAAAGCAAAACGCGAAGAACACAAGCAAAATGGGGACACGATCAAGAAATCGAAGCCACCATGGCTTACGGAGGTTACGACCTCTGATTCCTCGCAACAAATTCAAGTTCTTACAAAGGTTGGTGAAGTCAACCTAGGGATCTCATGAACTAGAGAGAGAGTAGAGAGAGAGAGAGTTGGGGCAAAATGATTAGGGTTCAAGAGATGGGATGAGGATACCCCTTCATCCTCTATTTATCAGAGGCTTTGGCTATTTTCCAAAGACCCCCCCTAGATACAATGAGTGAACTACCTAGCCTAAGCATTGCAGTCCAAGCTCCGGTAAATATCTCCCTCGATTTGAATGGACGGCCCCGCTTCCTGCCAGGAGTTGCCGTTGCCTCGACGCAACCTCCAGGATTCCGCCACGTGCCATCCCCGCTTCCTCGGAAGCTCCGCCTAGGTTTTGAGGCCCAAACCCAGGAAACCCGCCACCGGTAGCTTTGGGCTCAACTACCGAACCCCGAGTTTTGCGACCCAAACTCGGAAACCGACGCGGATGGTTTTTAGGCCCAAACCACCAAACCACTCGACGCGAGCCACCTTGTCTTCGCCCGGTCGGACTCCGAGTCCCCTGAGCCTCCGCTCGACTCGCGCGTCCACCGTCTTGACTTGGTCGACTTGGTCTACCTCCATGTCTTCTCGCACTCGCCGGTGCCAAGTACTAGCCACCACAGCTAGTCCGCCGGCGCCCATGGTCCCTCAGTCCGAGCCCCGCTTCCGCCCTTCACCGCTCTCAGTCCATCGGCACAGCAAGCCTCTACTCGACCTTCTCCACGCCATGTCATGCATCAGGAGTTAGAGAACTTTGAGCGAAGTGGGAGATACGATATGACCTGGAGCGTGTGGTACGCTCGTTGATGTCGCCGATCATAGTCTGAGAACGGTGGCGATGCTGAATGTGTAGCGGAGCCACACGTGAAGAAGTCGCCTCCCCCTCGACAGCAGCTGGAGCTCCCTCAGGTGCAACGGGCACCGACTGAGGAAGCTGCTCGAATGACCCCCATGTAGAGGAAGTAGAAGGGTCCGGGCCGTGAGCCGAAGTAGACGTCACAAGGTCGACTGGGGCAGCCGGTGGAGTCGGCTCGGGATCACCCCAATCGGCGTCGTCCTGCTCCTCCACAAAAATGTTGGTGTTCACCTCATCATCACCTGCAAGCTCAAAAGCAGTGGAACTACAAGGCATTGTCTCATCGAAAGTAATCTCACAAGTCTCCATCACTCGGTTAGTCTCAAGGTTAAGTGCACGATAAGCACGAGAGTGAGTAGAATAACCAAGAAAGATACCGTCAGAAGACCGTGATTCAAATTTATCCAACTTACCGCCCTTTTTGAGGATGAAACACTTGCACCCAAACACCCGTAGGTGACTTACCTTGGGTGGTCTCCCAAATCGCAACTCGTAGGATGTCTTCTTCTTGAAAGCCCGGAGAAAAATACGATTGGAAACATAGCAAGCAGAATTAATCGCTTCGGCCCCATACCGCCTAGGAGTCCTATGCTCATCGAGCATCGTCCTGGCCATCTCAACAAGGGTCCGATTCTTGCGCTCAACAACACCGTTCTGCTGGGGAGTGTAAGGAGAGGAAAATTGGTGACCCAAACCCAAGGAAGAGCAAAAGAGATGTAAATTGAGCATTATTGAATTTTGTGTCATTGTCACTGCGAATAGCTCTCATGGCATGCTTAGGTAGCTCATTTTGCAATCTCAGAATCAGATCACGCACATGCATAAAAGCCTCATCCTTACTCTCCAAAAAGAACACCCAAGAGTACGTCGAGTAGTCATCAACGACTACAACCACATACCACTTCCCTCCTTCCGACCTAACCCGAGTTAGACCAACTGTGTCCATGTGTAAGAGCTCGCCGGGTTGTGAGATCATAATTTGAGTTACGGGAGGATGGGAAGCAGCAACCATCTTGCCATGCTTGCAAGGATGGCAAACCAAATCTTTCTCGAACTTCAGCTTTGGCAATCCTTGGATAAGGTCCATTGAGCTAAGCCTTGCAAGCAATTCAAAACTCAAATGTCCCAATCTCCTATGCCACTTCCAAAGCTCGGAAGAAGAACCGGCAAGAAGACAACGAGAAGGTCCGGAAGAGATAGAAAAATCCGCACGAAAAACCTTCCCGAAGGGTAAAATCCGGCAAACAAGATCACCACGAGAGTCCAAAATCCGAGACAAGTTTGGCTTAAATCTCACTTCAAAACCGTCTTCAAGGAGTTGCGAAACCGAGAGAAGATTAAAATGCAAATTCGCAACCAAAGCAACATCCTTGAGGACAAAAGACGGATTGACTCAGATGGACCCCCGGGAGACAACTTTACCTTTACTCTTGTCCCATAAGGTGATGTACTCGGTGTGGCGCACGGGGTCGAGGCTGGAGAACCACTTGGCACTTCCGGTCATATGGCGTGAACATCCGGAATCCACAAGCCAAGTCTCCTCCAGTCTTCCTTCCTACATCAATAGAAAGACATAGGGTGAGCAAACGGCGCAACACTGGGGTTAGTAAACTGTGAAGGATATCAGTGTTGTCCCATTTGCCCAAAGAAAGGGTTAGGAGAAAAACCAAACATCTCCTGCCCCATGGGAGGATAGCGATCACCACGATAGGGAAAACGTGGTCCGCTAAAGAAGGGTGGACTAAAGCCACCGCCACGAGGCCCGTAGTAGTATGGATCACGACCGGTACCCCGCCGGGCACGACCACCACGTGGTCTCGCCTCCTGAGGCCTAGCACCTTGAGGCATTGTACCTTTAGGCCTAGAAGTGCGCCTCTGAACTTCCGGTCCACGCACCCCAACTCGTGGGCGGTACATGTCCCGGTTGTTCAACTCAACCTGCCTCCGATCATCTCTCTTCCTCCTATAGCAAAACTCAGCCAAGTGCCCATCCCGCTCACAATACTCACTATGGTACCTCACCACACTCTTGGTAGGCACTCTCTTGTTGGGTTGGGTGGCTCTAGCTTGCTTAGGAAGGGGTCACTAGAGATGTCTGGCAGTGTGTCAAGTGGGTTGCGAAGATGGTTTGGTTTGGCAATCCACACTTGCTTCTGTGGAGTGGTTTTCGGTGGCTCTTCAAACACACCATCTCTCACAGGAAACTCAGAGGGGTTGGTAGGCTTAGGTGGAGTTATCTTGGTAAGTTTGGGAGTTGTGGTGGGTTTCTCACTCTCGCTTAAACCACTGCACTCACCGATCTTACCGAACAAGCTATCGTCCTTCCCACCTACAGCAAAGCCTACTCCCGTGCTGCCAGCCCTTTTGCATTGGCTAAGCATCATTCCCAACTGCGGCTCTCGGTAAGACACCCAGCTCAAGATGGACCGAAGGTATGTGTTTTCTTCCTCATTACGCATCTTGTCGTGTCTGCATGACGCGATCTCAAGCTCCAAGGCCTCAAAGCGATCTGACTCTCTAGTGCTATCTGAGCTGACCGTCTCTAACACAGCGATCCTAGCATCCTTCTGTGCTAGCTCAGAACGCAAGCCTAAGCAAGACTTGCATGCACCAAGTAAGCTAGGCCTAGTCTTGAGCTCACTGATCTCCTCAAGTAGAGTGCCATACTTGTCCTGGAGAGTGACAAGATCAGACATGTGAATGGCGCAAGCATCACACTCTACCTCCTCGGTAACCACCACTTGTGCCTTAGCAAACTCTAGCTCATGAAGCGTGCTAAGGTACTTCGCCTTGAAATCGTTCCTCTCACAAGCGGCACGTTTGAGCAAAGCATCCTAACTAAGCGAGGTATCGTTCAGAGACTCAAGCTCGAGAGAGAGGGATTCGATGGTGGGTGATACCTCGGGTGTGTCGGAGTCGTAGTCGTAGTCGGGGCCATCCTTCCGCTTCCCGACCTTGCCTTCTTCAATTGCCATAGTGCAAAAGGCACCGTGCTTGGCGTCGGCGTAGAAGCAGAGGCCGTTGAGCTTGTCCTCAACCTTTCCCTTCGACTCATCGTCGTTCGAGGAAGAGCCCCCGTCGGAGGAGGCATCGATGTCGCTGAGGGAGGCGAGGAAGGCTCGGTGCTTGGCCTTCACCTTGTCGATCACCTTCTTGGAGGACCTCCTGTTGTAGCCGCCCTTGGCCTTGTGCTTGTCCTCGAAGCGGTGCTCGCGCTTGTCCTTGCGCTTGGTGAAGTCACCCGCAGCTTTCTTGGGGCAGTTTGCGATGAAGTGATCCTCATCACCGCAACGGTAGCACCCCTTGGCCGAGCCACCACGTCGTCGGTTCAAACGGTTGTTGTGAAACCGTAAGAACTTAGTGATGACCAAGGCTAGTTCATCATCTCCAAGCGCCTCCACTTGTTCCTCTGTCACAGACATCAAAGACAAAGCGGACGAAGAGTGTGAAGGGTTAGAGGAAGAAGAAGACACACCGCCGGGGCCGGAAACCAACGCCATGGATGGGTTCGACGGGTTCTCAAGCTTGGCCTGGGTCTGGTGGTCAATCTCCGAGGACTTGAGCTTGCTGAATAGCTCGTCCACGGTCAGGGCGTCATAGCCCGGTGACTCCTGGATGGCAGCCACCTTCATCTCCCACACCTTCCGATCAAAAGCATGCAAAAGCTTGATAGCCATCTCATGATCATCATAAGGCAAGTTGGCTAGATTAACACGCATCTTGTTGACGATAGATTGGAAGCGAGTGAACATCCCGTCAACAGATTCGCCGGCCAACTGAACGAAGTTCTCGTACTCCCTATGGTACGTGTCGAAGAGTCTGGAGTTGATCTGAGGGTTGCCCTCATGATATCGCACAAGTGTTTGCCAGATCTCTCGTGCTGTAGTGAGACTCGAAACCCGCTCAAACTCAGGAAGAGACAAACTCGAGAAGAGGATGCTACGGGCTCTTGCGTTTGAAGCATGTTGCGTAACTTGGAGTTCAGTGATCCGAGCGCCAAGAACCACGTAGTCCTCATTCTCACAAATCTCCCAAATCTTCGAATCAAGCCCTTGAAGGTAAGCGGACATGCGCACCTTCCAATAGGCGAAATTCATTCCATCGAAGAATGGAGGTTTGCCAGCACCTCGCTCCATGTCGCCTTCGCGGATCAAGAACCGTGTAAGGTGGAATGATCCTTAACCGGCTCTGATACCAATTGAAGGACCGAGAACGACGACCAGAGGGGGGGTGAATGGGAGATGAAGGTCTGTCAGCTTCCGACCCCCAGACCGCTTCCCTTCCAGCGACTGATACTCAGGGGGAGGACTCAGATGATGAGACATATCTGGCAGCTTTCAGGGTGCTCGACCGCTCCACGGCTGCTCCCACTCTTCCTCCAGACGCCTAGTTTTGGTGCTTCGACGCCAAAGGGGGAGAGGGAGAGTCGAGTAGATGGGCTAGCCTCAGGGGGAGCTAGTAGGACTCGTTCTTTTGATGTGTATAAACTCTATTGCATCATGCACCACGTTTACCGTCTTTATGCATTGTATGATATGTGTGATGGTTGAGACTTGATGGTTGTGTGACATGTGTGGACATTCATCTATATATATATATCATGTCACTTGGTTATGCTATATTGCTTTCGCGCTAATCTCTGATCTTTTGGCTATAGCATATCCTTTATGAAATCAAGTACTATGCTCAATTCATATCTATTGTGCTTGTCATGGCTTGAATGGTTAGGCATGTACTTGTCTTTCTTATCACTAACCCATGCCTATCTCATTTCAAGTCATGCCTTCTCTTATCAAAATTCACTCATTATTCTCTACTCGAGCTTGTATTGTCGTCAATCACCTAAAAGGGGGAGATTGTAGAATCATGGACCCTTGTGTTTAGGCGATTAACGACAATACTAGGTCACTATGACTAACGTGTGTTTTGCAGAGGCAAAGTCATTTGTGTTAGGTCATTAGTGATGCAATTTGAATGGGCTTAATGGATATTCATGCCCCCAAGATGGAAATTGTTTCGGTTGCAAAGGATGAAGATACACGTCGAAGACTAGGCTAGTTCTTAGTGCCATAAGGTTGAGAAGGGCGCTAAGTATAGCTAGGGTTTTGTTTTTCCTTTGACCGTACTATAAAGGGGGGTATGAGATTAGTAGCTTGACCTAGGAGAGTTTAGGAAAGTGGGTATATGCACACTTGTCACAACTAGTCCTAGAGACCTTGCTTTTAGCCCTTGGTAAACCCTAGAAATGGTAGGAGTAAAATCCCTTGAGAAACCTCAGCAGAAACAGTTGAAATAGAGGGAGAAAGAGGCTTCGGACCACTCTGCTAAGTGGGCGTCGGACCAAGGAGAGTGGTCCGACGGTCCCTGACTTAGGCAAAATCTCAGCTCGAGGAGCTCCGGACCACCTACCTGGAAAGCGTCGGACCATAGGAGAGTAGTCCGGTGGCTTGGTTCAGAGACAGAGAAGGCTCCAGACTAGTCCGACGGTTAGTCCGACGGCTAGTCCGACGCCTCATGACAGGAGGTTGAGTTCATGCAGAGAGCTCCCTGGCTCTGGACCAGAGCGTCGGACCAAGGCACCGGACCAAGGAGAGTGGTCCGATGGTTCGTAAAAGAGAGGAAGTTTTTCACTCAGAGAGCACCGAGGCTCCGGACCAGTGCGTCGGACCAGTGCGTCGGACCAAGCAGAGTAGTCCGACGGTGCCTGAGTTTGAATACAGAGTGAGCAGCGGACCAGTGTGCATGGTCCGGTGGTATGAGCTCCGGACTAGTCCGATGGCTTCGCAGAGAGAAGAAAAAGTAAAAACGGCTAGTTTTGGAGGTGGGGACTATTTATAGTTGCCCCCTTCGTCCTTAGAGGAACTCTTGGTCATTGTTTTAGCTGGTGACACCTTGAGAAATCCTTTGGAGAGTCAAGAGGCTAGTGAGGGAGAGATTAGAGAGAGTTCATCTTGTTCTTCCCTCCTAGCGTGATTAGGAGTGACTTGTGTCCATCCATCCACCTTCCTAGCCTTGAGTTGGTCAAGTGAAGGTCTTGTGCTTGTTACTCTTGGTGTTCGATAGCACCTAGACGGTTTGGTGGTGTTCGGAGGAAGTGACTGCCGGAAGATTGTTGGCGGCTCTTCTCCAAGCTTCTGTGATCGGTTGTGGGCGATTCACCGAGCCGGAGTGGCGAAGAATCAGCCCGTAGAGAGCACTCTACCCTTGCGCGGGTGGAGGGGGAGCGATACCTTGCAAGGTGCTCCAACGAGGACTACGGGGGTGTGTCGACACCTCGATACCTCGGGAAAAAATCGCTGCGTCACTGAGAATTTCTTTTTCCCTAGCTCTTTACATTTCCGCATTACTTTCCGTCTTGTTTTTTATCTTACCTACTAGAATTGCTTAGGTTGCTTTTAATTCCCATGAATTGCTACCGCTTTCTAGCTAGGACACAAGGATCGTAGGCACTAGGGGGTGATTGGCATTTGATAGGTTTTCATATTTGCTTTAGAAATTTAAAACAAGCCCAATTCACCCCCCCCCTTCTTGGGCATCTTGATCCTTTCAATTGGTATCGGAGCCAGGTTGCTCTAAATTAGGCTTCACCGCCTAAAGCAAAATGTCCCATGGGGATGGACCGCCACCCATGTTCGATGGGGATGACTTTCCTTATTGGAAAGTGCGGATGGAGGCCTACCTTGAGGCCGTGGACGTCGGCGTTCACAAAGCCGCCACCCAAGGTGGATCGGTGTTCGCCGTGGACCCATACTTTGAGAAGAACAATGCTAAGGCAAAGAACATTCTTTTCCGTGGCATTTGCAAGGATGTGTTCAACCGTGTGTGGAATTGCAAAACCGCGCATGAGATTTGGACAAACATTTGTGCTCTACACGAGGGCACTAAATGTGAAAGAGAAGAGCGTTATCACCTCATCATTGCTAAGTTAAATGCTTTCACCATGCTATCTCATGAAAATGCTAATGAAATGTACTCTCGCTTGAATGTGCTTGTAGAGGAGTTGAATGTCCTTGGGCTCTCTCAAATGACACCGGTCGATGTGGTGCGCAAGATACTTTGTGTCCTTCCAATAGACAAGTATAGCCACATCGTCACGGTTCTTCATCAAGGCGATCTCTCCGCAACTACACCAACGCAAGTGTTGGGCAAGATCAATGCTCATGAGATGTACATGAAGATCAATGATGGAACTTCATCCTCCTCCAAGAAGAAAGAGAAGGAGGAGAAGAAGGACTTGGCTCTCAAGGCATCTTCCAAGGAGAAGTGCAAGATTCAATATGTCCTTGAGAGTACAAGTGATGATGATGATGAAGACAACATCGCTCTCATGGTGAAGAAGACCGCCAAGATGTTGAAGAGGCTAAACAAGAATGGAGTCAAGTTTGACTCAAAGAAGAAGAAATTCTTCACAAGCTCTTCAAGGAAGCCAATCTCCAAAATGAAGTGCTACAATTGCGGCACTCTTGGTCATCTAGCCCATGCATGTCCCGAAGAGAAGAAAGACAAGTTCAAGAACAACAAGTTCAAGAACAACAAGAAGAACAAGGGCGGCAATGATGACTCAAGTGATGATGACAAGAAGCAAGACAAGCCATACAAGAAGAAGAAGAACTTCAACTTCCACAAGAAGAAGAACTTCAACTTCCACAAGAAGAAGAAGAAGGATGGCAAAGCTTACATTGTGGGTGATTGGCTCACCGATATTGATGATTCAAGTGACTCCTCCGATGATGAGAGTGAAGAAGAGAAGGTGGCCGCATTGGTGATTGGTTCTTCTATTCCACCGCCACCTCCTCCTTCATCGTCGGGCTCATCCTCTACACACCTTGCCTTATGGCTAAAGGTGACAAGAAGGTACAAAAAGAGGATGATGGTGATGACCCCTCTAGTGATGATAGTGATGATGAAGAAGCACCTTCCTATGATGAGCTAATTAAAATTTGCAACAAGTACGCTAGCATCATAAGGAAGTACAAGAGTAAAAATGACAAACTTCTTGAAATCAAAGAAAACTTGCATGATAAGATTGACAACTTGTCTAGTGCTAATGATGATTTGAAGCTTGAGATTAACTCTCTCACATCTAGCACTAGGGAGCTCAAAGCCTCTCTTAAGCAAGCCAATGAGAAACATGATAAGCTTGAGAGGTCATCCCAAGAGCTCCTCACAAGGTTTAACTTGCTAAAAGATGACTACAACCAAGTGAAAAGTGATCATGGCACACTAGTGGTAGCAAATGAATTACTTACTCAAGATCTTACACATGTTGCTACTAACCCGTGTGTTAAGTATGCAAGTGCTACCTCTTATGAAATCGAGCTTGATGATGTGGCTCTTGAGCAAAGTGTCAAGTGCAAGGGCAAGAGAGTTGTAGAAGCCGACAAGTATGATGATTATATGAAGATGAGTGAAGAGAACTCAAAGCTCAAGGAAGAGCTAATCAACCTCAAGGCAAACAAGCCCTTCACCATCAAGCCGGCTCAAGAAGAAAACAAAGATGCTATCACCTTGATCAACTCTCTTCGAGAAGAAATTTCCAAGCTCAAGAATGACAAGACCAAGCTTACAAGTGGCCTTAAAAAGTTCACCAAAGGCCATAATCTCCAAAGTGAGCTTCTAATGAGCACCGTCATGAAGAATGACAAGACCGGTATTGGGTACAAGGAAAACCAAGTGATGAAGGCCAAGGTCAAGATTGAAGCCAAGAACTACTACAAGAACAAGTACAATGGCCACAATCAAGAGAAGCCAAAGCTCAAGCCTAAGAGGTGCTTTGGATGTGGACAAATTGGTCACCTCTCATTTCAATGCAAGACTCCACTTCCCAAGACCTTGCCCAAGCACACTAGGCCATTTGCTCATGATGCTCACTATGTCATCAACAAAGATTCCAAGGGTATACCACTTGTGGTTTTCTAGGACCACCAATGAAGAACAAGCCTAGGGTTCTTTGGGTTGCTAAGGAGTTGGTTGACAAGGCAATGGGGCCCCGCACAAAGGGGGTTCCCAAACAACAAGCTTAACTCCAAGTTGCTTGTGTGTAGGTGAACTACAAGACCGGTGGGAGCCATTGGGTAATTGATAGTGGTTGCACTCAACACATGACCGGCGACCCCCGGATGTTCACCACACTTGATGAGGATTGTGCAAATCAAGACAAGATTACCTTTGGGGATAATTCAAAGGGCAAAGTTCAAGGCTTAGGCAAAGTGGCTATCTTTCAAGATCAATCAATTTCCAATGTCTTGCTAGTACAATCATTGAGCTTCAACTTGCTATCGGTTGGTCAACTTTGTGATCTCGGGTTTCATTGTCTCTTCACTCCAAATGAGGTGATTGTGACCAAGATTGAATATTCATCAATGATATTCAAAGGGTTTCGGCACAACAACCTCTACTTAGTGGACTTCACTTCAAATGAAGCAAACTTGCAAGCTTGTCTATTCTCCAAGAATTCTTTGGGTTGGCTATGGCATAGAAGATTAGCTCATGTGGGCATGTCAACCTTGAAGAAGCTTGTCAAGAAGGAAATGGTTAGAGGAATCAAGGATGTGGTGTTTGAGAAGGACAAACTTTGTAGTGCATGTCAAGCCGGCAAGCAAGTGGTAAACACTCATCCAACCAAAGCTTTCATGTCAACCTCAAGAGTCCTAGAGTTGCTACACATGGATCTATTTGGCCCTACCACCTATGCTAGTCTTGGAGGAAATCTATATTGCTTAGTGGTAGTGGGTGGTAGTGGATGACTACTCTCGATACACTTGGGTGTTCTTTCTTCAAGACAAGGGAGAGACACAAGGCATCTTCAAGAAGTTTGCTATAAGAGCTCAAAATGAATTTGATGTGAAGATTAAGAAGATTAGAAGTGACAATGGCACCGAATTTGTGAACACAAAGATTGAAGATTATTGTGATGAAGTTGGGATCAAGCATGAGGTGTCCGCCACATATACTCCACAACAAAATGGTGTCATAGAAAGGAAGAACCGGACGCTCATAACTCTAGCAAGGTCTATGCTTGATGAGTACAACACTCCGGAGAAGTTTTGGGCGGAGGCAATCAACACCGCTTGCTATGCGGCAAACCGTCTCTTCGTCCAAAGGCTATTAAAGAAGACCCCCTATGAGCTTGTCAATGGGAAGAAGCCGGATATTTCATTCTTCCGGGTGTTTGGTTGCAAGGTGTACATCTACAAGAAGCGCCAACACTTGGGTAAATTCCAACGGCGGTGTGACATTGGTTTCCTTGTTGGATATTCACTTAAATCCAAGGCATACCGTGTATTTAACAAAGCCACCGGCTTAGTTGAAGAAACGTATGACTTGGAGTTTGATGAAACTAATGGCTCCCAAGGAGCACTTGAGGATATTGATGTAGGTGATGAACCCTTGAGGGAGGCATTGAAGAATATGCCAATTGGTGCTATCAACCCGCAAGAGGTGGAAGAAGTTGAAGATGAAGCAAATCAAGATCCTTCTCCACCCCACACACCTCAAGTTGATGAAGGAGATCAAGTGAGGGAAGCTCAAGAAGACACTCACATTCCTCAAGATCAAGCCGAGGCCGATGCAAGCAATGTTGAAGCACCGCATCCCCCTCCTCAAGAGACAAATAGAAGATCAACATCTATCCTTCAAGCTCACCCCCATGATCAAATCATAGGGAGTCCATCAAAGGGAGTAATGACTCGCTCTAGACTTGCATCTTCTGTTGAACATCACTCGTTTATTTCCTTTGTTGAGCCTACTAGTGTAGAAGAAGGACTTGGGGATCTGGATTGGGTGAATGCCATGCATGAAGAACTCAACAACTTCACCCGGAACCAAGTGTGGACACTTGAAAAGAAGCCAAAAGATGCAAGAATCATTGGCACCAAATGGGTGTTTAGGAACAAGCAAGATGATCAAGGCGTGGTTGTGAGGAACAAAGCAAGATTGGTGGCAAAGGGGTTCTCTCAAGTAGAAGGACTCGATTTTGGAGAGACCTTTGCTCTGGTTGCAAGACTTGAAGCCATCCGTATCCTTTTGGCGTATGCTTCACATCACAAAATGAAACTCTTTCAAATGGATGTGAAGAGCGCCTTCTTAAATGGTTTCATAAATGAACTTGTCTATGTCTCACAACCTCCCGGGTTTGAAGACCCAAACTTGCCTAATCATGTGTATAGGTTGTCCAAGGCACTCTACGGATTGAAGCAAGCTCCAAGAGCTTGGTATGAGAGGCTAAGGGACTTCCTAATCAAGAAGGGCTTCAAGATTGGGATCGTCGACACTACACTATTCACCAAGAAGCTTAATGGAGAGATCTTTGTTTGCCAAGTATATGTTGATGACATTATATTTGGGTCAACGAACCAATACCATTGCAAGGAGTTTGGTGACTTGATGTCCAAGGAGTTCGAGATGTCAATGATTGGCGAGCTAACCTTCTTCCTTGGCTTTCAAGTGAAGCAAATGAGAGAAGGGACCTTCATCTCTCAAGAAAAGTACACTTATGATCTACTTAAGAAGTTCAAGATGGAGGATTGCAAGCCAATCAAGACCCCAATGCCAACTAATGGGCATCTCGATCTCGATGAGGGAGGTAAACCGATTGACCAAACTCTATCGCTCTATGATCGGTAGTTTACTTTACCTCGCCGCATCTAGGCCGGATATCATGTTTAGTGTGTGTATGTGTGCTAGGTTTCAAGCAAACCCTAAGGAGTCGCATCTTTGTGCGGTTAAAAGAATCCTTAGGTACATAAGGCACACCCCTAGCATGGGTCTTTGGTATCCCAAAGGAGCTCCCTTCCAACTAGTTGGCTATTCCGATTTGGATTATGCCGGTTGCAAGGTTGATAGGAAGAGTACCTCCGGCGGGTGCCACATGCTAGGAAGATCACTTGTTTTTTGGTCCTCAAAGAAGCAAAACAGTGTTGCATTGTCAACCGCCGAGGCGGAATACATTGCCATGGGAGCAAGTTGTGCACAAATCTTATACATGACCCAAACACTCTTTGATTACGACATGTTTTTAAAAGAAGTTCCACTTTTGTGTGATAATGAAAGCGTCGTAAAGCTTGCTAACAACCCGGTTCAACACTCTCGCACCAAGCACATTGATATTCGCCATCACTTTCTTAGAGATCATGTGGCTAGGAAAGACATCACACTAGTTGGAGTTAGAGCGAAGATCAATTGGCGGATATCTTCACTAAACCACTCGATGAAACAACCTTTTGTAGGTTGAGAAGCGAGTTGAATGTGCTTGATCACTCTAACTTCACTAAAAGATGAGTTTGTGTGAACCATGCATTCATATGTATTATAACATGTTTAATTTGGTAATGCACATAGGCTTGGCTAACGTGGTTAAGATAACCGCCCTCAAAGTGTGTGACAAAGCTTAACCGCGGTTTAAACTTGCAAGCAACCTAGATTCAAATTCAGTTTTGCATTGCATATGCATGAGTGTTGATTCTTCGTTTCTTTTTGGTTAAGTTTTTTTGGTCATCATAAGGTTCATCACTTAGAGGGAGCAATTCAAAGCTCTAGCTTCAGCTAATACCCCTCTTGTGCCCCTATGGTGACCCTTGGAGCTTTATTGAACTATTTTCTTAAGAAAACTAATTCTAGCCTATGACAAATTATTTCTAAAATTGAGGGTTTGAGAGATGGTTCTTATGTTAAGTCCAACAAGTGTTCCTCTTTGCTTTTTTGTGTTGGTACTTGGGTAAGAGAAAAGATTGGAGAGAAAAATAGGAAAATTCAGAGCAAAATTAAGCACCGGACCACCCTCCAGACCACTCTGCAATGGTCCGACGCAGTGGTCCGACGCCCTGTCCCTCACTGCATAAAACTTTTTCAGTCACAAAATCCGTCGGACCAGAGTCCAACGCTCCTCCGGACCAATGGCAAGTTGTCTGGTGCCTCTGTCAATTCTATCTATGCACCGTCGGACCAATCCGGTGCACCGTCGGACCAGTCCGGTGAGTCGTCCGACGCCCTGGTCCGGTGGTCGGGTGCTCACTGTTTTTCCCTCTCTGGTACCGTCGGACTACCCGTCGGACCAGGCTCCGGACTAAGCGGAGTAGTCCAACGCTTTCAATTTTTGCGGATAACCCCCCCCCCCCCCCCCCCCCCCCCCCCCCCGCGAACGGCTCTGTTTCAGCAGTTCCTCCCGTCCGCCGTCCGTACGCCTGCCGCGTCTGCTCCGCTGTCGCTCTGCCCAAGCTCCGCTGCTAGCTCCCCTGCGCCCTTCACGCCGCCGGTGAGCCCTCCACCTGCGTCGCCACCTCTTCCTCCACGCCGTGCATTTGCGCCGCCACTCTCCCGCGCCGCCGCCTTCCACAGCGCAGGCCACCTCGCCGGCGTCCAGCTCCACGACCAAGCTACACGCCTCCTCCCTGCCCTGCTAGTGCACCCCTAGGGTTTCCTTGGCATTGCATTGCAAAGAGACCTCACCCCTTTAGGGTTTGCCCTAACCCTAGGAGGGTTTCTCGACGCGTTCGTCCTCGACCGAATTCTGCTCGTCGTCGTCAACTTTAACTCTTCGTCACTAGGGTATGGTTTCATCTTCGACATCGCGTTTTGTCGAGTCGTAGATAAATTCATTGTCGGTGTTATGACCCGGGGGTCAAGTCCACCAACGAGTAAATTTGTATATCGCGTGCTCCCTCTCTCAGACGTGATGCAAGATGGACACAAGGTTTATCCTGGTTCGGGCAAAGAAGGCCCTACATCCAGCGGGGGGGATGACCTGTATTATCTCGCACCCAAAGCGTGCTCGTACAGGGGGGGTACAAGCTGTGTTACACGGGGTTTCTCAGAGTGAGCTGCGGCCTAAGGCTAGCAGTGCTGCCCTAGGCTGCTGGTTTGCCACCCGAGGGGTCGATCGAGTGGCGGGGTGTGTATGCGTGGAGATCAGAGCTGAAGTCTGATGTCGGAGGTTGCCGGATCCTGAAATTCCCCCCCCCCCTTTATTCTACCTCGGCATCCCCTTTTATAGACGTTGAGCAGTGTTGGCGGAGAGACGTTGAGCACTGTGGCGGCACGGCCTTTCCGTCCTTCTGGCGTCCCCGGTCATGGTGGAAGTAGAAGTCGCCGCGGCACAGCGTCCGCAGACGGGCACGAATCCCATGGCTGAAGCGAGACGAGGCGGATGGGACGGCCCCCATACTGGAGTTGTTGGAGAAAGGGGTCGAGCCCCTCGGTCGAGGGGGGGGGTCGAGCCCCGCGTGGCTCTGTCGCATTCCCGAAGTCGTCGTCGAGGGCCGCACTGTTCACTTTCCGAGGGTACTGCTGGAGTCCGTACTTGCGTAGTGGCGACAGTGGCAGCACATTTGACAGGAATCGGGGACTTGACGGGGAGTTGGCGGATTTGACAGCGGACGCGGGCGCTCATGTCGTTAGGTGGTTTCACTTTAACCCATGTCGGGAGCAGTTGGGTTAATCGAGCCTCTCGTCTGGGGGTCGTCCGTTCGACCCCTGGTCCGTCGCTCATCGTCGAGGTAGGGTCGGAGCAGAGACGAGGTCGGAGAGGTCGAGGCAGAGGTCGGGGGGTCGTTCGTTCGACCCCTCGTCCGTCCTTCGTTCATCGAGGTGGGTGTCGGGGGCTCGTTCGCTCGCCCCCTCGGTCCGTCATTTATCGTCGAGGTAGGAGCCGGGGGGTCGTTCGCTCGCCCCCTCGGTCCGTCCTTTATCGTCGAGGTTGGAGCCGGGGGGTCGTTCGTCCGACCCTCGGTCCGTCTCTTGACGTCGAGGTGGGGGCCGAGGGGTCGTTCGAACGACCCCTCATCCGTCATTCGGCGTCGAGGTGGGCCGGCCCGTGACTTGTCGCCACAGCTGGTGTAGAGGGGGCCCTCGAGCGATGGGTCGTGCCTTACTGAGCAGTGGGCTGGTCCCTGCCTTAAAAATAGTTGCTATGTTTAGCGTTAATTTATCGAAGGGTTTAGGGTACCCCTTACCTTCGTACCCGACATTCATGTCCTAGGATTATTCCTTGAAAATCTCTCAAGCATTCAATTCAATTCACTAAATCTTATTGCCAATTGTAATTCACAACTGGCCAATCTCTTTCGGAGCGTGGTTTGGTACTGAAATTGCTCTGATTAGATACGCCTTCTTACCTCAGGTATAATGTCAGCATTTCATTCTATCACTTATCTAGATGCTTGCTTCTATACGGATTCTTATCTCTATATTTTATATGCTTATATATATACCCTGTCTATTCTATCTAACAGCAGTCAGTGGCAGTTTCAACTCGGGGCAAAGCTCACGAGTAAGGATTGAGGCAAAGACTCAGAGGTTCAGTCCAGTGGCTTGCAGGACCCTTTTTCAGTTGTTTGATCAGTGGGTAGTGGTTCTTACAGAGATCAGTGGTTCCTAAGGCAGCATTCCTTGTGATCTGTCAGTGGTTTTCTTCCAGTTGGTGTTTGACAGTTGTCAGTGGGCAGTGTTTCTTTGATTGATCCAGTATGACTAGCAGTACTCGTGCTCGCGCAGCTGATTCAAGTGATGATACTCCGCCTCCTCCACGTCCTTCCAGCGATAAGGGCAAGAAGCCAGTTGTTGAGAAGGCAAAGAAAAAGAAGCGCAAGCTCACAGAGGCTGAAAAAGCCGAAGCAGTGGCCGATGCAGCAGACCGCGCAAAGCGAGGCGGTCGCCGAGGGACAGTCAAACTTGGCACCCCTCCGCGGGATCTACCTTCTACTCCTCCAGCTGGGTCACATACCGAGGATACTCCAGAGGAGCCAGAGCTTGTCACTGAAGCTCTGGGTACACCGTTGGCACCACGCTCCTGGGGGCGTTCCACTCGCTCCCAGTCAGCTCAGTCACCTCAGTCAGCAGCTCCCACAGTAGCTTCAGCTTCAGTTCACCTCGATCTGAGGAATCTCACAGCTAAGTAGGTGAAGAAGCTATGGTTTGTCGCTTTAGAGAAGTAGTGCCCAGATCAGCGTGACCCCCGAGCCTCACCAGGTTGGCACACACCTCTCATGGAGGATTTCTATAGAGCAGCTCAGCTTACCAGCATTCAGATTCGACCGCACAGGGTTTGCTCCTTAGAGAGCATAGTTGAGCTAGCTGGTGAGGAGATCAGACCGTTCCTCACTTACCTTCCGGGACTCGCTGATTTACTTGGCCGTTCCGGTAACTACATAGAGAGATGGGTCAGAGAGTTCTACGCTTCAGTGTGGGTTGATCCAGAGCACAAGTTTGTGCAGTATACCTTCAGAGGCGAGCGGTACAGGCTATACTTGACTAGACTCAGAGAGATCTTTCACCTCCGTCAGCAAGGTGGCGAGCTCGATTTACATTATGAGTGCTACAGAGGAGCTTCCGTGCCTCGCAGAGGTCGAGGTGGACGTACACTGTCAGTACAGGAGGTGGCTCCCCTCTTCAAGCCACCTTTCTCAGAGGGCTCTCGTCGTAGCCCCGCAGAGCTTCGACCCACCGTTCACAGGTTGAACGAGGTTCTCCGTCGTACTTTGCTACCTCGCACGGGTTACAAGGAAGGATTGACAAACATGCAGCAGCTACTCCTTCAGGCCCTAGTATCTCAGACACCGTTCGACGTCGCAGACTTTCTTGTGTCAGAGATTGAGGACGTGATAGCAGATGGTATGAGGGCCCGTCATCAGTTTCCCTATGCTCATTGGATTTCATCGATTATAGCTATTGAGCTTGAGGGAGCCAACCCTAGACTTCACGCCCTGCTGGACCAGTCACCGACCTCTTTCCTAGCTTACAGAGTCCTTGGGTCTTTTGACAGCACCTAGACGGTTTGGTGGTGTTCGGAGGAAGTGACCGTCAAAAGATTGTTGGCGGCTCTTCTCCAAGCTTCTGTGATTGGTTTTGGGCGATTCACCGAGCCGGAGTGGCGAAGAATCAGCCCGTAGAGAGCACTCTACCCTTGCGCGGGTGGAGGGGGAGCGATACCTTGCGAGGTGCTCCAACGAGGACTACGAGGGGGTGTCGACACCTCGATACCTCGGGAAAAAATCGTTGTCACTGAGAATTTCTTTTTCCCTAGCTCTTTACATTTCCGCATTACTTTCCGTCTTGTTTTTTATCTTACCTACTAGAATTGCTTAGGTTGCTTTTAATTCCCATGAACTGCTACCGCTTTCTAGCTAGGACACATGGATCGTAGGCACTAGGGGGTGATTGGCATTTGATAGGTTTTCATATTTGCTTTAGAAATTTAAAACAAGCCCAATTCACCCCCCCCTCTTGGGCATCTTGATCCTTTCAACGCCTCGCGGACCGTCCGACGCCCAAACTCAGAGCGTCCGACGCACCCGAGCAGAACGCAGAAAACGAGAAAAACGAATTTCTCTCCGCCAAATCTTCCCAAAACTCGACCAAATGATCACCAACTGCTACCAAAATTTGTAGGCATGATCCTTGAGCAGTTGGGGAGCTATCCTGAAGAAATCATCGCTCAATTTGGGTCGAATAAACGGGAACACTCGGATTTGGGGGAGAAAAGGCAAAACGAAGAACACCGCAAAGAAATCGCCCGATCTGCGTACTCGAGAGGTTTGAGGATGGATCCTTCGGTGCAAAGATGCTCCTCTCGAATACGAACAACTTGGTTCAAATGGATTTGCAAGAGCTACTCCCTACAAAGAGAAATCATCTCGGGAAAAAGAGGGAGCAAAAGCAAAACGCGAAGAACACAAGCAAAACGGGGACACGATCAAGAAATCGAAGCCACCATGGCTTACGGAGGTTACGGCCTCCGATTCCTCGCAACAAACTCAAGTTCTTACAAAGGTTGGTGAAATCAACCTAGGGATCTCATGAACTAGAGAGAGAGTAGAGAGAGAGAGTTGGGGCAAAATGATTAGAGTTCAAGAGATGGGATGAGGATACCCCTTCATCCTCTATTTATCAGAGGCTTTGGCTATTTTTCAAAGACCCCCCCAGATACAATGAGTGAACTACCTAGCCTAAGCATTGTAGTCCAAGCTCCGGTAAATATCTCCCTCGATTTGAATGGACGGCCCCGCTTCCTGCCAGGAGTTGCCGTCGCCTCAACGCAACCTCCAGGATTCCGCCACGTGCCATCCCCGCTTCCTCGGAAGCTCCGCCTAGGTTTTGAGGCCCAAACCCAGAAAACCCGCCACCGGTAGCTTTGGGCTCAACTACCGAACCCCGAGTTTTGCGGCCCAAACTCGGAAACCGACGCGGATGGTTTTGAGGCCCAAACCACCAAACCACTCGACGCGAGCCACCTTGTCTTCGCCCGGTCGGACTCCGAGTCCCCTGAGCCTCCGCTCGACTCACGCGTCCACCGTCTTGACTTGGTCGACTCGGTCTACCTCCATGTCTTTTCGCACTCGCCGGTGCCAAGTACTAGCCACCACAGCTAGTCCGCCGGCGCCCATGGTCCCTCAGTCCGAGCCCCGCTTCCGCCCTTCACCGCTCTCAGTACATCGGCACAGCAAGCCTCTACTCGACCTTCTCCACGCCATTGACCACTGTCACTAGGCATAGTACCTGCACACCATAAGCCGACAGACAGGCACACATTTGCTTTCGTAAAGATTAGTAGTAAGCCACTCAAACTGAAACGCTCAAGTGTTGGGCAATCACTCATCACAAAACTGAACATACATGGGTACTTATCCACCATGTGTTCGCAGTTTGATCTTGTTTAATCAATCAGCTCACAGCCCGCAACAACTTTTCCTCATGTGTGATCTTTGTAGCTTCCATTTGCATTTCCATCCTGATTCCTGAAATAGAGACGTGTACGTGTACTCCCCTTTTCTTTTCCTTCTGTGTGCTTTCCGGTGAAGAAATAAGCTATTGCTAGTTTCTCGAGATTTATCTTCCCTCCTTAACGTACGTAGTGATCATAAATCATCACTGCTTACTATACTTTCGTGACGGTAAAGGATTTTCATTGACAAACTGTGGTCAACATGCACAGTGTGCCGACTTCTATATGTACGTGCCCAGTGTATACACATGCATGGTTTTAGTTGTTTTGGTGATTGAAATGATAAACCCAATCACGTTCCACCTGCTACGACGAGGATGACAGCGAGCGCGATAAAGGGGGCTGCAGCGAGTGACGTCATCTTTTCCCCAGCTAGCAGCTAGCTACAAAAATTTACGAGCGAGCGAGCAGTTCGTGTGTCTAAGTTTAAGCGATAAATCATAACCACAACCAGGTGTGCGCCCACCCCTTATCAGGCACCGTTGGTTCCTGCTCTTGATTCATGCTAGAGCTGACACGTGTCCATAGTTTTTTCACTAGATGCTTCTCTCTACTGCTGTGTTTTGACTTGCACGGATCATAAAGCAACTGAAACCAACTGAAACTGTTGGATAGTGGGTGTGTGCACACACCGTTGTGGAAAAAACATGTTGTTAAGTGATTTGTTGGCCTAGGGAGATGGCAATTTATACAGCTCCGAAGACATCCCCAAAGGGGGGTGGGGGGGGGGGGGGGGGGATACAGCGCTACTAGCTCCGAAGAGTGAAGTGCCGGTAAGGAAGGTTTGTAACTTTTTGTGTGTACCGGTAACCGTAGTTTCTCGATCAGGAAAACGCGGGTACCGTCGGCGTACTTTGCTTGACAATAATAAAGAGAATTTTTTTTTGACGTGAAATTGTTGCAACCAAGTTACATTTTTATTTGGAAGAAGAAAAATATGATCCGTTACCGTGCATGTTGACCCGGGTCAGGGCCAATAGATCTATCGCTGGGTGAGAGAGAATCTCTTCACTTTCGAAACCCGAGTCCAAGCTCGAGCATAGTATTGAGCCACGTCATCGATAAAAGCTTGTCCGTTGGATCCCTATGCTGCCTTCGATCAAGCCGTCGTTCTAGGTCTTCAGCAATAATGCTATCGCGACCCTTCGCGAAATTGCGACAGCTCGCGGCATCGGGCTTTGGCATGCGCCACCACCGACAGTCCGGCACGAGACCTTCTCTCGGTTTTGGGCATTGGTGTGCACCGCCGCCGGCACCATCCTCCACCTTCCGTTGCCGGTTCCTCTCTCCATGGCCTTCTCCTTCTTCCATCTACCTAAGGCCTCAGCCGTGTTCAGCGACCCCGTGCCCCTCGCCCGCGCCAGGCCGAGACCGCTGCCCCCTGCACTCGTGCCGGAGTGATAAGCTTCGGCTCTGTTGTACTCATGTGTGTCAAGGGCAAGGAGTAGGTGTCTTCTGGCAGTCATAGTAGGGCTGGCCCGCCGGTAGAGCAAGACTACGACGAAGCCCATCTAGCAGCCGTCGACCATCAACCATAAGCACCCCCAAGGTTCGTCTTTGCCACTGCTGCTCTCCTGCTCCTTTGCTTGTACTGCTCTGGCCTAAGAAACGAATGCTTGCAAGGTGTTTGATAAAATGCCAATTATGACTCTGCAACCAAATTCAGTGTGATCCAGCTATCGACAACTGTGGTGAGTTCCGATTGATTAATCAATCATACTTCTTACTGTTCTGTATGAATAGACAAACATATACGGTTTGTATTGGCCTAATCAATTTATTGGTTCTTCATATAACTATATATTAACGTGTTTTCAATAAATTTTATATTCCATACCTGTTGTCTTGGAGGATATAATTGATAATGTATCAGTTTATCTGCTATGAAAACCTTCCGTTGCCAAAGAATGTGAATTAAAATTTCATAGTAAATACATGCGTTCTTTGAGGATTATTTCTATTAACGCCCATATTGTCCAAAGGGCTTTTGCATTTGAGTTCTTACCTAGACCACACGAAATGTGGCTTCACAAGTTCTGAACACGAAATGACTGCTGATTATACTAGCTCAATCTAAAGTAGGGGTAGGTGCTCTAAGGAGGACACCTATTATATATAAAAAGAAGTGACTGCCTATTATCCTAGCAATCAGTGATAACCCATAGGACATCACACAGAACTGAGCGTAGGGGCTCGTTGTTGATAGGATTCGGGCAGAGAAGCATCACTGGTGGCTGAAATTGAGCATGAGGTATTGCTTGCAGGTTAATGGAGGCAAAAGACACTCGTGCGAATGGAGCAGTGCCTGTTGCCGTGCATAAGTGGACCAAACGTAGCGGGCCGGACGGATGCCGCAGGCATGGAGGATGCACACTGTTGTCTCCACCACCACCGCTAGGCCTCAACAACATCCTGCTTGTTAGCCACATCACATAGGGATGCATCAACAGGGCTGAGCTAGAACTAGAAGCAAAGCCAGCTATCAAATTGGAAGTGTAATTACTTTCATGCTTATATGAATCTAAAAAATCGAACCTTGTTGTTGGCTCAAAAGGTAGGAGATGTATCGTCCTGATTGGAATCCATGAGTATAGTTGATTTTGTTTAGCTGAAAAATGCTTCTTCGCTTGGTGTTAAATTATCGTAGTAGGGGAAACATATGACAAGGTATATAAAATGATTTTACCTAATCAAACATCCATTTCAATTCATTTTTCTCTGAAATCATTTATAAACTAAACATGTTAACTTACAATCTCAATTTGTCAACCTCTTGACTATCCACCGTGGTAGATGGTGATTTGAGTAGTGTGAATAATGTTCTTAGCAATAACAGGTAAGTGTTAATCTCAGTCCAATTTCTGCAATTCATACTTAATTTGGTATTATGGTTTGATTTGTAATGACCTTAAATGTGGGCACTGTTGAAGTATCTACATGTTTTAACCTATTTTCAAGTTGCAGAGCTCAATACCTCAATACTATAGTTTAATCAAGTTTGTACACCATTTACTAATTAAATACACTTGAGGGGCAAAGTATATTAAGTATTAATTGAAAGTTCTAAGTGGAAATTCCAACATTGATGGCCAACATGACTCCTTATCTAAATTATTTCTCGAATTCATCAGCTCCAGTTTGCATTCACTTTGATATAGTTTATTCTTTTGTTGTCAGTAACAACACAACTTTATCTTTATTGGTGATTCTCTCCACTATCAAGTGGTGGGAACATATATGGAAGACTATTTTTTACTCTAGTAAACCTTGGTTGCCAACTACAACAATACTTTATTATAAAAAAAATTGTGTATCAGTTCATATGAGAAGCCTTCCTATCTTTTACACAGCTTCAAGCTAAGTTAATGCCTTCAAGCTAAGTTTGCACCTTATCCCTTGAGTACTAAGAAATCCATATGTCCCTGGTACTAAGAAATCCATATATGTTAAAGTCTTGAGACGTGGGTCCTCCAAAATCTTTTTGTAGTTTTGTTAAAATCAGACAGAGTTTTGTTCTTCCCTTTCTATGACCATCGCTGTCGCCAAAATTTTTTTTGTGAAACATCTGCCTTTTCAATTTTGAACTTTCATAATTGATATTTCAGTTTCCTTTATATTGACTTAACACTAATAACAACATAAATGGACAACGATGATCTTAGTAAAAGAGGAGAAAAAAATTCTCAAAGAATATTTGTATATTAGCAATATCTGAAGTATTCACTCCCATGAAAATATTACCCTACTACCCAACTAATCAGAACAGCTTATTCGTAGTCATCACACGACCAAGCTTAAATACTATTTCAGCTCTTGGATTTCACAAAAAATTACCAAACCAACTTTGTTGTTTTCACTAACACTTTTTTAGCTCTAAATATTCATATCTCATTCAATGTTATTCTTCGATAAAAAATATATGAACATGCACGTATACTGGGAGGTTTCTATTTTTCCCCCAACCATCTAGACTTCAGGTGTCCTTATTGTGCTACCTGAATATAGCCCTGAAATAAGATCCAAGCAATAGAATTTCTGTTTGTAACTTTTTTTTAATATGAATCCGGAGTAAGATGCAAGCAGTAATAATTAATGTTCAAAGCTACTGATAATTCATTTTGAAGATGCACAAATCTTTTGGTGAGTTCCACGTTATCTTTTGGAAAAAGGATGCATCCATGATGTAGATATAGTCAACAAACTTCTGATATACTCCTAAGATTAAGTATATATATTAATTAAGAGCTCAATCAAAAGCTTTTGATCAATAGAGCTCATCAATAGAGTATATTTCACTAAAGAAGATATTGCTTCTATTGAAGCTCGATATATGGAATGACAATGAACATAGTGTTGCCTAGCAATCAAAAGCGTGTCTCTATTCTTATTACCATGGGCAAAATCAAAAGAAAAGGCGTGGCAAAGCCACGCCCTTGTTTCTAGTAGTACACTATTTTTGTCTAGAATAATCGATTCAGTATGCTCAATCCATATGCCCAACTTGCATGTATTTTTATGGGCTGGAGAGAACGTGATCACGATGGCGTTCTTGACAGCATGGTGGCGTGGCCTCCTTACCGGATTAAGAAATGCCGGTGGTCGCTCGATCGATCTTTGCAAAACGCCAATGATGCTTACATTATCATCGATACGCAGTACACATAACAGTACAATAATGCTTACATTATCATCTCCGTCCCAAATTATAAGACTTTCCAAGAATCTTGGAGAGTCAAAACATCTCAAGTTTAACCAATAATTATAGAGAAAACTATCAAGATTTATAATATTAAATAGGCATACTATAAAAATATAATTGATAACGAATCTAACGATACTTAATTGACACCATAAATGTTATTACATTGTGATATAAGTTTAGTTAAATTTGAAATAGTTTGACTCTCTAAGATTTTTGGGATGTCTTATAATTTGAAACGGAGGGAGTAGTAATTATCTAGACATTGTTAACGAGATATATATAAAATACCAACTTGAACTTGTCTCCTATTTGCTTGGAGAATTCACAGAAATTAAAGTATTACTAGTTGCGTACTAGTATATAGCGCCCCACGCACTTCCTCGATCAATTTGCCATTTCTTTATAGTTCGATCTGTTTAGGAATTAAAATATGAGCCATGCATTTTCTAATACTTCAGGCATTTAGTTGATTATAATCTATTTGAACTTCTCCTAGTTACTGGGAGCGCGGAGAAACTATTTATATTTATATATACAGACTCTCTTTGCGCTTTGGACTCTCTTTGCGCTTTGCGTGTTGTGGCAAACTGTAGCGACTGGGCGACTGCACGCCGACCTGAAAATTAAACTCCGTCGCTTGCCACGGAGATGCAGATGCTCTCGTCGACCTATCTTGCACGCTTTGACTGGCGACAAACATTTCAAAGAGTCAGCAAAGATCGGTGGATCACACAGCTCATCGGAGAGTCTGCAAATTAAGATCACAATGTTCTCTTTCTGTTTTGCGGCTGTTATTCTACAACCACTTTAATTAAATTTCGATAATCACTATATTAATTTACGATATTATTTGTATTTCCCGAGATGATACACGGCCGCAATGATGATTACTAGGGTCTATTTATAGAAAATACAGATAATATTTATGTCTCTAAATAAATTTATTAAAAAATAGATTTAAAGATATTTTTAATAATATTAAATATGTATCATAAATTTAATAGTTTTTACTATAAATTTTATTAAAGTTGTTTCTCGAAAAATTGAAAGCGACCCATATTTTATGACAGAGTATATCTTCAGTTAGAGGATCTAGATAATCGATCAGTATGTATGGTCACATGCATGCCCAACTTGCATGTATTTTATGGCTGAAGAATGCGATCACGTTTTGCTGCATTGCATCTGACGACGATGTCGTCCTTGACAGCTGCTATATATATACAGTGGTCTCCATATTGCCCGATTAACAAATGTGCCAGTGGTTGCTCGATCTTTGCATAACGCCAAGCTAGGTACCGAGATTCGATCTCTGCTTACATCGTTCGCTAGCTTGCTTGTGGACTACTCCTACACTAGTAATTATATGTCAATATATAATTCCAGGCATTGTTAACAGTATATATATAATACCAACAACTTGAACTTTTTGTCTCCTATTTGATCGGAGAAATTCAGAGAAAAGTATTGGTTGCGTACGACCACTTCCTCAATTTGCCATTTCTTTAATTAGGATTAAATATGAGGCATGGATTAATCTATTTGAACTTCGATCTCCTAGTTACTGGGAGCAGCAGAGAGAAACTAAAATATATTTTATCCCATTGCTTAGTATGTATATGTATTATAGCCCCTAAAATAATAATATTGTTATACGTAGGTAGAGTAGTATTTTTGTTTTGGGTTGATATATAGATCCAGCAGTAGGCAGTTGATGGAGACATGTTAGTAATTAATTTGGTTGAGCGTGTAGTGTGGAGGTGTTTGGACAACGATGGCGCATGAATGAAAGAACTGGATCATCGGTCTTATACTGTAATTATACTGTACTTAGTAATGAGTTTTGTACCTAATCTATATTTAATACACTAGATTAGTGTTTAAATATCTTATGTGATAGCCTCTGAGTCGATCGGCAGAGGGCAGCGTCGACGGCACGTGCGGGGTGCGTACTAGAATGACTGCCCGGCTTTCCTGCACTGACAAGTCATAGTAGTATCGGACAGATGGAGAAGGAGAACAGTGTCTGGACCCGTCACATATCGCTGCCTGGTAGCCGTAGCTGATGGATGGGAGACGACAGAAGACGACAGGCATAGCTAGGTTGATGCATGCACTGCACCGGGGCACCGATCGATGCACCCAAACCAGAAACCGAAACCAAAAAGGCGGTGGCAGCAGACCATGGGATTGTGACAAGATTTAGGGCCTGTTTAGTTCTGCTTCTAAGCAGCTTATGGCCCAAATAAGCCAGAAATAGGCCTCAAACGGCGCGCTTCTATTCAGCTTATTCTCACGGCGCTTCTATCCATCGAGGCCCATTCAACTAAACCGCAGAAGCGGGAGGTCACCAGCTTATCGCGGTCATGGGCGAAAAATTACTCGCCTGCCACTCACTTACCCCCGTCCGACTCGCAAATCGTTCCCCCTCCCCATCGCGTCGACGCTCACGCGAGCCAGGGACAGGAGCGGAGCGAGATGGGCTATTACGGTTCCACCGCCCCCTTCCTCCAGATCCCGACCTCCACCGCCGTATCCCAGCCAGCGCCGTTAGATCCGGCACTCCTCTACGAAAACCTCGACGTCGAGCTCCATTTTCTGCGTCCAAGTACTTCGCTCGTGCCTCCTTGCCGGATGTGACGACTTCAGCAGTGACCTCCAAGTTGCTCGTCTCTTCTTCAACCAGATCCACCTACGATAGACCTGCCAAGTCTGGAGCGAGTCTCACCCCAACCAGCATCAGCCTGGAGCGACTCCCACCCCACCAGGCATCATCGGTCACTGGGGACTAAGCATCTGCGGCTATAGCAAAGGTGAAATTTGTTTCTATTTTACCTTTATGTTACCTTTATGTTCCCATAATACTAGAATATTATAATACTAGAATATTGGATTGACTGCTTTTGTAGTCGATATATATATATATATATTTATTTATTTTAGTAAATATTAACTAACAATGAGTTCCTTATTATGTATGTGTATTTTAGATGGAGAAACCTTCGAAGAAAAGTATCGTTAAGTGGGACTCGTTTGTTATGAAGGTTTTCAATGAGATTTGTGTAGAACAAGTTCGTGCCAACAATAGACCAAACCATTGCTTGAACACAGTAGGCTATGCAAATCTTATAAAGCAGTTTAATGAACGAACCAAGAGGAATTATGATCGTTTTCAAATGAAGAATAGGTGGGATACTTTGAAAGGAATGTATACACAATGGAAGACATTGAACATTAGAGCAACTGGTTTAGGAAGGGATCCTTCTACTGGTTGCATTTCAGCTAGTGAACATTAGAGCAACTTTGAAGACATCTACTGGCAGGCTCAATTGGCTTAGGAGGGCGTGGGAGGACAGGAGGAAGCATTAGTCATTTATTTTTATGAGTGTCACTGTCTTTATAAATTTTAGACATATTTGAGACATATTATGTAATAAGACCGACCTTAATATTTATATTGTGTTTTTCATATGAGTGCCACTGTCTAGAAATATCTGAATGCATATCTTTTATAATTGGTTGCTCCTTGTCTACAAATATCTGAATGTATATCTTTTATAAATTTTTTTGCCCCATCTACAAATATCTGAATTTATATAAGGCTGTATAAATATTTCTGCCCCCTCGTCATATGATTGCTAGTAACAGTATGAGTGCAGCTTTTTTATATATTTTTTCTTTATTTGTGCAGATGATCTCTTATAGTGGTACTGAAGAATCAAGTGCTGACATTTCTAATGGTGGTACAGATAAAGAGGATGATAATGATAATTTCATGGTGGTGTACCTTGCTCTCCAGTGCATGGATGGTTACAGTGGATCTGTTATGAACAAGCCTAGGACTATACCTCCTGAAACTGGAATTCAGTGGGTTGAGCGCCAACTTCAAGACAGTGATGACTGTTATGACATGTTCAAAATGAGAAGGACAGTCTTTGGACGTCTTCATGAAACATTGGTGAATGATTATGGCCTAACATCTAGTGAAGAGGTATGTAGCAAGGAAGCACTTGGAATGTTTCTATGGATGTGTGGTGCGCTGCAATCTGTTAGGCAAGCTAAGAATAAGTTTCATCATTCAAAGGAAACTATTAGTAGAAATTTTGGTGAGGTTCTAGAAAGTATTAATAGGATGGCAGCTGACATGATCAAACCAAAAGATCCTCAGTTTACAATTGTGCATGGAAAACTTCGAGAAGATAGATTTTGGCCTCATTTCAAGGATTGCATAGGTGCAATTGATGGATCACATATACCTGTTACAGTATCATTGTCTGAACAACCTAAGTACTTTGGTCGGCATGGATATGCTTCACAAAATATCATGGCGGTTTGTGACTTTGATATGAGATTTATATTTGTTGTGACGGGATGGCCTAGATCAGTACATGACACCCGGATATTAATGGATACATTAGTGACATATAAGGATCAATTTCCACATGCCCCCGAAGGTACGCTTAGTTGCACGCATAAAAAATACTATTTATACTTGTGTATAAATTATCTAACATTGTATTAATGTAGGTAAGTATTATCTTGTTGGCTCAGGATATCCTAATAGAAAGGGATTTCTTGCACCCTACAAGGGTCAAAGATACCATGTGACTGAATGGCAAAATGACCACCAACCAACAGGATCAAAGGAGGTGTTTAACCATGCACATTCATCCCTTAGAAATGTGATTGAACGAAGCTTTGGAGTACTCAAGATGAAATGGCGCATTCTGTTGAACATCCCTAAGTATTCACTAAAGAAGCAATCGAAAATCATAATTGCAATGATGGCTCTTCATAATTTCATTAGAGAGAGTGCCATACATGATGCAGACTTTGAAAAATATATTAATGAAGATGTTGTAGGAGCTTCACAGTCTTTCATGGATGACTCAAGTGTGGTAGTAGATGACAGTGACATGGGTGCTTTTCGTGATTCTATTGCTAGTGCATTGATGTAGATGCTTTAGCTAGGTTAGAGATTTGACTGGTCATAGGTACTTTTGGTATTTTGGAGAAATTGGCATGGGGCTTTGGTCGAATAGGAATAGCACTGGTAGATGCTTTAGCTAGGTTAGAGACTTGACTGGTCATAGATACTTTTGGTATTTTGGAGAAATTGACATGGTGCTTTGTCGAATAGGAATAGCACAGGAACCTCAAGAATGTATTATTAAACTATTGTTCTTATTTTTAAAAATAGTATTGTGCTTTTTTTTCTTTTTCTTAAATTTGCACTCGAAATTCAAATGAAGATATCAATTAACTAGTATCGCAAATGTATTCTACACTTATTCAGCATTAAAACAAACTGCTACACACATCAGGGGTATATAAGTCATTGTATACTTGTGGCAGACAAGCTTCTTAAAAAAATCAGGTTGCCAAACACCAGCTTCTTTTGGCCACAGCTTTTCATCACAATCAGCTTTTCAGAAAAGCTTTATGAAAACAAACAGTAGCAAACATGACCTTAGATGGGGACGGCAGCCAAAACCTGGGGCCGGCCGGCCAGTCCAGCTCCTGTTTTTTTTTTTTTTTTGGTTTTGGTTTTTGCCTCGACAGGGCCGACCTGTTTGGCTGGCCGGGATGGAGCATGCACGCACGGGACGCCGCATGTACGTACTGTACCGATCCAGCGACCTTTGCATGTGCATGTGTAGTGCTTCGCATCGCATCGGCATCACACGCCACACCGCACACGTTGGTGTTGCTTGCTTCCTACCATTGCTACTATATACAGTATGCTACAGAGGCCCATCATCATCGTCTCTTTTCGCAATACAATGCAATGCATGGTTGTGAACCCTTTTTTTTTTTAGTTTGTCACTTGGGTGATTTGAGCTATTCGATCACTTAAGCAATATGAGGATACAAATTAATAACAAAGCAAAATTCGTGTGCTTCATGCCATATATATAGTCAACACGTAATTGGAAGGATCGAATCACACAAATTTTTTAAGAAAAACATAATTCAAGTGAAAACAAGGATACTAGCACACGAATTATAAATTGTTGCAAACAATACAGCCAAAGTAAAACAAATATACAAATATTTCTATGAAATGCAAATAATAAAAAAAACTGAGACTGATTCACAAGCGAAACATACCAAATTTTATGGAAAATAAAATTTCAGCAAAAATACAAAGAACCAAATATTTCTATGAATTGCCAATAACAAAAGGAGCTTGAGTCTGCTTCATCAGAAGGAAAACATACCAAAAAAAAGCAAAAAAATAACTAATTACATACATAATCTATAGAAATTACACCTAATGAATAAATATAACCGACACTAAAGCACACAATAACTAAGACTAATTCACAATAAAAAAACGATAAATTATATAAGTGTCTTATGAGAACCATAAATCCTTTCATGTTTGCTTGTATTTGGATACCATGAACAGGTCAGAAAAAACCGATTTAAAGAGCACCTGGGACAAATCACAAATATATGTGGATAATGCTAATGCTGCTCGCCTAGCTTGTTAAGTTTCGGGAGGGTGATCGAAGAGAACGTACATGTACGTGTCAGCAGAAGACCACCGGTCGTGTAATTGTCGTTCAGGAATTAATCTAAGCCACGCGCGAACTGCTAGAATTAATCTATGTAAATACGTATACTATCTGTGGTCAACAAAAATCCGACGGGTAAAGATGAACCAAAAGAAGATCCGACTGACACAAAAATCGAATCTCAAAAACACATGGGCAAAGTATAGCTTTTGTCTTTTTTTTTATCAGTCACAAGCAAATGAAAACTCTACCGCGAAGGTGAAGAAGTAAGTAGTAGTACGTGTGTATTTGTGTCATTGTGATTGTACGTACTAGTAAAGAATCATACTGTACTATGCATGATCCATCCATGCATAGCTGTCTGTACGTGTTACTGGCATGCATGATGCATTGCACCCGTGTCGTGTCAGTGTCACTGTCACTGACTGTAGGGACACGCTGCGCACAGCCAGCATAGCACCCCTGCCCATTTGTCCGCTCCAACTGGGACGCTTGCATGCAGATGCATGCACCCCGCCTCCTCTGCTACTGTCTCGTGGGCCCTACCATCCCAACCTCCCCCTGATTCCTCCCTTCCTATAAAAATGAATGTCCCCGAAAGGCGAAAGCTCTCTCAGCTCGCAAACCCACCACCACCGATCCCCCTCCGTCCCGTCGCGTCCCCTTCGCCCCGCCGCCGCCGAATCCAAGCACCACCACCACCAGCAGCAGCAGCAGGGACACAGGGATCGCGCCAACCGCCTCCGCCGCCTCCGTCCGTCTCCGACCCATTGCTTGCTCCGGTCGTCACCGCGCCGCGCCTCAGATGCACCTGCTGGACCTCCAACACCGCCACCGCCGCGGCCAAGACCACGGCAGCATGGGCTCCAGCGCTGGAGTAGGCCGCAGAAAGCCCCCGCCGTCGCCTCTCGCCGCCGGGAGGACTCCCGCGGCGGCGAGACTTGCAGGCGGTGGACCGGGCAGCAGCGGCGGCGATCCCACCTCGTCCTCGACAACTACTACCTCTTACCTTGGCGCAGAGGCGGCGGCGCTACTGGCGTGCGTGACGGCCACGCTACTGGTTCTTCCGCTGCTCTTGCCGCCCTTACCGCCCCCACCGCCGCTCGTCCTCCTCGTGCCTGTCGCCATATTCGCTGTCCTCCTTCTCCTCGTCCTCGTCCCCTCCGACGCCCGCGCCGCCGTCACCCCTGCCACCTCCCCCTCCTCATCCTCTTCTTACTTGTAGTAGTATATAGCTAGTACAGTACTAGCTGAGGATTGATTAATTAGAGTGAGCAGAGCAGTAGTAGATTTTCGGCGTGGAATTGATGGAAATGTAAATAAAATCCAACGCGATTTCCTCTTCTTCTTAAATTGTTAGTATTGAGAGATCAACTACTACGGTTTTGTACTTGTACATACATACATGGACACGATTTTGTGCTTTGCTGGACGGGATTTTAGGCTCAGTTCGTTCCATTCTTTTTTTTTCTTCTTTTCCTGCAATTCATTCTCCTCGCTGCAATCTCACTCGGAGTATGTAGTTGCGAAATTGGGCCTTGTTTAGTTGGTCCCAAAATTCTTAAAGTTTTCAAGATTTCCCAGTATTAAAGATAAGTAAAAAATATAACTAATTACATAGTTTGTCTCTAAATCTTAAAACGAATCTTTTGAATCTAGTTACGACATAATTGGACAATAATTACCAAATAAAACCTGCTGCCGCAAACTTCACTCGAACACTGGTACCTACTTATGCATCGATTCAGAGTTTCAGACTGATGGGTCAGGAACTTCAATTGGCGCTGTGCTGTGCTGCAGATCTCTACCAATCCTGCACTGCACCCACTCAGGTCGTCCTGTCTGTGCGTACTAGTAGTACCGATCGATGAATGGGATTCACCGCACACAGACGATACGATGATAGAGTAATAGTAGCCAATTGGACGGACTTGACCTGACCTGACCTGAGTGATGGGATGGGATATGCAGTTCAGGGAGTGTGAGATTCAGTCCCAACTATCGAGGCTGTCTCGGTGCTCGGTACCGGCCCCCTTTCGTGTTCCTCCTCCAGTCCAGAGTCACTCCATACGCTACACGGCTTTTCCTGGCAGTTGCTGAGCTAACAAGAAAAATGAAGCTACAGTAGTTTCTCAGTAGGAGTATACGATAGATGGCGTCAAAATGGTGGCTTCGTTTTTTCTACTACTTTTTTTGTGCAAACAAAATGGTGGCTTGTTGGCACTCACCGCTTGCCAGTCTCCACTCTGGGATGTCGATGATGAGCAATTGTTATGGACCTTTTTTTTTCCCGTTTCAAAAAGGAAAAACCTTACGGGTCTGATTGCTCGACTTCCGGCCCATAACAGAACCGGTCCACAGCTGAGACAGCGCGATTTATAAGAGGCCCACGTGTCTATAAGTCAAAAGCACAACAACAGGTGTATATGCTGCCTTTGGGCATGGGCAATGCAGAGCTGCTTAGACAGATTCTAAAAATAAAATAAGAGCACAACAGGTGTATCATATTTTTTTCTTTTTAAATTCGTTATATATACTCGATTCATAGTTTCTAAAAAAAAGATTTATTATGGAGACAAGCTCGCATCTAGAAAATCGATGAAGAGCTATGGACGCCTCGGTGATCTGTACAGAGAGCACTCCGAGAAGGCGACATGAGGGTAATTTTCAAACATATTTTAAATGAAAGCATGTTTGTTCTAATAAAGATTATAAAATAGGAAATATACAACGTGTACAACATAATACGGTCGGTTAATTGTATTCTAGTATAGTATGGGAGATGAAACAATCGAACTGCATAATTTTAGTTAAAAGAAAAAAAAAAGGAGGAATAGGCCATGAGTACTTCGAACCTGAAAAAAAAACAATGTCAGGCCTGAGATGATCTTGCCCAGCCACTGAACACTTTTGATTCTCTACTTTCCTGCATGGTAATGTATCACAGCGGCTGGCAAAGCAGACAGAGGGGGACTCTTGTTGGGCCTACTCTGCTCGGCCCCATCTCATTTGTCTTTGTACAGTTGTAGTCTTGTTGGGCCTACTCTGCTTGCCCCCATCGCGCGCGACCGGATAAAAGGCATTGGGCTTTTATGTGGCCTTCAGCATTTAATCTGCGGGCCGGGCCTGTTCCTAATTTTTTTTTTCCCTGTATTTCTCATTTGAGCACATGTTCTGATTGGGTGCGTTACGTTGCCTATCGCCGTATCCTCGTGAAGCCAGCAGATCGAGCATGCATGTGTAACAGTACTACGGTACCACCTGCATTGTCTCGACTCTCGAGACAGAAGAAAAAAAATCCCAAGTGTAGCACGACATTTTTTTTACACAGAGAGAGAGGCGAAGCCAAACATGCACGAACAGGGACCGATGTAGCAGGGTAGGTCGAGTCGATGAACTATGTTCGTTTCGCTGTTTTTGGTGGCCGATACATTTTTAACTATTTTTTGTGAGACAAAATTTCTATTTTAATGACTGATAAACTAACTAATAAACCAAATAAACAAGAGATACACGTGTTGCTGCACTAGTACCATTCGGGAATCGGGATGGAAAGGACGGGCACACCCGGCAAGCAACAGGGAAGACGTTGTACCCACTGTGCGGATTAATTTTTTTCGACAGTTTATAAAAAATACATATAATATTTATATATTTAACTAATTTATTATTAAAATATATTCAACTATTAAGTATATATTATAAATACTAATATAGCTATATATGATTAATTAAAAATAAAAGGCTATTTTTTTAGGAAATGATAACTACTTGTATTTTGGGACAGGGAGTTTAGCTAGAGCACTGCTCCCACGTTCTCGCCAAAGCATGTACTGTAGGGTACGTCACTTACTCGGCCGCGCGACTAGTCAGCTGTGCGTCCCTCAGGGCTTCCTCATCGCTCCAGCATGGCTCAAATGCCACATCTACATGTCTTCCGTGTCATGTTTTTGTGTAGCTTTACAGTATGTCAGTGTCTCTTACAGAAGATGTATAGGCTTCATCTGACAAAAATAACAGGCAATGGTGAAGAGTGTATTGTAGTGCTGTGGGAGGGTGGTCTCCTCTGTAAAAGTACAAGAAAAAACTAAGAAAAAAAGACTACATCGGTACGACAAAAGTAAGAGGCAGCAGGTGTTCGTATTGAGGATTTGAGACTATTTTTACTTTTCAGTTGAAGCTTGTTAGCTTGCGTTGGCCCTGCCCTCAATGGACTGTATACGTGGACCGTAGAACGTATAGACGGCAATGCAACCAAGGAGTATAGATTCAAGATTCCTTCCTGCTACTCGATCGATCGCGTAGGCGTAGCTCAGCTCGATCTCACGAGCCTATATATGGCTATATCTATATTTGTCTTGCTTCACAACAAAGCTAGCTATGGTGTCCTATAATATTTGGATATCTAGCATTCAAAATTTTTCCCATAATATTTGACACATAGACAGGCACTTTATGCTGTCAGGCGAACCAGCGATCCAGCCGATGGGACTAGAGAAAAAACAATCCACTCACCAAAGATTAAAAAAAAAAAAAGAACAACCTCTCAGTCTGAGCAACAAGGTCTGCCTAGTACTACTCCTGACTCTGGACGTTATCTAGTATAGGGGTATTTTAGTAATTGTCCATTCGCATTGGTTACCGTGTCAGATCATAGAAGTGAAAATAATTTCGGACGAAGGGAGTACTCCTACTATACTCGAGTAGAGTACAGTAGCATACAGTTGGCCGCCGTTGGGAGAGGCTTTGATACGGCGCGCCCTTCTGCCATGTGATGTGCATGCCGACTGCCCTGCGACTGCCACGGCCAGCCTCGTCGTATCCTCGCCGACCCCGAGCGAGCTAGCGCGCCGCAGCCCCAGTCCGCGCAATGCATGTGGCCACCTGGCACAAAAAGCTTCCATGCATGGCGCCCGACGGGCAAGTACCTTACAGAACCAGACGCAGCGGCATTGCAGCAGGAGCGCAGACAAAGACGTGTCGTCTGATCAAATGCCTGCAACGCCGCCGACGCCCTATTCCTGCCGGCTCTGCCGCTCCTCTTGGACCTAGCTGGACCCGTTCCAGCATAGACCACCGTCAGCAAGCCGCCACCGACAGTTCTGTGCAAGTTTGCATTGCACATGCTTCGTGGACCGTGGACGACGGGACGATAAACTGCATCCCAGAAGTAAGAGTTATCACAGTTTTTTTTAACCAAAAAAAAAGTCTACGGACAATTCAGCCAAAGCGCCACCAAATATGGCAGGATCTGAATTCCAAACCCACGAGCGGCGCCTATAGACCGGGTGTACGCGGCACGGTTCCTGCCTGCCTTCTCCCGACTCCCATCCCGTGGCCCTCTTCTTTTTAGCGCGAAAGCGGGTAAAGCAGCAGCGGGGAGCCGCCGGGCCCGGAGGGGACAAAAGCGACGAACAAACAGTGCTGGATCACAGGGCCCGCCCGCTCCCGTCCTGGGCCCACGTGTCATGCTCCCCTCCACGGCCCGCCGGGTGGGAGTGGGACCAGGCCTGACCTTGCCTTGCCCGTGGGGAAAGAGGAAGGAACCCCAAGCGTCACGCCTGCCTCCTCCTCACCCTTGCGTACACCGCAAGCGTACTTCTCGCACCTGTCGGAGATCGACACGCACGCACAGGTCTACGGGCCCGGGTGCCATGGACCCCACAGACAGAGAGACCGGTTCGGGGCGCCTCTGTGAAGGAACAGAAACTCGCCGCTGTTGCAGTGGAATCACCATCCTTTTTCCGCTTTATCCGAATCTAACGCTTGTCGGTTAAACAATCGGATAAAAATTGCTGCGGCAAGTACAAGTTGGTTAATCCCGTTGCTTTCCGGGGACGGAGACCTCCAACCAGGACGCGCCACGTGGCGGCACGCCGTGCGACTGGCGCCGCGGGAACAGGAAAAAGAAAGGCCTTCCTCGATCGATCGGTTCGACGACGAGCTCTGCATCTGCCACGTCGACGTCGGCGTCGGCGATCAACGTGCCAACTCAACTCAGTCGCGTTCTGCACCGTGCACCTGTGGTGATGGGCACACCGGCTACTCGTAACCACGTGACAGCACTGGATATGAGAGGAGCTGAGCCCTGAGCATGCACACTCCATTTGTAGTTCTGTACTAACTTGCAAACTAAGACGGGGTTACGCATGCACCTCAAAGAAGAATCTACGCATGTTGTTGCTTGCAAGCAATCTTGCACATAACACATGCAAAGAATGCAGCTGAAAAGAACGAGTGCGATTCCCCACTTTGCCTCCATTTCGCATGAACAAAACCGCTGCCAGTCTGTTATTCCAACCCATCATCACTTGCCCGAATGAAACACAGTCACGCAGAAGCAGCACGGCAGAAGTGAGTCACGCAGAAGCAGCACGGCAGAAGTGGTGATGAAGAGTGGTCCGATCTTCCGTGAGGTAACCGATATATTCAATTTGTGGAGAACTCGACGTTGGCGATCCGGTTTCAAATCAGACACGATTTAAACCCTGCAACTGTTACACCGCTGCTCCGTTGGTTATCAACCAAGCACAACTTGGTTGACCTCGCCAATAAAATTTTTCCTGCAAGCGAATCGAAGAACACAAACAAGAAGGTATAAACACGCAATCTGAAATTACAAATATGAATGATGCGAATATCAATTGAGGGTTCAAGAACTCGATTCCAAAGGACTAATCGACACAGTGGTGGAGATTAGGAACGAGGGGCCCTGGATCACTGTAAAAGGACTGATCAACACAATTACAATGAATGATTTAGTTTCTCGATGGAAAACTAAACTCTAAAACAAAACCCAAACCCTAACGAGAGCGGCGGTGGCTGTTTATATAAGCCTAAGGGTCGTCGCCACCCTGGACGCGCCCACATAATGGGCTCAACAACGATACACGGCTCAACGGACCAAAAACAATGACGCAACACCGGAACAAATTTTGGACGCTAACTTGTTTTGACGTTTCCCGACGACTCAGAAGGATTTTAGACCTCAAACCAATGTCATTGGTTTCCTTATGAAATTGTCTTTCCATCCATGGGTCAACCATTGAAAACGGAGTCCGGATACGTCTTGGGCGTCCGTTTTACTCTTTCCTGGTCTTGAACTTCGAAACAGACTCGAAGTCAACGTGACAGCTGAGTTGGAGATGAGTTACAATTTAGGAAAGACGGTGGGTAGACGTGTGCAGCACGATCTTCTCATCGAGTGGTTCGACGCACTGCACTACTGCTCCGCAGCACTGCAGCCGAGCTGCCAAAGCCAATCTGTCCTACACCCACAGGCGCACGCCATCTCTTTACTGGGCACACTTGATCGCAAAATCTCCGTAGTACCCTGTGGCCAGGCCTCTGGGAATCACGGCCAGTGTACTTGACAAGCATAAAGTTTTGCTGCTACTGCTACTGCGCCGGTGTTGTGTTGTCATGGTGGTTATGACTATCATGAGTAACAAACCCATGATTTGGTAGTGATAAGGAACAGTAATAACCAGCAAGTCCTTCTGGGTCCAGCGCAGTGCAGTGCGTTGCAGTAAAAAAAGTGATGCTACTGCAGTAGTACTGGTTCCCCTTGCATTTCTTCTCGTACTTGCCAGCAGGCGGCAGTAAACTATTGCGGCGGTGTAGCTGTGCACCTGCTCTTAATCAAGGTTGCCACCGTAATTCAATCAGTTTGATTGAGGCCTCGTTTAGATCCAAAATTATTTAGAATTTTGATACTGTAGCACTTTTGTTTGTTTGTAGTAATTATTATCTAGTTATGGAGTAATTAAATTCAAAAGATTCGTCTCACAAATTACAAATGAACTGTGTAATTAGTTATATATTTTATCTATATTTAATACTATATGTATGCGTTCAAAAATTCGATGAGACAGAGATGTGACAGAAAATTTGGAATTTTGAAGGGATCTAAACAGGGCCTGACTATTTGGTGCCATCGCATGTGGAGAATTTTTTCCTTTAAATTTCTGAACGGACCATTCGAAATTAAACGTCTGACAACTTGCATCAAAGTTCAAAGGTTAGCGAGCCCCACATTTTGACATCCTCGAATAATTCAAATGTTTCTCTACCTTGTCTTTTTTTCCTTAAGAAACATAAATATTGCATGGGCAAAATATTTAGTTGATCTATGATCCATCATTTACAAGTATATGTAGAGGAGTATTTTACAACTAACTGCAAGTCATAGGGTAATTTTGGCATGAGCCTGAAATTGTCCAGAATTATCTTTAGAGTATATAATTTACTTTTGCATAGTTGTTAGAAAAATATAATGTCTGAACCAGATTTTTTTTTCGCCGATAGAGCTTACAGAAAATCAGCAAATGGATAAAGAAATGGTAAAAAAAATGTACTATCTGGATTCTTTACATTTTGGTGATATTAATAATAGTAGTATATAGTAAAACCGAAACAAAAATAAGTAGAAAAAAAACAGTTCTCATATCATATTTTCTCTCTCTTAAACCTGTCCCCACTGTGGCATCATATGCATGACATTCTCACAATCTCACTTCTAATATCTTATTATATCAGCCAAAACTCTGAATTCCTGCACTCAGTTCTTTTGCACCTCGTCCTCCTCCTACTGCATGCTCGCCCACCCCCAAAATTCACCTCAGCCACCCTCCACCACCTCGTCGACGTTGGCACCGGTTCGTCTCATCGTCTTTATACATGAGTACCTAACGACGTCGTTGTTCACGCTCTCACCGCGCGCCGCACACCCATTCCTCGCCTCGCCTTCGTCTCCCGCAGTTCCACGCCCTCTGTATCGCCAACCCACCCGTAGCCACTCCTCGTCGCACACTGCACCCTCCGCATATCCAACCTCCACATCTCCCTCTGTTGAAGCACGCCACCTCGACTCCTCTTGCACGCAGTCATTGCTCACCTCCGTCTTCACCCTGCTGGTACCTGTCCCGATTTGTATTTTGTTTGGTAACTTAGCCCGGGCTTTGCTTCGTTTTTTTGTTCTTGTCTGAGTCTCCGCTTTCAGCAGACAAAACTTTTGGTGATTGAAACTACAATCTTTTCGTTTTTCTTGCGATTTGGTTTGCTAATAGAGTATCAATGTCGGCTCAGTCTCTCTCTCCACAACTAAGAGTTTTTCAGATTTTGTAGCAGACATATTTGCCGCGGATGGAGGCGACTCAAACCCACGAGTGGACCGCTGGGTCCACACTCATGGTCTAGTAATGACTTATGTCTGGCTAGTCTCATCGTATAACTAACTCTCACTCTAGTGAAGCTCACAAATGTGACTCTATGCCTATTGTTTTCTACTCTAACCCACTCATCTCATTAGGTATGAGTTGGTGGGATATGAGTTCATCTTATCCCTATCTCACACTTAGTTCTTATTACATTCTAGATATGCAAACAAGAGTTATGTTATCCACTTTTTTCATTTCTCATCCCCGATGTCTTTTTTATCATAATCCAAATGTTATCTAAACTTTTTACCACTCTAGCGAAGGGCACACATCCGCCGTCGTTTCTTTGGGCCTGTTTAGCAAGACTCCGATTCCACCGAAAATATACATGGCTCCGTAGAGTACCAACTCAAGAATTAGAGTCGTTAGTATTTTTGGTAAAAATAGTTTTTCATTCCTGGAATGTGTATAATACTCTAGTTTTTTTTCTTTTCGTTTTTGTCCTATTCTTTTTTCTTCATTTTATTTATTTTGTTATTTCACTCGCTCTCGGGAGGACCGGCATACCACGGCTCGCGCACGCGCACCGCAAACCTTTCTTCTCCGCCACCCCACCGCTCCCGCTCGGACTACGGACTACCATCACTGCCCCACACCTCCCGTCGCGCCGCCTAGTGACGGAGCACATCCGCCTCCTCTGCTCCGCCCCCCTCGCCCTTCCTCCCGCGCCGTCTCGCCTCTCATTGCCGCCTCGCCTACCTCCGTCGTTCCTGGCCGCCGGGCTTCTTCTCCGTCCTCGGCTACGCGCGTGAGGAGGGAGGAGGAGCGGCAGCGCGTGGATCCAGGGGCAGCGGCGTCCATCCCGCGTGAGAAGGGAGAAGGAGCCGGTGAGATCTACTTTTTCAGCTCCTCCATTTCTCGCAGCTCTCAGGCGTCAGCGGCCCCCCCTCCCGCCTCGCGCCCTCGCCTCCGGTCCTCCGCACACCGGCCGGCGACCCTGCGTGTGTGCCTCCCGCTCTTCTCCCTCCTCCGGTGGACCGTCGACGGCGCCCGGCCCCGCCGGCTGCGCTGCTCCACCAAGGCGGTCGCGCCGCATTGGGAGCGCTTATGCCCCAAAGCCAAGCCTTACCTGTCCGCTTAAGGCTTCAGCGCGCGGAAGCGTGCGCTTAGTTCCGCTTTTTGGAATCCTGCAGCTAACACCCTATTCCTGCTTTGATTTCATCAAAATGAAATGTTAATAGCAATGCCAGTGATACGCATCAGTTTTTTTCTTTTCTTTCTGATTTCTACTTTCATGGGACGAAGTTTAACACAGCATTGATTGGTTGATTTTTGATAGGTTCATGTTTCATCAGAAGGAATGAACAGCAGTCGACAAATGGAACTCCACTACATAAACACTGGATTTCCATACACGATCACTGAGAGCTTCATGGATTTCTTTGAGGGTCTCACTTATGCTCATGCTGACTTTGCTCTTATGGATGGCTTTCAGGACCAGGTATGCAAAACATCACTGACATGTTTCTCAAATAATCTTGTACAGCAGACGTCGATCCCAACTCATTAAGACCTTAACTGTAGTTTTTTATATTGTTACCCTGTGTTTTGCCACACCTATGCAATTACTTTTGGCATAGCACTGAACTCTCAGGAAGGGAAAAAAAGGCTAAATCCAGATGGCTGTAATTAACTGCTTCAGCTTACAACCATGCTTTGATTCACAATGATTTGCCACTACTGTGCAGGGTAATCCGTACTGGGCAATGATGCATACAAACTCGTACAAGTATGGATACTCTGGTCCTGGGAACTATTACAGTTATGCTCATGTCTATGACATAGACGACTACATGCATAGAGCTGATGGTGGGCGCAGAGTATGGGATAACACTACACCTGTAAACAATGTGGACTCTGCCAATGTTGTCCTACAGGGCGGTGAAGCTCCCCGCTCAACTGCAAATACTACCACCGAGGAATGTAAGTTCAAAAAGACAAAAACACAAGTCCTGAAAATTACATAGTTTTGGGAACTATTGCTAATCTCTGGTTAAATTGCTAAGAATGTACTGTGATACACTCAATTCTATCACTATTACTTCCTTTGCTATCAATGTACTTTGGGCTTAAATAGTGAAAAGGTTATTTTTGAGGGTTTCATATCATATGGTGGGCGAAGAATATGGGATAACACCACACATTCTTTCACCTTGGAACATGAGTAATATTTGCGATCAAGGTAGTTTTACATCTAAATTGCATTATGAGAAAATAATACTCCCATTGAAGTTTCCTTTCTGAGAGGACCGGTAAACAAATATGCATGGTTCAATGGTTGCAGAACCATGCAACTCTAATGTTTCTGTCTATATGAAGGCATTCTTCATTTGCTCCCAGGGTGTCTGACAAGAAAAGTTTTGTAGTGTATGACCATCAGTTGCTACTCTTATCTTATTAGGCTCCATTTGTTGTCTCTTTATTTGTTTTTTTGTTGTAAAATAGAGAATCTTGGACATTTTACTGATAAGAGAGTAGATGTGCCAATTGTTTGAAGTTTCAACCATACTTGTACATGTCGGAATCATCTGATAATTTGTTTTTTAAGTTATGACAAGCTTAGGGTAATGCATGGCATGCATAAAGCAAGAGCTCTTTGTGAATTTGATTGTTACATTAATATTCACTAACAAGTCATAAGATTAAATCCTTTTTCCTTGAAGTTAGGCAGTCCAACTTTCAACTTAAAATCATCTTTGGTTTTGCACATCCTTTTTTGCAGTAATTTACTAATCCATCTTTACCTGGCATGTTGAAGTTGTTCTTTTTACAGGCATCCAACAGGCACACCAAAGTCCAGGTAGTCCTCAGGTAAATGAATTTTTTGGTTTTCGTTGATCTAATAATCTCCCTTCTGCTGCAAGGAATGTTGTATTTTTCCCCTTACAGTATGAATTCGTCTTTCTCTTTTGTTGTTATTTCATGTCTCTGATTCAAAAGCAATTTATATGTCCAGCGTGCACAAAAAAGGGCATTTATATTTTTTGGGTATAGATGCCATTAAGTTGTTTCCAGTAGCTAAGAACTTGGTGTATATGACAATATAACATGCCTATTATTTGTTGCTTCTGTTAATTTTACGTTCCGCATTGTATATATTATTACAATTAAGCATTCAACTCAACATAGCATGTGATGTTCAGTTATTGTTCATTCATAACCACTAAAACATGCTTGCTGCAGTTTCTTGTCCACATGTTTTGTGAGATCACATTTATGTTGTCTGCTGTGGATGGCCATGCTTTCCAGTTGCTTCACTGAAAATTGTTATTATGTTTGTAGGTTGTTTGGCAAGACAACATTGACCCTGACAACATGACATATGAGGTTAGTGACTTCCCTGCACCAATCTTTTGTCCATGGTCTTGTGATGGTTATGTTCGGTAAAACAGACACTTTAAATATGTATTGTTGTACCTATTGCTTCTACTTTAGACGTGTACTCTTAGCTACATAGGCAAGAGACTGCATATATTATACCATACATTATTTATTGGTCAAAGAGTGTACCATAAGCAAGTAATAATCAAATGCTCCATGAAATGGAGAATGGCTCCTCCTTGCACTGCCAACTACTCTGTTTTCTTGATTGCATATGGAGGTTGCCTTTCAACAAAGTTACTTTAACCATTTCAAATCACATCATATATACCCCTAGCCCCTTCCTAGTTAATATCACTGTTAGGCTGTTAGCTATTTTCAGGTTCAGTGGGATCACCAGTTTATGATTTTTTTTTTCTTTTTAGATGAAGTTTTTGCTTGACCTAGAGTTGGTATTGATTGTGCCAATAAAATATAATTTCCTTTGTATATGTATTGTATGGGGCTTTCTCCTTTATAACTAAAATAAGGAGTGGAGGGGAGTTATATGGAAGGGTACGAACCAGTAGTTGCAAATGTTATTTGTATGTGGAAATATGAAACGAAGCAATGTCTAGTAGCCCAGTATGGCTGTATGGGACATGATCCCTGGCTGGTCTATATTGATAGACTTCCCCAAACCCTCTTCATTGCTTAGTATTTAAGGTGAAAAAACATTTTTAGTTTTTCCTTGAACAATCATGTCTTTTTTGGTTGGTTTATCTGAAAAACTCCTTGTCAAGATTGCCTAAATGTGTTGTTTCTCTTTGGTCATGCAATGAAACAGTTGATATAACAGTATGGTGTCAATGGTTGAGCTATATTTCTGCTAATTTTTTTTTTTTTGCTAAGTTCTTCAAGTATTTAATTTCTAATGTACATATATCAATTTTGTTCTCTCGATTGATTACTTGAAAAAAATCCATAACCAACAAGTTTTGTTGACAGGAACTGTTGGATTTGGGTGAGGTAGTTGGAACCCAGAGCCGTGGTCTTTCCCAAGAACGCATTTCATCGCTTCCTGTGACTAAGTACAAGTGTGGATTATTTTCAAGGAAGAAAACACGCCGTGAAAGGTCAGATTATATAATTTGCTGCATCATTCTATGTTTGATGTAAAAATATGATCCTTGCTTATCATAATGGATCAGCGTATGAAGTTGTTTGCAACAACTTTCTACAGCTTCTTCAACGGACATGAACTTAACCCCAGGACTTTCCTTTGGGTGTCAGGTGTGTAATTTGCCAAATGGACTACAGGAGAGGAAATTTGCAGATGACACTTCCATGCAAGCATGTATACCATGCCAGCTGCGTGACAAGATGGCTTAGCATAAACAAGGTCAGCTACAAAATGCTGGCGAGATGCCTTCTTTCCTATGCTTCTTTCGTTTAATGAAAGTGCATTCCTTTCGCAGGTATGCCCTGTTTGCTTTGCTGAAGTTCCTGGCGACGAACCTAAGAGGCAATGAGTCATCAGTTATGAGGCCCTATGAAGTTGTTGCGCTTTGAAGCTGAGTACTGCCGGCAATGGATGCATGATTTCTGCATGAAGGCAGCCTATTGTCCCTTCTTTAGAATTGTGTATTAGCACCATATTACCAAATATAGGTTATTATCAGATGTATTTAGTGTTTGGTTCAGTGTTTTGTAACGTAATCAAATCAGGGGGAAAGAGGTATCTTTACTTGTGTTTGGTTGGACGAGGCCTATAATGCAACCTTTTTATAACTAAATTAGAGGCTCCACCTCTACGTTATTAAAATTCTATAAATCTTCACTAGATGCTTTAGTAAAAATGGTTTTAAAAATTATATATTTAAAACCAGAAGAAACATCTGTTCTTAGTATATAATAAAATATATAAAATAAAATCATCATCGACAATAACAACCATGGTATTTATTATATTTTATCAAAATTTATTCACCTGTCATTTTGAAAAATATATAAATATCCTTCAAAACTGTGTCTAAATGAATCATCCATGCCATTATGAAATACAATTCAATATAATCACATTGAAACAATATTATTGATCACTTTAATGTCCACAAAGACTTCGTGCGTGATAGACATTTTTTTATAGGATTATATAATTTTGTGTTTGAACAAATTTGAATTTGAATTGCCTTATTTGAAATTATAAATTTAATATAATTCATTTAAATTGTTTAAAGATCTCCGTCTTCAGTTTTGTAGCGAGGCGGCCACAGCCCCGAAACTGTTTGGGAGCTGGAGCTCGATCTCTGATGAACACAACTAAATTGGACCTTAAGTTTGAATTAAGGTGATATCATACCAATAATTTACATGATCATTATATTAAAAAATAGACAAAATGAAACATGGGCTTTTATTGGAGTTGAATGCTAAAAATATAACCTGAGAATGTAGGGAGAAGCCATTCTTAGACAGCTTTAGGGGGGAACTGTTAAAGATGATATAAAATTTTGAGAGAGAGAATTCTTTTGTTTTGTTTGAGCGAATTGAGGGAGAGAATTCCGCTATCTAATCTAAACCTTTTAAAACACGATAACGATAGGGCCAAATCCATCCTGCCCACTAGGATCATTAACTGACGACGCCCAGTCTCCCACCCAAATATGGGCCGAAAAAGCCCCCCCAAAGGCCAAAACACGTGAGCTCCAGAGGCTTCAGAAGCAACACAGGTTGAACCGTCGAAGGGACGAAGAAGAGGAGCACGCTCAAGCGGCCGCACTAACCCCAACCCGCCCTCCACCTTCGTCCCCGCCGCGCCTCCGACCCCCAATCAACCTCGCGCCGCTCGATGGCGGCGCCGTACCACCAGCCGACGAGCCTGGAGGAGGTCCGGACGCTGTGGATCGGCGACCTCCAGTACTGGACCGACGAGAACTACCTCTACAGCTGCTTCGCCCACACCGGGGAGGTAGGCGACATGTGCCCCAAGACCGTGCGTTACGCGCCGATTAGGCAGACGTTTCTCCCTAGGGCTCGTTTAGTGCGCAGTCTTAATTCGGTAATTCTAAGCTGGGTTTGCTAGTCTCAATGTCGGATTGAGCGGTTCTGTTGCTGCGGATTGTCTGAATTCAGACGAGTTAGTTCTTCAAAGTAGCTCTCGGATGCATCAAAGTCGACTTGCCCACTTGAGGTGGGCTAGTGTCTGCCATTCTTTCGGCTTTAGGGTAGATACACTTTTTTTTTTCTGAGCAATATAAGGGTTTCATGGCCCTAGGGTTGTGGCTTGTGGAGCCAGCCTCTTGGTTCTGAAATTTACCCAAATAATTGTGAATTGAAGCGGTCACATGCTTCCTCTTGCATCAATGGATGTGCCTCTGGTGAAAGTAGCAACACGGTTGTTCATGAATATTGTCCAGGCATATCTGGGCATAAATACTTCACCCACTTGAAGTAAAAGCAGATAAAATTACCTGAGAAAGTGAAGGTATCCACATAGGCCTTTTGGAATATGTTGTCGTGATACTAGTTGTAGCTTGTTTTTTTTTGCATGTAGGTGAATGAAATGTCCTGGGACTATTTTATCTAAATCAATGAGTCTTTATGGATATATTGTAGTAAAACATTGCACTGTTTTGGGCTTGTTTGAAGCAGCATTGGTAGGATGCTATTGTGATAACATTACTCATAGTCTGATACTTTATGAAAGTTAAGAAAACGATTTGTTTATGTATAGGGCACTTCAGTACATAAAAAGTTGTAGTACAAAATATTCCTTGACAGCTGTTTGAGTTTATACAGCAGCCATTTTGTGGCTGCAGGTCTGATCTATGATTGGGTTGCCTACTTGCCTTATCGTCTCCGTTTTAGGGGTGGGTGGGGGCACTGAGCTGATGATAGGAGTATGTTTTAACATTTTCAACTTTATCTGAATATCAAAACTACTACCATACTTTTAAGCATAGTTTGTGTTATAGAGTTTTCTTTTTCTTGTTGAGTGTTGAGCACTGGAGAGTACATTTTGAACTCATTGTGCTAAGACCTTTATTTCCTGGAAGTGCAGGTACAATCTGTTAAAATAATACGCAACAAATTAACAAGCCTTCCAGAGGGTTATGGGTTTATAGAGTTTGTTTCGCATGAAGCTGCTGAGAAAGTTCTCCAGACTTACAATGGCACACAGATGCCTGGAACTGAACACACATTCAGATTGAATTGGGCCTCTTTCAGCTCTGGTGAGAGGCGTCCTGATTCAGGAACTGATCATTCAATTTTCGTAGGGGACCTGGCACCTGATGTCACAGATTACTTACTACAGGAGACATTCCGAGTGAACTATCCATCTGTTAGAGGAGCTAAGGTTGTCACAGATCCAAATACTGGAAGATCTAAAGGATATGGATTTGTAAAGTTCGCAGATGAAAATGAAAAGAACCGTGCAATGACAGAAATGAATGGTGTGTACTGTTCAACAAGACCTATGCGGATAAGTGCTGCAATACCTAAGAAATCCACTGGCTCTCAGCTTCCGTATTCAGCTGCTAAAGGTAATATTAGATGATCCGTAATGTACTGTGTTGTTGTTTGTAGGAGATTCTTCATTTTCTTGATGTTTCTTTTCATGGATTTATTATAGCTGTTTTCTTATATTAATGTGTAGCGGTGTATCCAGCAACAGCTTATGCAATGCCTCAGCTCCAGGCAGTTCTCCCTGACAGTGATCCTACAAACACTACGGTACGGACCCCTACCATATTTCTGTCAGTTACTCCGTTAAGTGTTGACTATGCCACTTACCTTGGGATACATTTACAGATATTTATTGGGAACTTGGACCCAAATGTGACAGAAGATGAGCTGAGGCAGATATGTGTACAGTTTGGAGAGCTCATATATGTGAAAATTCCTGTTGGTAAAGGATGTGGATTTGTACAGTATGCATCTAGGTAAGTGCTGTAGGAAAATTTCATTAAGTGTAATAGTTGCCTGATGCTTTATGATGTCTAGTTTAGTTTATATCCATATCAGGACTTGCCCCAAATCCAAATGTCATAACATCCTGAAATAAGTATGCCTGTAGTGGGATGTTAGGGACATGTATGCTTTACAAGAAGAACTAAGAACATTTCAATGCTGTATTACAATTCCTTTCCATTGAAATCTCAGCAGCCAGAAGAGAGTTTTTTACAATTGATGTCACATGGATGTCTATTGTATTTTTTTTTCATATATTGCCCCCCTGCAAAACTAGATGTATTTATTGATGACACATCTCTTTACTAGCATCTAAGTTTTCTTTAAGTAATGAAAATGAAAGGTAGGGTGTTTACCATTGCCGATTGTAACCATTACAGGGCATCAGCTGAAGAGGCAGTACAGCGTCTTCATGGCACAATGATTGGCCAACAAGCTGTTCGGCTTTCATGGGGCCGAAGTCCTGCAAGTAAACAGGTATATCTTATGAAATTTTACTGCATAAACCTATTACCTATAGCATTCAATAAATCTCTTCGGCCTTATACCTGGTGAAATCAAGCAGATGCTGTTATTGTTGATGTGGGACTGTTTTGCACCAATAAGCATGTTAAAGAAGATTCATTCGGTGCTAACACTTGGAATTGAGAAGTAATGAGAGCCACATGACAATATTCTTATGCTGTCTTGGGTAGATAGCCTGATAGGGGATTCCTTGTTTGATATAGCATTAGTTTCTCAGCGGTATTTGTTCTCCTGAATTTTCATTTGTTTTCTTGTTATCATATCTTCTGTATTTTTTACCTACTGGAATCTGTTCTAATGGACGCTAATGTTTGTTATTTATTATCGCATGAAACCATATATGCAGGACCCATCAGCTGTGTGGAGTCAACAAGCAGATCCGAATCAGTGGGCAAACACTTACTATGGCTATGGGTATGATGCATATGGATATGCTCAGGATCCATCATACGCGTATGGTGCTTATGCAGGATATAGCCAATATCCCCAACAGGTAAGGATTTCCAGCCACATACATTGTTATATATATATATATATATATATATATATATATATATTAATTCCGAGTATCTGTTCTGTACACTTGCACGTATTCATCAGTAAGATGTGGATGTGGACACCTGAAGCTTGTTAATTTCTTAAATTCCTGCCGAGTTATGTTACCATACAATGCACCCTTTCGTTAAACCAGACACTGCCGAGTTATGTTATCATACAATGCACCCTTTCGTTAAACCAGACATTGAAAATTGCATCCTTGTGAGTTATGTAATCCACCATATTGAATCGCAGAGGGATATATTTTGGGCCTGTAGAATGTTCATTTACTGAATTATTTTGTCTCGTTCTATTTCCTGATAAGATATCTTACAAGTTTGTATGAGCCTTGTACATGCTCCCATTGTAAGGAAGTGACATACCTCTCCTGTATCTCTCATGTTTCATAGTGCACAAATGATATACTATTCGTGTCTGGCCAAAATCTGTTCTCCATATTTGACAAATCTCACAATCTTGCAGGTTGAGGGAAGTGTTGACGCCACTTCTGTTGCTGGTAGCCATCCAAGCATGGAACAAAAAGAGGAGCCATATGATCCAATGAACATACCTGATGTGGATGAGTAAGATCAGTCACATTGCTCTTCCCACTGTTGTTTCTGTATAGATGTTTTGTAACCCATGGTTCACTTTCTCTGAAATCTTAGGTTGAATGCTTCATACATGGCTGTTCATGGTAGAGCCATGCTAGGGCGGTCATTGTGGTTGAAGACCAACTCGCTGCCCCAACCGACATAAGCACACATCCAACGTTGCCTTCTTTTCCCCCAAAGACTGCAGTGCTTGTGGGTGCAGCTGGGTTTTGTCGCAGATGATTTTGCCCTTCCCAGTGGGCACATTTTGGCGATTGATCATCAAACTCTGCAATTGCTGTAGGCTGACCAACAACTTCGTCTTTGTTGACAGCATCCCATGTATGATAGGCATGACCCTTTTGTGTTCCTTAGGCTGCTACTTATAATATTATCATATCTGGACAATATATTGTGGGAACGGTGAAAGTCATTTGTCTGTCTAGTCCCTTTTTCCAACTGATCATTCTGTTGTTCGATACTCAACTGCCGTTCACTTGATTGCACAATAACATATCTGGTATTCTGAGTACTTTCACTTAATATGTATCGGTGGCCTTGATGTCTTTTGAGTACATTTCTTCCTGCTGTAGATCTACTAAGTTACCGAGTACTATCTCCATCTCAAATTATAAGATATCCTAAAAATCTTAGAGATTCAAAATATCTCAAGTTTAACTAAACTTATATAATAATATAATAATATTTATGATACCAACTAAATATTATTAGATTCGTTATTAATTATATTTTTATAGTGTGTCTATTTGATTTCTTAAATATTTATAGATTTCTCTACAATTATTTGTGGAGTACATCTCAGGTGACGACGTGATGCGGTGATGCCTGCGGCCCAAAAACTATTTCCATGAATGGTTGTGATTTGTGAAGCGATAAACTATTTCCTCGATGGTTGTGAAGCAGAACGTTCCATAATCCATAGATACAGAATCCTATGCTTTGACCATTCTGTGCCAGGGTACTCATGTGCCAGTGAGTGAGTACCTCTGGTCGTGTCGCAAGGATCCAAGTGGGGCCCGCTTCCAGTGAGCCACTGCCATTATTATTGTAGTATCGGTGACCTCCAACTCCAACGGTCGGAAAATTGGCCAGGAACCAACGGGCCGCGTCGGCGTCGCGGGTAGTATTCTCTTGCTGCTCATAACACGCGCAACGGCTCGCCTCGCCACTGCTGCCCCCGCACATCTCACGAGCGCGACAAAAGAGGAGCCGGCGACCAAGCAACGGGAACCCAACCTTCTCCCTCTCGCTCTATCGATCGGGGCTTCTCCTCCACCGCCGGCCCGGGAGGGAGGGGGAGGGAAGGGGGGAGGGCGAGATGGAGTTCATGGAGCCCAAGGACATCGACTGGAGCAGGGTGGTGTCGCGGTACGTGCGCGACGAGACCTACGAGGGCATCGAGGCCCCGCACTGGGCTGACCTCACCGACCCCAACGCCGGCCGCGCCGCCGTCGACGACGACGCCTGGTTCTGCCGCCCCGGTACGCTGGCTCTCTTCTTGACTCCCCCCTCGCAGGCGCGCGGTGCTCCTGTTGGTTGCCTTGCCCCCGCTTGATTTGATTGCGAGGAGATCAAATCAAAGCAGTGCGCACTGATCAGCGGGGTCGCCCGCCCGGTTCTTGCTTTCTTCTTCCTTGGGGATCGATGGATTCTCTTGCGACATTGGAACTTTGCTTCTAAACGAGCGGGTGCTGATCTATTGATTTGCGCCGCTGCAGATTGCCGGCATCCGAAGACGGCCGAGCATTTCCTCAAGCTGAGCCGCAGCCCCAAGGTCTGCCTTCCTTCGCCGTTCTTGAGTTCTCACGGCCCTTTTTCTTCTCACTCACGCTTCTTCTTCTTCTTCATCGGAACAGGGCAAGCTGCTGCGATCGGTTTCGGCCATGCTGCCCTTCGCCGAAAGGGACGCCAACGCCACCAGCCTCAGGTAACCAATCAAATTCAGGTGCTCTTTGCGCGCCGCGCCCGCCTCGATCACATCCCGTTCTCATCCCCCCTTCGTGCGTGCGTTGCTCAGGGACGGCAATAGCAATCTCAAGTGGCGAGGCGGCGGCGCCGTTGCCGCCTCCACGCCGCCGAAGCCAAAGGCAGCGGCGCCCAAGAAGAGGTTCCAGGAGGACAGCGAGAACCAGGACCCTGCGCTGGCCACGCCGCCCCCACGGCAGGCCGCGCCAAGTAGGCCGCCGCCGTTCGGTGCCCCTCGGTGGAACAGCAGGAATGCCGGCAAGGAGGCCATCAAGTCCAGTGCGGAGAGGCGGCCGGACAATGCTGAGAAGGAGGCGCTGCTCAACAAGTACGCCCCGCCGAGGCAGCTCAAGAGCACCCTCTCAGCGAGGAATCTCTTCTCTGGGAAGGATATACTTGGCCAGATTTCGGAGTTCTACGATGAGCTGAAGCGGATGGTTGGAGGCGGCCGGCCTGTCACAGACACACAGGAGGAACACAGCTCAAACCCAATGTACGTAACCCTTCCTTCCCATTCCCAACGAATGCAGGAATTTAATTGTCAGATTGTCACTTTGAGGCCCTTGACAGTTTCATTCGTGCAGGAATCCGAGCGATTTGATGGAGAAGGTGGCTCCTGATGCCGGCGTTAGCAATCCAGTTTCCGCAGAGACCGTGAAGGAAGTGGAGAGACAAGAAACACTGAAAAAGAGTCCAAGACCAACCCCAATGTAATTTGCACTTTTCAAATAGTCATCCCGGTGCAAACATATGTATATAATAATATAGGTTATATTGGTTGTTGCTTACATACAGCACTGATGTTTGTTTCTGCAGGAAGGGAAAGAAAGTGGGGCTGAAGGTGGAAGCAGGGAAGCCAAGGTCTCCCTCTGTGCTGAAGGAAGTGAAGGCAACACCGCCCACTCCGCAGCGATTTCCATCCCCATCGCCAAACCGCATTAAGAATGTTAAACCTGGAGGGGTTGCCACAGCAGGATCGCCACTCAATAAGCCACTGAAGGTGAATCCAGTATGGCTATAGTATTATTTGCTTACTCTCAGTGTCCGTGGCTTTAAATCATGGTCTTTACTTGATTTTCACTGTCTTCATTTCTGGACTTCAAATTCTTCAAGGGAATGTAATGTTCACAAAAAGAATGGTCCACTTTTGTAGATATTACTAGTATGGAAGAATACATTAGAGTGAATTCTGCTCCTTCCCCTGATCATTTAATAAATCCTACGGTGAGCTAAATTAGCATCACCCCAGTTCACCATGCTTCACAAACTAAACTTGTTGAACCAAGTGAAAGATTACATTAAATTAAATTAAGATCATGTGTTTTTTTCAACCAATTTCAGTAAATCTGATCATGTGTCTGAGATGTTTTTGTATAGAAGTGGTGTCCTTCCATATTTAGCATCATCTAGCACAGGTCATGAGGAGATGTTATCGAATGTACTAATTATATGGCAAGGCATATTTTCTATAAATCCTAATAATGATGCTTCTTCATAACCTGGTATTCATTGTAGTGGATAGTCTCAAATAGTTTTTTCAACTTATCTTACGTTCATTTTGGATGATCATATTATAGATGCTTGTGCTTCTCATAGTTGAACTCCTCTTTTTCTACTGTAATACCAATGAGGTATTTATCTGAAGTTGATCATGGAGTTATCTAACTATACTGCAATTTCCTTTTCTTTAGGAAAAGGGGACCCCTAGTAAGGATCTGGAGAGCAAAAAAGATGTTGCGAGGCAACCCTTTGGGGTTAAGGATATGAACAATACAAGAGCCTGTGATGCAGAAGGGAGCTCCAGCAGCATGTTTTGGTTCTTGAAGCCCTGCACTTTCCTTGTGGAGTAGACTACAAAGTTTTAACGAGCAAGTCCCACATGATGTAGCTAGTATCCGTTACTTCATTTGTTCCAAATATTCTGAGTTCCTATTTGATTGATTCATTTGATCGGTACCCTATCCGGGAAGTTAAAAAAAATGTCATGTATAGTCATATAGGTTGAAAGAGCCTTTTCCATATGTATAATTCGAGATATAGCAAAACACTTTTGTCTCTGAAGTGGTGATATACTAAGGTTATACAATTCAATGATTTGTTTGAATGTTGTTTCCCTCAGCTACTACCTAAGCAGTTCAAAACTACAAACTGGCCAAAAATATTTAAAATGCAATCTATACATTCTGATATAAGTTGATACATTCTGATATAAGTTGATGGTCTATTTCTTAATTCATGAAGGTTTACTATTCTTAATTATATTGGCTTGTACTGTACTTGCCAAATTGGTGATGTCATTGTTTCTATTCCTTCAATTGTAGTTTCACAGGATTGTAGCCCTAAGTTATAACAATGTGGATTCACTAGTCTGTAAGGAAATGCCACAAGCAAGAATTCTGAAATCTCTTCCAGAACTTACATTTTTTTTTAGTCTTCAGCTGGTATGTGACGACTTAATTTGTATTTAACAGTTTGACAGTTCTAATTCTTAAGTTACTTCTCTTAGGGATCCACCCTTTAACCAATCTCTCTCCACTTTTGGCAATCCCTCAAAGACACTTAATAAGTAATCTTGTTGCATAATCAAATTCACTTTTGGCAATTCATTTAAATCTTGAGAACAAGCATTTGACATGTGAACTGTTTTCACCATCGTTGATGCAAAACCGCATCAAAATCGAGTTCCTGGTCTTGTCGAATAACATGCCATGGAAGATCAAGGAACCGTTCAATGCAACCCAGATTATGTGCTTGGGATGTGTGCCAACTCCTAGTGAGTGATTTAAAATGGAGAGTATATTTTTTTAGCTCTCAGCATTTTTATTCATTTTAGAGAATGACTTTATAGAATCAGCGAAGAATGCTATGGAGCACGCTTTCCGTACTCCCAAAAACCTCGGAATGTGGGAATTTTTTCCTGTTCCTAAGTTTTTCTGTGGAATTCCTGCGTGATTTCCCTCAAATTAATCCCACTTCTACAGTGTCAGAGAAGAAAAAAACATCCCCTCCATTTATTGATTTATCAAGCTCTGCCCCTCCATCTTGCTCAATGTGAAGAATGACCACCACGCGTCGCCATGACCACGCACCCCTCCCCCTCCGTGCTCACGCTCCTCCTCCTACTCGCAGTGCAGCTCCCTCCCGCCGCCGCCGCCGCCGCCAAGCACCGCGTCGCATCCCAATCCGCCCCAGCACCACCGGCCTCCTACCTCCTCGTATCGTGGGCAACAAACCTCACGCTCCTGGGCTCCGCCTCCCTCCACCTGGGCGCTACAGCCGTCGCGCTCACCACCCCGTCCCGTGACGGCGTCGGTGCCGGGCGCGCCCTCTTCTCGGAGCCCGTCCGCCTCCTCGTCCCCTCCTCCTCCGTAGCCGCCTCCTTCTCTACCCGCTTCACCTTCCGCATCACTCCCGCGCCCACCTACGGTGACGGCCTCGCCTTCCTCCTAACCTCTTCCCGCACTTTCCTCGGCGCCTCCAACGGGTTCCTCGGCCTCTTCCCCTCCTCCTCCGCCTCGGACGAGGGGGGCGAGGCCGACGACGACCTCTGCAGCGTCACCACCGTAGCCGTGGAGTTCGACACCCACCGCGACGTGGCGCTGCGTGACCCGGACGGCAACCACGTCGCGCTCGACGCGGGTTCCATCTTCTCCGTCGCGTCCGCGAGCCCCGGCGTCGACCTCAGGGCAGGCGTGCCCATCACCGCCTGGGTGGAGTACCGCGCCCCACGCCGCCGCCTCCGCGTGTGGCTTTCGTACTCGTCGTTCCGCCGCCCAGATAAGCCCGCCCTCTCTGCTGATGCCGACCTTTCCGGACTCCTGCGTACATACATGTACGCCGGCTTCTCGGCGTCCAATGGCAATGGCGCGGCGCTTCATGTCATTGAACGCTGGACCTTCCGCACCTTCGGCTTTGCCAACTCATCCTCCCGCGCCTCCCCACCACCATCTGAGCCCCCAGCACCAGCACAGCACAACGAGGCCCTGCTGCCGCCCCACAAACCAAACCACCATCACCATCACCTACTCTACAAGGTGATCGGTGGAGTCCTTGGAGGCATGGTCTTGCTTGTATTTGTCATCGTCGCTTCTGTTGTCTGGCTTTCTTCCAGGTCAGCTCGTCGCCCAAGTGAAGAGCGAAAAACAGTGCCGAGCGAGGACAATCCCTATGGGACGATGTCTATGGAGGTGGTACGGGCAGCAACAAAGAGCTTCGACAGCGGCAATGTGATTGGTATTGGTGGCTCTGGTGCCACTGTGTATGAGGGAGTGCTCCCATCCGGTTCAAGAGTTGCTGTCAAACGGTTTCAGGCTTTATGGCCGTGCACAAAATCATTTGTAAGCGAGCTTGCGGCCATGCTCAATTGCCCAAATCATCCCAATCTTGTGCGGCTTGCTGGGTGGTGCTGCAGTAAGGATGAGCTCGTGCTTGTTTATGAGTTCATGCCCAATGGGAATCTTGACTCTGCTCTGCACACAATTGGTGGAGCAACACTTCCGTGGGAGGCTCGGTTTAGGGCAGTGCTTGGTATCGCCTCAGCGCTTGAGTATCTACATGATGGGTGTGATCGCCGGATTCTACATCGTGATGTCAAGTCATCTAATGTGCTACTCGATGGCGAGTTCAATGCAAGACTAGGTGATTTTGGACTTGCGCGTCTGGTGAGCCATGGTGGATTACCACTGACAACACAGCCAGCAGGCACACTTGGCTATCTTGCTCCAGAGTATGTGCATTCAGGTGTTGCAACTGAGCGGTCCGATGTGTACAGTTTTGGTGTGCTTGCTCTAGAGGTGGCCACTGGCCGGAGGCCAACACAGAGGGGAATCTCTGTTGTTGACTGGGTGTGGGTTCTATGGGGTCGTCGAAGGCTAGTTGATACTGCAGACCAGCGGCTTCAGGGCCAATTTGTTGCAGAGGAGATGCGACGGATTCTGCTGGTGGGTCTCTCTTGTGTGCATCCGGACTGTAGGATGCGACCTGGTATGCGAAGGGTAGTCAAGATGCTTGATGGGACTGCACCCTTGACAATGGTGCCAGATAATAAGCCACCTGTCCTGCTCCAGACACAAGTAAATCAAGCTTCATCAATGAACTCACTGGATACTGTCAATACAGCATTCTACAGTTGTCGCTGAACTTATATGTAGGTTGGCTAATAACCACATCCTGAATTCATATATTGTTGTCGTTTCTGAAACGTGAGTAGAAGCTAATGTTGGGGTTGTTCCACACTGTTGGGACATATCCTACTTGTGCACAGAACACTGCATAACGTATTGTTTTCTGGTACAAAATGCATTAAGGTGTTTTCTAATAACTTGGTTGAAGATTCCTATGCCACTTACTTGAACAACTGCTTCAGTAACTCATATATACCTGATGATCTTCTTGATTTTGCCTGACAAATGATGGGCATCTATTGGGGTATTTGGACATTCGTGCCACTGTGAATAATCACAACGGAGCAGTAGCTCTGATGTTCATATAGATACAACTGAACTGTCTTCTTATGAACTCCCTCCATTCTAAGTTCCAAATTATAAGACTTTTTGGCTTTTCTAGATTTTTAGTTTTTGTTATGCACCTAAATATATGTTATGTTTAGATACATAGCAAATTCTATGAATCTAGAAATACCAAAATGTTTTATAATTTGGGACAGAGCAAGTAGTTCTAACCATGTTGTATTTGGTGTATGATTTTCTTCACTGAATTTTCACTGAAATATAATGATTGGTCCTTTCATACATCATTACTTCCTCCATCCCTTTATTATGCAGTCAGTTCCTTTAATTGCATAACATTGGATTTGTTGAGTGGCTTCTACCTTTCAGATTATACAGATTATAGCCTGGTCATTGTTGCAGTTTGCTACCTGATATTTTTTATAAGCGGAATATGTGCTGAGGCACCTCAAATATTTCAATTTTAGGATTGCATGCTAGCACTATAGAATTTCTTGACTGAGTTTAAGTTTGGATACTACAAGGCACTGAGCGTTTTCTAGAGTCTATCAAAATTTCAACAATAGGTTTCCACCAACTGACAGGTGGTGCAACATCAATCTTTCATTGCCTATTCAGATGACTGTTTCCAGTCTAAGGTAAAAAAATCGTTTTTGCATATCAAAATATATGCTCTATAATTATGCACTGTGGTGCTGTGCAGCTAAACCATCTTGACAACATTATCATGATCTGCTTATTAATGAAATTATTTTACTTAAGAAATTCGCTTTGCAATTAATGAGTAGTCTTTTATCTTGAGAATTTTGTACTCCCTGTGGCTTGTCATGTGAGGCTCTGACCATCAGCTGGTTCTCCAAATTGGCAACGGCAAGTACGAATGCATGATATGTCTATGTGCGCCTTGACAAGCTTATACAGTGTTGATCTTTGCAAGATGTTCTAGGAAAGTAAATTCAATTAATAAAATTGAATCATTAATTTGTTCTCATCGATTTTGTCAGAAAAAAAATGATGTCCCAGTTTTGGACTCCATGCTGTTACTCAACCTAGAAAAAAATAACTCTGGAATATTTATATGTTATAAACTATTAATAAGTGTTTCACCAGCAATTGATTTGTTGTAATTATCTGAACCTCTGGGTTGTTCTAAGTTGCATAGTAATGCTTCTATAGCAGGAATTTGGTAATAATGCTCAGGTGATTTGTCAGATTCAGGAATTGGATACATTTTGTTATAACACCTCTTGGTCCTCGTTTTGTTTGTTATGTTCTGTAGCTACACCTGCAATGATCATTGAATTTCTCATGAATGATTGTTTTTTTCTTAGTGCCCTCCCTAGTCCGATCAACCACCCTTTTTTCACAAATAATACTGCTTCTGGTTCAGATGGGGGAGCACTAAATATACCATATTTTCATTTATTTTTTACTAAAGTTTTATTTCTTCTCTTTATTTGATTTGACTTGAATAAGGACTTCTTTTGTTGTAAAATGTTAGGGGGGGGGGGGGGGGGGGGGGGGATGGCCCTCCCAGCCCTTTGGGGTTAAGGATATGAACAATACAAGAGCATGTGATGCAGAAGGGAGGTCCAGCAGCATGTTTTGGTTCTTGAAGCCCTGCACTTTCCTTGTGGAGTAGCGCATCATAACACAACAAAGTTCTAACGAGCGAGTCCCACATGATGTAGCTAGTGTCCGTTACTTCATTTGTTCCAAATATTCCGAGTTCCTATTTGATTGATTCATTTGATGGGTACCCTATCCGGGAAGTTTAAAAAATCATGTATAGTCATACAGGTTGAAAGAATTTTTTCCATATGTATAATTCGAGATATAGCAAAACGCTTTTGTCTCTGAAGTGATATACTAAGGTTATACAATTCAATGATTTGTTTGAATGGTGTTGCCCTCACCTACTACCTAGCAGAGTTCAAAACTACAAACTGACCAAAAATATTTGAAATGCAATCTATACATTCCAATATAAGTCGATGGTCTATTTCTTAATTCAAGAAGGTTTACTATTCTTAATTATATTGGCCTGTACTTGCCAAATTGATCATGTTGTTTCGATTCCTTTAATTGTAATTTGACAATGTGGATTCACTAGTCTGTAAGGAAATGCCACAAGCAAGAATTCTGAAAAGTCTTCCAGAACTTGCATTTTTTTAGTCTTCAACTGGTATGTTACAGACTTGATTTGCACTTAAAGGTTTGACAGTTCTAATTCCTAAGTTACTTCTCTTAAGATCACTCATTAGGAGTTGGCACACATCCCAAGCACATAATTTGGGTTGCATTGAATGGTTCCTTGATCCTCCATGACGTGTTATTCGACAAGACCAGGAACTAGATTTTTCATCAACGATGGTGAAATAGTTCACATGTCCAATGCTTGTTCTCAAGATTTAAATGAATTGTCAAAAGTGAATTTGATAATGCATATTGAGCATCAATCGTGAATTTGATTATAACTTACTATGACAATTTTGCCATATTTGAAAGCTACAACTACGATCAAGATGAAGGTGAGGTGCTAAGGCGGAAGTACCCATGATTTTTATCCACTTTGTGTTGTCGTTGTTCTTTAATACATAAGGAGATTGAAGACAAGCATGCACATTAAGAGGCATTGAAATGATCTTGTGGTGCATGGTTAGTACAGTACATAGCTTTAGTTAATTCCATTCATATGATGGATTTTGTTTGTGAAAGAATGGTTATGATGTATTTGTCTTGAGGATGACACTTTATTTTAGATTTTAATTTTATTTGTCAAATTCAAATTTATGAATTTCAATATTTATCATTTGTATGAACTAATATTTAGTTTGAATTTATATAGTAGCATAAAAGAGAATAAAAAAGTATTCTCTCCGTTCCAAATTATATGACATTTTATTTTTCTAGGTACATTGTTTGTTACTATTATTATCCCCTACATTCTGAACTATAAATCGTTCTAGATTTTCTCGATACATAGCTTTTACTATATATCTATACATAATATATATTTAGGTGCATAGTAAAAGTTATACATTTTAAAAAAACTAGAAAGGCCTATAATTGAATGGAGATAATACATGTCAAAAATGGTGTATATCTTAGTGCATAACAAAAGCCAAAACATCATATAATTTAGAATAGAGGGATTATGTGTGAAAAGGAGGAGAAAAATAAATAAAAACCCTGATTTAAGGAACTTTGTTGGAGTTAAGTCTAAAGCTAAAATATAAAGTCATGGCAGGAGGTCCTCAAATATAATCCCAAGTTGAGGCCTACTGGTGGAGGCACACTTATTTATAAGGTTACAAACATACACATACTCCTAGGTCAAACATTATTTTGCTATTTAATGACATATGGGACCGGGCCCACCTGTCATAGAAGACAGGCTCTTAAAAAAATCAAATGCAAATTCCGTTATTTAATGATGGAGCATCCTACTGTTCTCAGTTTACAAGAGGGATGTCCTCACTCCGAAGTCCGAATCCTTCTATTTCTGCTTGGGTTCTTTGTCGGACCCCAACACCATTTCTCCAAGATCCACTCTGACATTGAGTGAACACAATTTCCAACGATTCCGACGGCTCGCGCCTCCATCGAAGAGTTGATCCTTGTCAGGCCTGGGAGCCGCCGCCGCCGCCGCCTCTACCTGATCCTGCTCAGCTCCCGCTGTCCGCCGCTTCGCCGGAGCCCTCACGCACCTCACCGCGTACGTGCAGCCGTGCTTGCCCTGATCCCACCCCCACCTGGCTTCCTCGACCTACGGCGTCATCATTGACGCCGGCAGCACGGGAAGGCAGTCTCTGGCTCTCTGCTTGATGCCCAGATGATAGTTTGACCATGCTCGCAATCCGTTCGACGAAATGCCCTGTGGCATCTGTGGGCGTAGCCGGCACACTGGTGGTGCTTGTCACCGCTGTCCATGTGTTCATGGTGCCAATCCTTCCTGCCTCCATGGATTACTTCGGTGCTCGCAGCAGTATAAGCCGCCCAAAGAATTTTCTCCCGGGCGTCGAGGTGGTGGACTCGCGTCTCAGGGGGCGCTTTCCTTCTGATTCATATGGTGCTGTGGCATTCCGTGGCGCGCCATGGAAGGCTGAGATTGGTAGATGGCTTGCCGGGTGTCATGCTAACTCTTCGTCTTTTGATGTTACTGAGGTTTGCACCCACCCTTGTCACTGGTTCATGCACTTTGACTTAGCTTTTTATGGGGTTTATTTAGGTTGTTCTTTTGCCACAGGCTATAGGTGCAAAGCGCTGCGAGAAAGACTGCAGTGGTCGTGGTGTTTGTAACTATAATCTGGGAGAGTGCAGATGCTTTCTTGGATATTCTGGTTGGTCTAACTTCTCAGTATTCACTTTCTATTAATAAGAGTTCATACAGTATTAATTCAGTAGTTCATAGGATCTGGAAGGGCTGGCTTTTAAGAACTTAAGACTAGAGCTAAACAACAAAAATGATATCCTTTAATAGATTTTTTTTGACAGCTTTTTAATAGAGTTAGGTACCACAAAAAACTAATTGTGGATTCTTATATTGGATACAGAGATGCAACCTACAAATGTCTCCCTAACCATGTAGACAGCATTTTCTTTGTCACAAATCTTATATAATTTCATCTCTTAATACACTCAGTATATCCCCTTTGATCTGTAGTATACTACAAAGCTGTTGGATTTGATCTCTGTGAGTATGTAACCAGGCGAAATGGGAACTGAACTACTGTATTAAACAGATACTGGTTGTTGTTCACTTATGTGATGATAACCTTGTTTATGGACATATATTTCTGCAAGTGAATGGATTGCTCTTTCTATGGTTTTGGGTTTACTATATAACAAATTTCGTTTAAAAATAAATAAAAATGAGTATATGGACTGTAGAAAGGTGGCATATATATTTTTTCTTTGCTAATATGTTGCTTTTCTAGATTCCAATAACATTTAAATTTGTAGTGCTGTATTCCTAATCTATGGCTTCACTGATACAGGGAAAGGATGTGAGGAGGTTCTGAAATTGGAATGCAACCTCCCAAGTTCCCCAGAATGGCCTGCAGGTCTATGGATAGTTTCCACCTGTGCAGCTCACTGTGATAAAACAAGGGCAAAGTGCTTTTGTGGGCCTGGAACAAAATACCCAGATCGTCCTGTAGCAGAAGCTTGTGGTTTTAAAGCAATGTAAGACTATCGCTGATAATCTGATTATTTGTTTTTGAGTTATTTTAATATTACTACTAAGTTTATCTTATCCATCTTTCTAGTTTACCTGCAAAACCTGATGATCCAAAGCTTACCGATTGGAAAACACCCGACCTGGAAAACATATTCACAACAAACAGCAGTAAGTTAGGATGGTGTAATGTGGTCCCTGAGGATGCATATTCATCCAAAGTGAAGTTTAAAGAAGAATGTGATTGCAAATATGATGGTCTCTGGGGGCAGTTCTGTGAGACGCGTGTTGAATGCAGCTGCATCAACCAGTGCTCTGGACATGGGCATTGCCGTGGTGGTTTCTGTCAAGTATGTTTCAGAGAAAATGATTTTGTTTATGAAATGAAATTACTCTGGTTAAATTTAATGTGGTGCATTGTTTTGTATTTTTCCACTTCTATAAGATGTATTCTCATTGAGTATCTCCTTCAGTGTGACAGTGGATATTTTGGGATCGATTGCAGTATCCCATCAGCATATTTGCTTGCATATGATTGGCCCTCGTGGCTCCAGACACCAGTGAATTTACCAGATCTGAAAATTTTAAACAGTACCATCGTCGATGTTAAGGCTGTTGTTCAGAAAAAAAGGCCACTCATATATGTATATGATTTGCCAGCTCAGTTTGACAGTCATCTTCTTGAAGTAAGTCTGTGTTATAAATATTCCTTTTTGTGTTTATGAAGCTTTAATGCAGCATTTAGATTAATATTCTTTTTCTCTCTCAGGGACGACATTACAGATTCCAGTGTGTAAACAGAATATATGATGAAAAGAACAGAACTCTATGGACCGAGCAACTGTATGGTGCTCAGGTTTGCTAATTTTAGCTGCTAGCAGATAGCTTGATGTTTGTTGCTCCATGACTATACACTGTTAGTGATATTAATTTATGAGGACAAGCAAATCTGACTAATGTTTTATTTTCTATGTAGTTAGCACTCTATGAGAGCATTCTTGCTAGCCCTCACCGCACTCTTAATGGTGACGAAGCTGATTATTTCTATGTGCCAGTGCTCGACTCATGTCTAATAACTAGATCGGATGATGCTCCACATATGCTATTGCCAGTAAGAACTGTGATCCATATGTTCTTTGATGGTCTTGTTGTTCTCCTCCAGTAATTTGATTTTTAATTTTAGAGGGACCTGCGCCGAAGGAGCTACCATGCACTTGAGTACTATAGAATGGTGTATGATCACATAGCTCAGCAGTATCCTTACTGGAATCGCACTTCAGGAAGAGACCATATCTGGGTGGGTTTCATATTTGAATGAATTATAACTGTATGATGATTCTTTGGTTCTTATTCAATAGTGGCAATGACTGATTGCCTTTCAACTTCATAAAGGCAGTTCTTTTCATGGGATGAAGGTGCCTGCTATGCTCCAAAAGAGATCTGGAAGAGCATGATGCTTGTCCACTGGGGAAACACTAATACGAAACATAAGAATTCAACGTCTGCTTATTGGGCTGACAAATGGGATGATATTCCTTTGGATAAGAGAGGCAACCATCCATGTTTTGATCCAAGAAAGGATCTAGTGCTTCCGGCATGGAAGGAACCTAACCCAGTGGCCATATGGTTAAAACTGTGGGCAAGGTATCCATAAAGTTAACTATATATATCCTATCAACTGTTTATGTTTCTTAGAACCTTATCCCAGGGAACACAACTTTTGCAGGCCTAGGAACAACCGTACAAGACTCTTTTATTTCAACGGTAATCTAGGTTCAGCATACGAAGGAGGCCGCCCAGAAGACACGTATGTATCAATGTATTTGTGAGTATAAATGTGTTACATAATTGTTTGTCAATCTTTTTCGATTGTATAATGCAGGTATAGCATGGGGATTCGGCAAAAGCTAGCAGCTGAATTTGGTTCCACACCAAACAAGCAGGGAACCCTTGGACGACAGCATGCTGCTGATGTGACAGTTACCCATTTACGAACTGAGAAATATTATGAAGAACTAGCAAGCTCTGTTTTTTGTGGTGTCCTGCCAGGGGATGGCTGGAGTGGGCGTATGGAAGACAGCATGCTTCAAGGATGCATTCCTGTAGTAATTCAGGTGATATACCATCATTTTCCTTGTGCTGCATATCAAGAGAGGGGCCATTGTGTGATGTCTTACTCGAACCTATCTGCTCTCTTGGCTTACACTGTAGGATGGAATTTTTCTGCCATATGAGAATGTGCTCAACTACAATAGTTTTGCAGTCCGCATACAGGAAGATGACATCCCAGGACTTATAAGTACACTCCGTGTATGTTTTTACTCTGTTTCTGCTTTTTTTATATATCTTTTGGACATACCGCCTGCAGAATGCTTACTGTTTCCATATCACTAGGGAATAAACAATACACAAGTAGAGTTTATGCTGGGAAATGTCCGCCAGATGTGGCAGAGGTTTTTCTATCGAGACTCTATATTGTTAGAGGCGCAGAGACAGAAAAGACTGTTCTCTGAAGAGGCACCCTGGTCTGTTGAGGTCTCAAAACTACCTGACGATGATGATGCCTTTGCGACATTTATACAGGTAGACTTGCTCCTCAACCTACTGCGTGGTATGGATGTTGTCGTACTTACTACTTAGCATCTTCTGTTTGCTAGAAATGAAATCATATTTGCATTCCCAGTATAAAAACTTTGGCAAATCATGAGAAAGTTTTCACCCCTAGAACTACCGTACCTCTGTGTTCATATTTGCTGAGAAAGAACGCTTTTGGCAGGTATTGCATTATAAACTGTACAATGACCCTTGGCGTCAAGGTCTCCTGCAAACAAAGGAGGCTCGGCTGCCGAACATCTGCTCAAGAACATCCTGAAGTGTTAGTCAGGCAGCATTGCAACTGTAAAGAATAGGCATACATACTCCTGCTCCCTCTCTCAAAAAAAAGGATAGATCTGACATACTCTTAGTCAGGAATCTATAGATACTTCTTACACTCTGGATATTGTTCTTGACTGACATCCCAATCTAATTAGATCATTTCCTGAAAAAGAAAAGAAAAGAAAAGAAAAGGGAAATGCACTGTTATCATCTATCAAAACATGGATATCCCATTTGTGTACGCCCTCGTTTACGTTGGCATTGACTGAGAAAGAATTGGATTTTGTTGTCCAGTGTTATTTTCGTTTGCCGAGCAAATTAGCCATAATCGAGCAGATGATGTAGGTTCTTGATGAATCAGTTGCCACGCTACGTGGTTAACATATATCCTATATATTATGGCAGCAAACTACAAGATGTCGGCCTGCATTCCGGGGGAACAGCTGAATGTGATATGCAGTGAACTTTTGATATGCATTGAGCAATGTTAGCCTTAGCACGGAGGAGGTGCATGCAGATGGCCTCACACATGGACGGACATGCTTATCCGCGTTTGCCCTAGGCTGCACGGTAGTAGAGCCGGCCGGCCGGTCAAACAAGCAGATCGATCGCACAAAACAGGAGGTGAGAAGAGGGTTGGCTCATCAGGAATCGCATGCTCTGTACATCTGACGTGGAGGAGCATGTGAAGAGCACGCTCGTGAGAGCCAAGAATGCTGTGAGGTGGATCTTTACACCTCGCATTCATGCCGCTAGCTAGCTCTTATGACCATGACGACGAATCAACGTGCTCGCCTTAGCTTGTTCGGCCTCTCGATTCCTCGGTGCATCTGCATCCGCACCACAATTTGTTCATTTCTCGGAAATAAAACTAGAGAGAAAAAAAGATGTAAACCAAGTTACTGAAAGTAAACCGAACCAGAGCCGTCACGAATACGCTTTGTGTTCAAGAAGAGGGTGAAAATTAAAACCACAATGAGAAGGGAAACGAGGATGTATTCCATTCAAAATGGATAGAAAGTGGACGAATTTGGTCACTGCAAATCATATACTCTCTCCATACACATAAAAGTCGTTTTAGACAGCGACACGGTTTTCAAAACATAATTTTAACTCTTTATTTTTTTAAAAAAATATTTATTGAAATAAAAAATATATATTTTTATGAACATATTTTTTAAGACCAATCTATTGATATGATTTTTCATATTTTTAAACTCAACAACTTAAAAGTTATTCATGATTTATATTCCCAATGTTTGACTTAATTTTATTCAAAACGACTTTGTTTTATGGGTATAGAGAAAATATATACGATGATAGATATGGATAAATAAACCGAGCGTAGAAACAAAACGAACAAGAACTTCATTTGTCAGAATTGGACAGCTACAGCAGGGGAGGATTTTCTTTGTTTAATTTGGTTCCTCAGCTCGATCGGTCTTATTTCC
>CM039139.1:19653197-19770796 GCA_022036555.1 Microstegium vimineum
TCCGTACGTGCGACCGATCCCTAATTCTATCTGGGGAACTTGCAGTAGCAGGCTAGCAGCATCGATTACGGCACCTATGAATATATTAAAATTCCATCGATCTCATCTTTTATTTGCTTGTGACCGTGCGCATCGGGGATTTATTTCTGCGCTTTTATATATTTGGGATGAATCGAATCGGGGGCCACATACATGTACGCTCGCTACCAGCTAGCTGCTTTGGTTTTGTTATTTCTATTCCTGCTAGTTTTAGAATTTTCTCCAATGAATGCAAAGATGCGTTGTTCTCCTGCGCATTCTCGAAGAAGAAAAGTTCGGAATATAATCTTGAAGAACCTCACCATCTGGCTGCTTTGAATCTAGAAATGCCCACCACACGATCGAACTGATAGTTCATGAGTTGATGTCAACCTGGGCAGTCCTGCACAAACCCTTTTTTTTTTCTGGACAACACGTGAACCTGCTCATCAACGCTATAGCTATATTAATTATCGCCACAAAAAAAAAAGTTTGTGTACTGCATTTGATCTCCATCTCCCCGCTGACGATCCTTTTCGTCGCCCGTCGTCCTTGTAGTTTGGTCCGGACACTTTTCCGCACGTCGCCAAATTGTCAACGAAACGGGGCCATGCACATTCGCTCGACGTTGATTTTTAAGCCGTGTTATATACGCGTATATATACATAGCTTTTTTTTTCTTTCAGTTCAAAAAATATAATATTTATATCTGATTTTTATCCGAATCCAACAGCACCACGTCGTGTTTATTAACCTGCGGCTCTTAATTACTCCACATGAATGCAGAACAAGTTCAGCCCATAACTTTGCATGCAATAACGTACGTACTAGTACTACACGCCAGTATATGTATATCTGTATTTTCCTGATCATCTAGCTAATATTCTGCTTTTCACGTATGTACAATATATATTCTGCTGTTATGTATATGTATATGTACGTGATCGTGTATTCAGATACTGCACGGATCGGTACCCGAAGGTGGAGTCGTACGGCACCTGCAACTGGTGCCTCAGGGCGGACGGGGGCGTGGCTTCTACTTCTAGCTCGCCGAGATCCGCCGGCAAAGCGGCTGCCCGACCGGCTCCTCATCACGGCGGCGCTGACACGACCGGCAGCGGCAGCGGCAGCGGAAGATCGCCGAAGGTTGCTGCTCGCGGCGACTTTTCGTCGTCCAACCTGAGCAAGCCTATCAAGAAGCAGCAGCCGCAGCAGCAGCATGCGCAGCGGCTCTTGCTGCGGCGGTCGGCGTCGGACCTTGGCAGCCGCGTCGGTCGTACCGACCACGGCGCGCCGCCGCCGTCGCCCGGCGTCGCGCGTGGCAGGCCGAGGGTCCGGAGGTACAAGCTCCTGGAAGAGGTGATCACTAGCTAGCTAGCCCCAGGCCGTGTGGTATCGATGTGTCGTCGTGGACGACAAGATCGAGTGCGTGCGCGTGTACGTATTAGGTGTATAATACGTGCGTGTGTGTATCTAGCTAGCTATATATGTAGGGCAGTAGGGTTGCGGTGCTGCCATGCATGCATGGAGATCGAGCAGTGTAGTGTACACGTACTACGTGCGCTGATCGAGATCCCAGGTGTGTTAATTAGGGTGCTCGCGTCGTGTTGTACTTGTATATGAGGAATAATATACTTGCTAACACGCACTTCGATCATGCGATGTGCAGCTATATATCGTTTTGATCAATGATCCTTACTCTTGCATTGGTCAACCAACTAGCTGATTAATTTATACAATGGAGAGAGCTAGCACTACAGGATTCTGGCGCACTTGGCAAAGGCAATATTACACTCGGCAAAGACCAAGTCGCTAAACAATTTTTTTTCGAGTGTCAGATTTCAGCCACTCGACAAAGAATTTGCCGAGTGTTATTGCCGAGTGCCTAGATCAGCACTTGGCAAAATAAATTCGCACGTCAATCTTGACGGCGTCTTTGCCGAGTGATGACATGTCTGACACTCGGCAAAGATTTTTTATTTATTTTTTTTCGCAAAAATGTTTACCAAGTGTGGGAGGTGACACTCGGCGAAGGATTTTTTTTAGGAAAATATTTGCCGAGTGCTTGGGACCTGTCACTCGGCAAAGAAATTTTTTAATTCTTTTAAAAACATTCTTTGCCAGTCCTGTGCCAATATTTGTCGAGTGTGTGTTTTTGCCGAGCATCCGACACTCGGCAAGCTGCTAATTTGCCAAGTGCATTTTTTTGACGAGTGCTTGGCAGGCACTCGGCACATAACTTTTGGCGAGTGTATTAGTTTGCTGAGTCTGGCACTGGGCAAAGTATCTAGTTACCATTCCACACTCGGCAAATTACGATTTTTCTGTAGTGTAGCTCTGCGTGCAATATCTTTTGTGATGTACGTACTCACTCTTTAAGTTTGACTATTTTTTTAAAAAAATAGAAATATTATCTCCAAATAAGTTTATTATATGAAAATAAACTCATTGATCTATCTCATGATACTAATTATATAATATAAATTTAGTTATTTTTTGTATATATTTAATTAAAATTAAAAAAATATTTGTCTTCTTGGAAGCATATACTTATTTTGGGACCGAGGAAGTACACTGCTTTTAAGCTCAAAGGTAACTAATAAGAGAAGGCTTCTCTTATTTCATTCATGTATAATTACCATATCACTACTAAAAGCAAGAATTTCCCTATCAATCCAAAAGCGACAAGGAAATACGAAAAACTGGCACTAAAAATGAGAAATTAATTTTTACGTCAGTATACCAACAGAAATAAAACGACAAAAAAGATAAAATTTCTCTGTCATGTGTGCCAATTTCTTTGCCACCAAATCTAGAATTATTTTCCCTGTCACAAGTATCTGACAGAAAAAATGAAAACTTACCATAAAAAACATTCACTTACCATCCAAACTGTTGGGACGAAGACCGTGAAGGTAACCGTTGAGCAACTGACTAGGCCCGAAGGTCCCCTCCCGCTCTTTGCGCGGGTCCTGGCATCACGCGAAGCCTGTTGTTCTTCAACCTTCGACGGCGGCGGAGCCTGGGTGGAGGCTCAAAGCGCGAAGGCGAAGGGCGACTAGGGCGGCGGAGGCTCGACGGAGCATGAAAGCCAGAGGCGCGAAGGCGGAGAGCAACGCTGAAAGGATCAAGATGCCCAAGAGGGGGGGGGGGTGAATTGGGCTCTTTTTAATTTCTAAACAAGAATTAAACCTACAAAGAGCCAATTAATCCCCTAGTGCCTACCGCTTGTGTGTCCTAGCTAGAAAGCGGTAGCAAGTCAAAGGAAAGCGAAAACTTCCTACACAATTCTAGTATGAATTGAAAGACAAGTGCGGAAAGTAATACAGTAATAAAGAGCTAGGGAAAGAGATGCTTGACACGGTGATGTTTTGCCGAGGTATCGAGGAGTCGACACTCCCCCCTAGTCCTCGTTGGAGCACCTCGCAAGGTATAGCTCCCCCTCAATCCCGCGCAAGGGATGAGTGCTCTCTACGGGCTGATTCTTCGCCACTCCGACTCGGTGAATCGCCCACAACCGATCACAACGTCGATGGAGAAGGGCGGCCGACAATCCTCCGGCGATCACCTTCCTCCGAGCACCACCGGACCGTCTAGGTGATGTCGATCACCAAGAGTAACAAGCCTCGATCTTCGCTTGACTCACTCAAGCTTCACAACTAGAGGATGCACACTTGAACTCTTGGATGAACTAGAGAGAGGATGGATGGATTCGCGAATCACTCTCTCTCTAGGGCTCTTGCTCTCTTCCCAACCTTCTCAACAAACTCAGCAACTCAAATGAGCAAAGGCAAGGTGGGAAAGAAGTGGGAGGGGCTATAAATAGACCCTCTGAAAACTGCATCGGGCTGGCAACTTAAGTTGGCGACGGACGCTCTGTCGACTAGGCGACGGACGGTCCATCGCATGCCCCAACGGCTAGTTTCTGTTCATAGTTTGGGCGACGGACGCTCCGACGCCTAGGCGACGGGCGCTCCGACGCCCTGCCCAACGGCTAGTTCTGACACACTGTTCCCAGCGACGGACGCTACGTCACTGGGCGACGGACGCTCATCCCAGCGTCCGACGCTTCACTCTGGCTCGGGCTGAAAAACACCCTCTCTGGAAGGTCGACGGACGCTCTTCCCAGCGTCCGACGCCTGGCCGACGGACAGCGTCCGACGGACCCTGAAAAACTTAGCCAGAAAACATCTCCACTGGAAGGTCGACGAACGCTGTGGACTCAACCACCCAGCGTCCGGCGCCTCTGTCCGACACGACGGACAGTGTCCGACGCCCCTGTCAGGAGCGTCTGACGAGAAAACAATTTTAACAACTTCGTTTTTCGTCACGATGAAAATGGAAGTTGTTCTAGGCTATCGTACGGTCAACGTAGGCTTGCTTAGAGCTAAGGAAGTCAAGTGTGCACCACACCTAAGTCATGAAGCTTTCCTAAGTCAAGCTACTAATCTCAACCCCTCTTAATAGTACGGTCAAAGGTAAAAAGAGAAGCCCTATCTATTTCTAAGTGCCCTTCATCTCCTTATGGCACTTAGCCTATCATTCTAGGGTCTTCATCATGTCTCCTTGAAAACCGAAACGATATCCATCTTGGGGGCTAAGTGATGACCATAAATGCCCATTCTTGTTAACCACTATGACTAAGCTACGCATAGCCTCTGCAAAACACACGTTAGCCATAATAATCTCTAATTGTCGTTAATCGCCGAAACCAACTAGGGCAATGATTCTTCAATCTCCCCCTTTTTGGTGATTGACGACAATAAAACCTCGAGTATGGATAAGAGTTATGGTTTAGATTTTATGGTGACTTGGAATGGTTGAGCAAAGGTTAGTAAATTTGTAAAGAAGCATACTTGCTCACCCAAACCAAAACACAAAACATGGTACTTATAGATATGAATGTAAAAGAAGTACCTCATGATAGTCTCAACGGATGTATCGGAGTATAGTGTGGAAGCTCAAATATCGTTTAAGCATAGAGATATATCATGAAACATGAGACAACTCACAAGATATATTAGTGATAATCAAGAGTTTGTCACATGCAACCATATAAACATCAACCAACGTAATCATCACATCACACATAAAGACAAATGCGTAAAAGAGACATGATGAAAGAGTATGGGGAAATTAAGCATACAAAGATCCAAATCCCTCCCCCTATCTCTATACTCGACCCTCTCTCCCCCTTTGGCGTCTAGCACCAAAAAACTAAGAGTCTGGGGCTGGAGAAGAAGGTGGAGGAGATGCAGCCTTGCGATCGAGCATGATGAAGTCCTGAAGGTCTAACTCGTCTGACTCATCATCTGCCTCGTCCTCTGCAGGTGTAGGCGCAGCTGGGGTAACCTATGGAACTGCTGTCTCAACTAACTCCCCCTGAGGCTTAGCTGGGGCCTCTGACGGTCCTGCCTCAGTAGTAGCGGGCCTGGGAACCCGACGAGTGAAAACTCGAGGCGAGGGGGAAGGTGTCACTGCCAGGGCCACGAGTGATACTACTGCTGGAACCTCTGCGGGCTGAGTCTGAGCTGGAGAGGAGACTGCCACTGTAACTGCCTCATCTGCCAGTGAGATGGCATCTGTCTGAACTGTAGCTAGAGGAGTGGTGATAGTCTGTGCTGACTGCTCTGGAGCGATCTCCGACGAGGCAACTGAAGACATGTGAGTGCCCGTCGCCGGAGGATCCACTGCACACCACTGGAGTTGGTGAGACTAACTGAGCTGCTCCTGGGGAGTCCTCTCCCGTGATCTCTAAATAAGAGGCTGACAGATCTCTCGAGGCCTCAGCTATGGTAGTTCCCCGGGTAGGAGTGAATCCTGTCTGAAACTCTCCGGGTGAAGCTAACCAAGAGGACACCTGGGTCCTCGGAGACTGATAAGCGGGAGAGACTGGTGCCTAGAACGGAGGGGTAGCTGGTGCCTGACTCTGCTGTCCTCCGGACGGTAACGCTGGAGTTGGAACCACAACTAGTGGAGGCTGCGGTGGAGGTGAGGTGAACTGCTGCTGCTGTGAGACGCCGGGCAACTGAAACTGTGGAGTGGAAGTCTGCCCGGAGCTAGAGGCCAGAAGACGCTCAAGTAACAACGTCTGGGTCTTCTGGATCTCGGCCTGCTGCAGCTGATAGGCTAAAAACTGGTGTTGTAACTCATCCTGCCTAGCCTGTATTTGTGCCTGAGCTGCCAGCTGCTGCTCTGTGAGCCTCCGTAGATCGGCAGCCTGTCGCCTCTACTCCTCTGCCTGATGTGACTGCTCCTCTTGCATCCTCGACAGAATAGTGAGCAAAGTAGCCTCTGAGGAGCTAGAACCTGGAGCTGGAGCTGCTGCGGCTGTGCCTGACCCTCCTGCCTCATGGTCATGAGGCATCGGCGCGTACTCGCTCACCGGCTGGTAGTCCTCGTCAGTACTGTCATAGTCTAGGTCCTCTCAAAAGACTGTCTCAGCAGCTGTGTCAATCTCTGCATCTAGATCCGCCAGCTCTGCCTGAGCAATCAGCTCAACTGTAGCATCCGTGACCTCTGCCGACTATGGTGGCACACCGGCCTGCCTAGTGCCTGGTCTGTAAGCTCTGCTAGGGCGAGGCAGGTTTCCATGGATCACAAGCTGACTCATCGAGTATACAGGAAACTCTGTCGCTGACCTCGTAAGAGTGACTCTCATGGCTCCTGAGCGGGTCTTGGCAACTATAAGATAGGAGATCCAGTGTGCAAACTGTAGCTGCTAGTGACCCCTGAACCCAGCGGCTATGATATCCTCAAGCTCGCTCACTATCAAATCCCAGAGGTCGAACTTCTACTTCCGGACGACATGTGCAAGGAGCCAAAGTTGTAGGCGTGTAATTGTGTCCCGAGCTCCAATCCGGGGTAGAATAGTACGTCTGAGTACCTCGTGGAGGATCCAAGCTAGTGGAGTGAGGTCACGTGGTGTACGGCTCGATCCCTCAGTGAATGGCTGCTGAAAGTACGACCTCACGAAATCTGTAGATGGCACTATACCATCGTGAGGTCGGCGAGGGGCCTCCTGATCCCCATAGCAAAGACTGTGGATCCTCGTAGGAGAGGACTCTAGGTGAAAGAGCTCTCTGAAACGTGCTGCTGTAACCCTGAAGTCACGTCCCTGGAATCCAAAGTGTAGGAACTCGTGATCAGGTGAGATCCACAGAGAGGCGTAAAACTGATATACCCAATCCTTCTGATATGCCCCTGAACGTCCCATCAGATCTGTCAGACCCAGAATATACTGAAGATGTTGTAGGATCTCTGGACCACCGATCCCCTCTATATGGGTAGATGGACACACCCTGTGAGCCCTAAGAGGAGCATCAGTGTCTATGTAAGCTCTGTAGAAGTCCTCGTGCACTGTGGTGTAGAAGTCTCGTCCGGCACGGGGGTCCCTCTGAGGTGGGAACCAGGATTGAAAGTCCACGAAACGGAGTAACTGGACTGGCTTCGCTGTAAGAACTCGCACCTGGTGCCTCACTGGGTCTGGGAGCCAAGGTCCTGGAGGACTAGGTGGTGCACCAGAGCCTCTAGATCGGGTAACACGGCGGCTCATCAACTCACCGATGGAAGAGTGGCCCGCGGCCTCTGGCTGCTCAGTCTCTGGGGTTGGCTCTATCTCTACTGCCTCTGTAGCCTCGACGGGCTCTGTCTCAGGACGTGGAGGGGACTCACGACGCGCTCCACGGCGAGGCGAGAGCCTCAAACCGGCGCGACGTCCACCTCGCTCCGCTATCTCAGCGGCCTCAGCCACTGCAAGCGCGGCTGCCAAATCTGGATCCATCAAAGGCCTCTTGCGCTTCCGAGAGATAACCTTTTGCTTTCCCTTTCCCCGATCAGTGGGTGGACACGGTGGAGGCGGAGGGTCACCACCACTACCGGGAACGGGACCGGCATTCTTCGTTCTTGCCATTGTATTGAACTTGTGCAACCAAACCTTTGCAACCCAAATCTCTGACAAGAATCCTCAACAATCAAACCACAAGCTCACTGCCAATCAACCACTGACAACCTGACAATCCACAGAACAACCAACTGTAAGAGTGGCACGCCGGCCCTGGACTGTCCTTGCGAGGCTTTGCCTCGATCCGTACTCGCAGGCTTTGCCCCGAGTTCACTGTCACTGCTCTGACTCTCTGATTCTCTGATCAACTGACCCTCGGACCCTGCTCGTTAGATAGATGGGAGTATACCATAAGCATATAACTAGGGATGAGAGTGACTAGAGAGTGAAAAGAAGTAGATAAGAAATAGATATCGATTTTGCCATTTCATACCTCGAACCCTGACCAAATCAAGAGAAGGGGAAAGATCCTCGATCGATCAACCGCAATCCGCAATTCGCAAACTAATCAAGGCAAGGTAGGGTTTAGGATGATGATAGGGAATGGTGAGGTGAATTGCAATCTAGAAAGAAAGACTCAGGAGTGAATTTCACCTTGACACCCAACTGAGATCGATTGACCTCCACAGAGCTTGGAGGGGAGTTCCTTGACAAAGAAGGTCCCGCACGGCTGGAATCGCAGGGGATCTGAGGCGGTGCAGTGTGGAGGGGCTCTGGCGCGGAGTGGAGTGGTGGCACGGCGGCGCAGTGCTGGGAGGAAGTGTCCCTGGCACGGCAGCGGTGGAAAGGCGGCGCAGGGAGAGGCGGCGCTGGGTGGAGGAGTGGCCGGCGACGCAGGTGGGGTCCTGCGGCAACGCAAGGAGGAATGGCGGCCCAGCGGCGGTTAGGGTTTGAGTAGCAGCGGCAGACGGAAAATGGATCAAGCGAGAAGAACAAAGGAAGCGGGGATTTTTTTTAAAAAAATTCGTCGTTAAGTTCGCGACGGATGCTCCGTCGGACTGCGACGGACGCTCGGGGAGCGTCCGACGGCATCGTCCGTCAGGCTTCTAGAACAGATTTGAAATGCCCAATCGCATTGACCGCGACGGACGCTGGGGGAAGCGTCCGTCGCCCTGTAAGCGGGCAACTTTAATCTCCGGACGATCGCGACGGACGCTGAGGCAATTGACACCGAGCATCTGTCGGCAGCGTCCGACGCCTTTTAAATAGAATTTTTCAAAATTTTGTTTGCGTCTTTCTCCCAACCAAGTTCCAATCCCAATAAGATCCAAATAACACCTGATTGGACTTGATATGAGAACCATCTTTCAAACACTCATTTTCAAATATTTTGCCATAGGTTTAATTTTAGTTTTTAGCTCAAAATATTCGAATGGAAGCACCAAGGAGACATCATATGGCCACAAGAGGGGTATAGAAGTGTCTTGAGCTTGGAATGCTCCCCCTAAATGGACGAACACAGAGGATGCTCAAAAAAACTTAACCGAAAAGGAACGGCAAACAACACACATGCATATGCTATGCAATACGAAAATTGAATCTAGGTTGCTTGCAAGTTTAAACCGCGGTTAAGCTTTGTCACACGCTTTGAGGGCGGTTATCTTAACCACGTTAGCCAAGCCTATGTGCATTACCAAATTAAACATGTTATATTACATATGAATGCATGGTTCACACAAACTCATCTTTTAGTGAAGTTAGAGTGATCAAGCACATTTAACTCGCTTCTCAACATACAAAAGGTTGTTTCATCGAGTGGTTTAGTGAAGATATCCGCCAATTGATCTTCGCTCTTAACTCCAACTAGTGTTATGTCTTTCCTAGCCACATGATCTCTAAGAAAGTGATGGCGAATATCTATGTGCTTGGTGCGAGAGTGTTGAACCGGGTTGTTTGCAAGCTTTACGACGCTTTCATTATCACACAAAAGTGGAACTTCTTTTAAAAACACGCCGTAATCAAAGAGTGTTTGGGTCATGTATAAGATTTGTGCACAACTTGCTCTCATGGCAATGTACTCCGCCTTGGCGGTTGACAATGCCACACTGTTTTGCTTCTTTGAGGACCAAGAAACAAGTGATCTTCCTAGCATGTGGCACCCGCCGGAGGTACTCTTCCTATCAACCTTACACCCGGCGTAATCCGAATCGGAATAGCCAACTAGTTGGAAGGGAGCTCCTTTGGGATACCAAAGACCCATGCTAGGGGTGTGCCTTAAGTACCTAAGGATTCTTTTAGCCGCACAAAGATGCGACTCCTTAGGGTTTGCTTGAAATCTAGCACACATACACACACTAAACATGATATCCGGCCTAGAAGCGGTGAGGTAAAGTAAACTACCGATCATAGAACGATAAAGAGTTTGGTCAATCGGTTTACCTCCCTCATCGAGATCGAGATGCCCATTAGTAGGCATTGGGGTCTTGATTGGCTTGCAATCCTCCATCTTGAATTTCTTGAGCACATCATAAGTGTACTTCTCTTGAGATATGAAGGTGCCCTCCCTCAATTGCTTCACTTGGAAGCCAAGGAAGAAGGTTAGCTCGCCAATCATCGACATCTCGAACTCCTTGGTGAAGAGTGTGGTATCCACTTTCCTGATCTTGAAGCCCTTCTTGAGTAGGAAGCCCCTTAGCCTCTCATACCAAGCTCTTGGAGCTTGCTTCAATCCATAGAGTGCCTTGGACAACCTATACACATGGTTAGGACAATTTGGGTCTTCAAACCCGGGAGGTTGTGAGACAAAAACAAGTTCATTGATGAAACCATTTAGAAAGGCACTCTTCACATCCATTTGAAAGAGTTTCATTTTGTGATGTGAAGCATATGCCAAAAGGATACGAATGGCTTCTAGTCTTGCAACCGGTGCAAAGGTCTCCCCAAAATCCAAGCCTTCAACTTGGGAGAACCCCTTTGCCACCAATCTTGCCTTGTTTCTCACAACCACGCCTTGATCATCTTGCTTGTTCCTAAACACCCACTTGGTGCCAATGATTCTTGCTCCTTTGGGCTTTTCTACTAGTGTCCACACTTCGTTCCGGGTGAAGTTGTTCAACTCTTCGTGCATGGCATTCACCCAATCCGGATCCGCAAGTGCATCCTCCACACTAGAAGGCTCAACAAAGGAAACAAAAGAGTGATGTTCAACATAAGAAGCAAGTTTAGATCGAGTTGTTACCCCCCTTGATGGACTCCCTATGATGAGGTCTTGTGGATGAGCTTGAAGCATAGGTGTAGATCTTCTATTAATCACTTGGGGAGGAGGTTGCGGTGCTTCAACATTGCTTGCTTCGGCCTCAGCTTGATCTTGAGGAATGTGAGTGTCTTCTTGAGCTTCTCTCACTTGATCTCCTTCATCAACTTGAGGCATGTGGGGTGGAGAAGGATCTTGATTTGCTTCATCTTCAACTTCTTCCACCTCTTGCGGGTTGATAGCACCAATTGGCATATTCTTCATTGCCTCCCTCAAGGGTTCATCATCTACATCATCAAGATTTTCATGCTCTTCTTGAGAGCCATTAGTTTCATCAAACTCCAAGTCATACGTTTCTTCAACTAAGCCAGTGGCTTTGTTAAATACACGGTATGCCTTGGATTTAAGTGAATATCCAACAAGGAAACCAATGTCACATCTCCTTTGGAACTTGCCCAAGTGTTGGCGCTTCTTGTAGATGTACACTTTGCATCCAAACACTCGGAAAAAGGATATATCCGGTTTATTCCCATTCACAAGCTCATAGGGGGTCTTCTTGAGAAGCCTTTGGACAAATAGTCGGTTGGCCGCATAGCATGCGGTGTTGATTGCTTCGGCCCAAAACTTCTCGGGGTGTTGTATTCATCAAGCATTGATCTTGCAAGAGTGATAAGTGTCCGGTTCTTCCTCTCTACTACACCATTTTGTTGAGGAGTATAAGTGGCGGATACTTCATGCTTGATCCCAACTTCATCACAATAATCTTCAATCTTGGTGTTCACAAACTCGGTCCCATTGTCACTTCTTATCTTCTTGATCTTCACATCAAACTCATTTTGGGCTCTAGTTGCAAACTTCTTGAATATTGATTGAGTCTCTCCCTTGTCTTGAAGAAAGAACACCCAAGTGTACCTAGAGTAGTCATCAACTACCACCAAGCAAAAGAGATTGCCACCAAGGCTAGCATAGGTGGTAGGTCCAAATAGATCCATGTGAAGTAGCTCTAGGACTCTTGAGGTTGACATGAAAGCTTTGGTTGGATGAGTGTTTGCCACTTGCTTGCCGGCTTGACATGCACTACAAAGTTTGTCTTTCTCAAACACAACATCCTTCACACCTCTAACCAACTCTTTCTTGACAATCTTCTTCAAGGTTGACATTCCCACATGTGCTAATCTTATATGCCATAGCCAACCCAAAGAACTCTTGGAGAATAGACATGTTTGCAAACTAGCTTCATTTTAGGTGAAGTCCACTAGATAGAGATTGTTGTGCCGAAACCCTTTGAATATCAATGATGAATCTTCAATCTTGGACACAACTACCTCATTTGGAGTGAAGAGCCATTGGACACCAAGATCACATAGTTGTCCCACCGATAGCAAGTTGAAGCTCAAAGATTATACTAGCAAGACATTTGATATTGATTGATCATTTGAGATTGCCACTTTGCCTAGGCCTTGCACTTTGCCTTTTTAATTGTCCCCAAAGGTAATCTTGTCTTGCCCTTTACAATCTTCCTCAAGTGTGGTGAACATCCGGGAGTCACCGGTCATATGTTGAGTGCATCCACTATCAATCACCCAATGACTTCCACCGGTCTTGTAGTTCACCTACACACAAGCAACTTGAAGTTAAGCTTGTTGTTTGGGAACCCACACTTGGCGAGGTCCCATAGCCTTGTCCACCAACTCCTTAGCAACCCATAGCACTTTGGGCTTGTTCTTCATCTTAGGACCGAGAAACACAACTTGGGGTCTACCCTTGGAGTCCTTGTTGATGATGAAGTGTGCATCATGAGCGAAAGGCCTTATGTGCTTGGGCAAGGCCTTGGGAGGTGGAGTCTTGCATTGGGATTCAAGGTGACCCTCTTGACCACATCCAAAGCACTTCTTGGGCTTGGGCTTTGGTGTGTCATAGTTGCTTCTCATGGCCCTGTTCTTGTAGTAGTTCTTGGCTTCTATCTTGACCTTGGCCTTCATGATTTGGTTCTCCTTGAACCCAATGCCGGACTTGTCGGTCTTCATGATAGTGTTCATCAAGAGCTCGCTTTGGAGGTTGTGGCCCTTGGTGAACTTCTCCAATCCACTTGCAAGCTTGATCTTCTCAACCTTGAGCTTTGCATTTTCCTCTTTGAGAGAGTTAATCAAGGTCATTGCATCTTTGTCATCTTGCTTGGCCGACTTGATAGTTAATGGCTTGCTTGCCTTGAGGTTGATTAGCTCTTCCTTGAGCTTGGTGTTTTCTTGCCTCATCTTCACATAGTCATCATGCTTTTCGGCCTCAACTACCTTCTTGCCCTTGCAATTAGCATTTTGCTCACTAGCAACTTCATCAAGCAAGTCCTCACAAGAAGTAGCTATATCACACTTTTTGTCACCTTTAGCCATGAGGCATAGGTGTGTAGAGGATGAGCCCGGAGATGATGGAGGGGGTGCGGTGGAGTAGATGAACCAATCACCAAGGCGGCCACCTTCTCTTCTTCACTTTCATCTCCGGATGAGTCACTTGAGTCTTCAATGTCGGTGAGCCAATCACCAACAATGTAGGCTTTGCCATTCTTCTTCTTCTTGTGAAAGTTGAAGTTCTTCTTCTTCTTGAATGGCTTGTCATCCTTCTCCTCATCACTTGACTCAACTTTGTTGCCCTTGTTGTACTTGAACTTGTTGTTTGCTTTCTTGTTCTTGTACTTGTCTTTCTTCTCCTCGGGGCAAGCATGAGCCAAGTGTCCAAGTTTGCCACAATTGTAGCAATCCATCTTGGAGAGAGGCTTTCTTGAAGAGCTTGTGAAGAATTTCTTCTTCTTTGAGTCAAACTTGACTCCATTCTTGTTTAGCTTCTTCAACATCTTGGTTGTTTTCTTCACCATGAGAGCGAGATCATCATCATCATCATCATCACTTGTACTCTCATACATGACTTGCATCTTGTACTTCTCCGAGGAGGATGCCTTGAGTGCCAAGTCCTTCTTCTCCTCCTTCTCTTTTTCTTTCTTCTTGGAGGAGGAAGAAGAGCCACCATCACCAATCTTCATGTACATCTCATGGGCATTGATCTTGCCCAAAATTTGTGTTGGTGTAGCGGCGGAGAGATCTCCTTGGTGAAGAACCGTGATGATGTGGCCATACTTCTCAATTGGCAAGACACAAAGGATCTTGCGTACCACATCGGCCGGCTCCATTTGGTTGAGACCGAGCCCATTCAATTCCTCTACAATAATGTTAAGTCATGAGTACATTTCATTTGCATTTTCATTTGCATGCTTGGAAAAAGAATTGAGCTTAGCCATAACCAAGTGATAGCGTTCTTCACGCTCACTTTTTGTGCCTTCATGAAGAGCACAAATAGTGGTCCACAACTCAAATGCGTCTTTGGCATTACGCACTCGGTTGAAGACATCCTTGCTAATGCCACGAAAGATAATGTTCTTCGCCTTGGCATTGTGCTTATCAAAGTTGAGGTCCTCCGCGAAGAGGGTGCCTCCCTTTGTGGCGGCTTTGAGCACGCCCACGTCAACGGCCTCTAGATAGGCCTCCATACGAACTTTCCAATAAGGAAAGTCATCTCCATCGAACATGGGAGGTGGTCCATCCTCATAGGACATCTTGCTCTAGGCGGTGAAGCCTAATTTAGAGCAAACCTTGCTCCGATACCAATTGAAAGGATCAAGATGCCCAAGAGGGGGGGTGAATTGGGCTCTTTTTAATTTCTAAACAAGAATTAAACCTACAAAGATCCAATTAACCCCCTAGTGCCTACCGCTTGTGTGTCCTAGCTAGAAAGCCGTAGCAAGTCAAAGGAAAGCGAAAACTTCCTACACAATTCTAGTATGAATTGAAAGACAAGTGCGGAAAGTAATGCAGTAATAAAGAGCTAGGGAAAGAGATGCTTGACACGGCGATGTTTTGCCGAGGTATCGAGGAGTCGACACTCCCCCCTAGTCCTCGTTGGAGCACCTCGCAAGGTATAGCTCCCCCTCAATCCCGCGCAAGGGATGAGTGCTCTCTACGGGCTGATTCTTCGCCACTCCGGCTCGGTGAATCGCCCACAACTGATCACAACGTCGATGGAGAAGGGCCGCCGACAATCCTCCGACGATCACCTTCCTCCGAGCACCACCGGACCGTCTATGTGATGTCGATCACCAAGAGTAACAAGCCTCGATCTTCGCTTGACTCACTCAAGATTCACAACTAGAGGATGCACACTTGAACTCTTGGATGAACTAGAGAGAGGATGGATGGATTCGCGAATCACTCTCTCTCTCTCTAGGGCTGTTGCTCTCTTCCCAACCTTCTCAACAAACTCAGCAACTCAAATGAGCAAAGGCAAGGTGGGAGAGAAGTGGGAGGGGCTATAAATAGACCCTCTGAAAACTGCCTCGGGCTGGCAACTTAAGTTGGCGACGGACGCTCTGTCGACTAGGCGACGGACGGTCCGTCGCATGCCCCAACGGCTAGTTTCTGTTCATAGTTTGGGCGACGGACGCTCCGACGCCTAGGCGATAGATGCTCCGACGCCCTGCCCAATGGCTAGTTCTGACACACTGTTCCCAGCGACGGACGCTATGTCACTGGGCGACGGACGCTCATCCCAGCGTTCGACGCTTCACTCTGGCTCAGGCTGAAAAACATCCTCTCTGGAAGGTCGACGGACGCTCTTCCCAGCGTCCGACGCCTGGCCGACGGACAGCGTCCGACGGATCCTGAAAAACTTAGCCAAAAAACATCTCCACTGGAAGGTCGACGGACGCTGTGGACTCAACCACCCAGCGTCCGACGCCTCTGTCCGACGTGACGGACAACGTCCGACGCCCAGAAAACAGTTTTAAACAACTTCGTTTTTCGTCGCGATAAAAATGGAAGTTGTTCTAGGCTATCTTACGGTCAACGTAGGCTTGCTTAGAGCTAAGGAAGTCAAGTGTGCACCACACCTAAGTCATGAAGCTTTCCTAAGTCAAGCTACTAATCTCAACCCCTCTTAATAGTACGGTCAAAGGTAAAAAGAGAAGCCCTATCTATTTCTAAGTGCCCTTCATCTCCTTATGGCACTTAGCCTATCATTCTAGGGTCTTCATCATGTCTCCTTGAAAACCGAAATGATATCCATCTTGGGGCTAAGTGATGACCATAAATGCCCATTCTTGTTAACCACTATGACTAAGCTATGCATAGCCTCTGCAAAACACACGTTAGCCATAATAATCTCTAATTGTCGTTAATCACCGAAACCAACAAGGGCAATGATTCTTCAAACGCTGAAGAGGGAGGCTTTCGGTGGTAAAGCACAGTCTAAGGGAACCCTCCGCCCGTGAAGGGCCAAAAGGTATGGATGCGCCTAGTATGGGATACAACCCACCCTGTGGACCAACCCGAAGAATCCGGTGGTGCCCCTGATGCGCTCTGAGAAGCGCCCGGATATCCAGGGAATATTCCAATGAAAAAGAGGGGTACTAGAGTAAAAGCACTTGACCATTGTACATTGTCCTATAAAAATGGGGTGACACCCACCGTAATATAGACAGAGAAGAGGAACCCCGTTCTAGGGTTTGATTACTGTGGAGTCCGAGATCGTGTTTATGTGAGCTTTTTGCATTCTCGAAGGCTCCCTACTACCTCACCTATGACACCTCTCCCTTCCATTCTCTTTACGTAGTTCGGAGAAGTTCGATCTCCAATAGCGGCGCCCACCATGGGGCATCGAAGACAAACCCATAATGCCACCAAAGACAGCAACTCCGGCCAAGGACGGCCCAAGGTCGTGGCGCAATGCCCGTAGTACCTACGCATCAGCAGCGAAGATGAGAACCAGAAAACTAAGCTAGCACCAAGGGCAACACGCAGAAGCACCAGAGGAAGCCGAGGGCAAGCTGCCGAAGAACCTCCGCATCAGGAAGGTGAGCCAACACCAACAGGAATACCCAAAGGCGCTAGAGGAAGGCGAGGACAGGCCACCGAAGAACCTCTGCATGCGCAAGAAGGGACAGAGCCAAAAAATGCAGATGGTGAAGGAGGACAACCAGGTCTAGACCCAACACCGAAGCAAAATTTGCAATAGTTGCAAGCCGAGTTGTAGAGAGCCCAACAAGTAAGATAATGTATATCTTGTCTATCTGCAACACACGACACAAAGCAAAGAGCAATACAACTATCTCAGCAAGCAACGGAGCTTCTCTAGTAACTGGCGATCCTACACGTCGAGATCCAAAGCCTGCAAGACGAGCATAATGAAGATAGGCCACCACCTTCGGGTAGCCATTTCCTCCAGCCACCCTTGACAAGCCAGCCACCGTTTGGGGTGCCTATATCTTCAATACCCACCAAAGGCCAATTGACCCAAAATCCTCGCTATCCGAAGGCTTACAGAGTTCACCCTGGCCGCCATCCCGCAAACCTATTGCCCTACCAAAGTTCAATGGAAAAGTTGACCCCAGCCAATCTATCATGAGCTTCGAAGCGGCGGTAGCCTCCATGGGCGGCAATGATATTGTGTTAGCCAAATCTTTCGTCATAGCGGCCGAGGGTGATGCCTTGTCCTAGTACTGTAACACCCCTGGTGTTAATCGCTTAATTAAAAACTGATCATGTCATCATATGCATTAAGCATCATTCATTTGTTTGAAAATCTGGCTATGCATTGAACTAAAATGAGTTTACTTGTCTATGTTTGATCAGTTGTTGAATGCAGGTCATCTTTTCAAATTCTCGAAATTAAAATTTGGATCCAAACCCTAATTCCCAGAGGGGGTGGATTAAACCCTAAACATGATTTTCAAAATCTATAAAGAATTTGCTTATGGTTGTTTAAGCAAAGTTGTAGAGCTCTGTTGTTTTGCTTTTGTTGTGTTTTCAGTTTTTCTAGTGTTGTTCTTGTTTTAAAAAAAAGTATTTGAAAAGGGGGCAAATCCTTTTAAAGGGTTCTCAAATTTCAAAACTGCATTTTCATTTCTAGGTCGATTTTGAAAATGGGAGTTTTGACAAAGTTATAGATCATGAAATTTTGAGCAACTTTCGTATTCAAAGTTTTTCATGAAAACCCCTGGAAGCCTGAGCAATTTGCAAAATAGTCACATGGGCAGTTCAGTCTTTTCTTTGAACAGTTGCATGGCGACGTTGAGCTCGACGCCGACATCTTGCCGGACACCTGTCAATGCCACCGTGTGACTCCTGTCCTTGACTCACATCTTGTCGTGTGCGTGGCGGCATCGCGGAACCGTTGTCGTCTTCAAAACGGGACACCGTCCACTCTTGCCTCCCTTTCCACGGCACGCCATCGCTCTGCTTTGCTCCGTCGAGCGCTCCACCATCATCGACAAGCTCGTCCGAGCTTGTTAGCCTCTGCCAACCACTCAATCCTTTGCCTTTGTCTTCGCTTTGACCTCGCGCATTCTCGGGGTGAGTTGGTTAAATCCATCGAGCCTGCATTCGTCCAGTGCGGCTCCGTCTTCCTCAACTCCGACGAGAGCGCCGCTGCTCTGGTTAGTCCTCGACCGGGCTACGCAAGAGCCACATTGCCTTTTCATCTTGTGTTTCTTGCTCCTTGTTCATCACTGATCCTTGTCGGTTTCTCCGTTTTACAAATGGTGGACCATAGCTCCGGGAACATCTTCGTTGCCGCTCGGTTCATCGTCTCCGCCGGCACGTCTCTGTCAACAGCCGTCCCTGCTTCATCTCCGGCCGCGTTTGCAAGCGCTTCGTGACCAGGGTGAGCTCCTCAACCTCTCCGCACCCTTGGTTGTCCTTGAATCGAGCCTTCAAGCTCTGTCCTCGAGCGTCGCCGCTGTTCATGGTCGATGCGGCGATATGTTCATTGTCTAGTCGTTGTAGTTGATCTTTTTCTGATCTGAGCCTTGCGCTAGCTTCGACTAGCCGTCCTGAGTTTGTTTCGAGCTGGATAAGAGCATGCCCGTCATATCCGGATCGTCTTAACTCGATTGCGAGAGCACCAGCTTTATGCTAAGTTCAGCAAGTGTGAGTTTTGGCTGAAGGAAATGCAATTCCTAGGACATGTTCTGTCCAACGAAGGCGTGGCAGTTGATCCTAGTAAGGTGAAGGACATTCTGGATTGGAAGCCACCAACGACATTTTCATCAAGTTCGAAGTTTCCTTGGTATGGCTGGTTATTATCGTCGGTTTATTCCAGACTTTTCTCGAGTCTCGAAGCCAATTACCAGTCTACTAAAGAACCAGACCAAGTTCGTGTGGTCTGCTGAGTGCGAAGAAGCTTTTCATGCTTTGAAGAAGTTAATGACCACAGCTCCCGTATTAGCTCAACCTAATATTGAGAAGCCCTTTGATGTATATTGTGATGCATCCGGTATTGGTATTGGGGGTGTCTTGATGCAAGAAGGAAGGGTCATTGCTTATGCCTCTAGACAGTTGAAGAAGCACGAAGAGAACTATCCAACTCACGATCTGGAATTAGCGGCAGTTGTCCACTCTTTGAAGATTTGGCGGCATTATCTTCTGGACAACCTTTGTCATATCTATACTGATCATAAGAGTTTAAAGTATATATTCACTCAGTCTGAGCTGAATATGAGGCAAAGATGGTGGTTAGAGCTTATCAAAGATTATGATCTTGAAGTGCATTACCATCCAGGTAAGGCAAATGTTGTAGTTGATGCCTTAAGTCGTAAGGGTAGTTGCAATTGTCTGAGCCTAAAGACGGTAAATTCCACACTCTGTTATGAGTTAGAAAGGCTAGGCATATCTATGGTTCAGCATGGCAGTCTAGCTAACATATCGGTGGAACCCAGCATTCGTGATCAAATTATCAAGGCTCAACAGACCAATAAAGGCATCGCATATCTTAAAGCAAAGGTGAAATCTGGGATACCCACCTATTTTAAGTTAGATGAATCTAATGTACTTTGGTTCAAGGACCGTCTTGTGGTACCTAAAGTTCCAGAGTTATGACAAGTTATTCTTGATGAAGCTCATACTTCTCGTTTGTCCATTCACCCTGGAAGCAACAAAATGTACCAGGATTTGAAGAGGAAGATTTGGTGGACAAAGATGAAGATTGAGATAGCAGGCTATGTGGCCAAGTGTGACACTTGTCAAAAAGTGAAAGCAGTGCGTTTGAAACCAGGAGGTCAACTTCAACCTTTGCCAGTTCCAGTTTGGAAGTGGGAAGACATCAGTATGGATTTTATAGTAGGTTTACCTACCACATCCAACGGATATGACTCTATCTGGGTCATTGTTGACCGGCTGACCAAATCTGCACATTTTCTACCAGTGAAAACAAAACATCCTATGGTTGCTTACGCCAAGTTGTTTTTGGCAAGAATACTAAGTCTTCACGGCATTCCTAAAACCATTATATCAGATCGTGGGACTCAGTTTGTCTCAGCTTTCTGGAGGCATCTCCATGAATCTTTGGGTACTAAACTTTTGTACAGCACTGCTTATCATCCTCAAACCGATGGTCAGACTGAACGAGTCAATCAAATTCTTGAAGATTTGTTGCGATGATTGTGTTCTTAACTTTGCAGAGAAGTGGGATGAATGCTTACCTTTGGCAGAGTTCTCTTACAATAATAGTTACCAACAGAGCATAAAAATGTCCCCATTCGAAGCTTTGTATGGTCGTGGTTGCAGAACTCCTCTTAATTGGTTGGAACCCGGAGAACGTGAGTTCTTTGGAGTTGACTTAGTTAAGGAAGTTGAAGATAAAGTTAAACAAATTCGCATCAATCTTGAAATAGCTCAGTCAAGGCAAAAGAGTTATGCTGACAAAAGAAGAAGGCCACTTCTATATCAACCGGGAGATCATGTGTATTTGAAAGTCACACCTATGAAAGGAATCTCTCGTTTTGGAGTGAAAGGCAAGTTAACACCTCGCTATGTCGGCCCTTTCCCAGTTCTGGAATGTATTGGCAAGGTGGCTTATCGTTTGAAATTGCCTGACATTCTCTCTGCCGTTCATGATGTGTTTCACGTATCACAGTTGAAGAAGTGTCTTCAAATTAAAGATACAACGGTGGAAGTTGAAGGAGTGCAGTTAGAACCTGATGTGACGTACTCTGAGTATCCTGTAAAGGTTCTCGATCAAGAGGATCGAATTACTCGTCGCAAGACCATCAAGTTCTACAAGGTGCAGTGGAATCAACACTCAGAAGAAGAAGCTACGTGGGAATCTGAAGATTATCTTTTAGAGAATTTCCCAGAGTTTTATGCTTCTATCGTTTGAGCTATTTTGTAAAACCTGGTCATAGTTGTAACAAGGATGATGTGAAAAAGAAAAGTTCTTGATATGTTTCCTTTTCCATTACTTTGTCTCACTCCTAAATCTCGGGACGAGATTTCTTTAAGGGGGAAGGATTGTAACACCCTTGGTGTTAATCGCTTAATTAAAAACTGATCATGTCATCATATGCATTAAGCATCATTCATTTGTTTGAAAATCTGGCTATGCATTGAACTAAAATGAGTTTACTTGTCTATGTTTGATCAGTTGTTGAATGCAGGTCATCTTTTCAAATTCTCGAAATTAAAATTTGGATCCAAACCCTAATTCCCAGAGGGGGTGGATTAAACCCTAAACATGATTTTCAAAATCTATAAAGAATTTGCTTATGGTTGTTAAAGCAAAGTTGTAGAGCTCTGTTGTTTTGCTTTTGTTGTGTTTTCAGTTTTTCTAGTGTTGTTCTTGTTTTAAAAAAAGTATTTGAAAAGGGGGCAAATCCTTTTAAAGGGTTCTCAAATTTCAAAACTGCATTTTCATTTCTAGGTCGATTTTGAAAATGGAAGTTTTGACAAAGTTGTAGATCATGAAATTTTGAGCAACTTTCGTATTCAAAGTTTTTCATGAAAACCCCTGGAAGCCTGAGCAATTTGCAAAATAGTCACAGGGACAGTTCAGTATTTTCTTCGAACAGTTGCATGGCGACGTTGAGCTCGATGCCGACATCTGGCCGGACACCTGTCAACGCCACCCTGTGACTCCTGTCCTTGACTCACGTCTTGTCTTCTGCGTGGCGGCATCGCGGAACCGTTGCCGTCTTCAAAACGGGACACCGTCCACTCCTGCCTCCCTTTCCACGCCACGCCATCGCTCTGCTTTGCTCCGTCGAGTGCTCTACCATCATCGACAAGCTCGTCCGAGCTTGTTAGCCTCTGCCAACCACTCAATCCTTTGCCTTTGTCTTCGCTTTGACCTCGCGCATTCTCGGGGTGAGTTGGTTAAATCCATCGAGCCTGCATTCGTCCAGTGCGGCTCCGTCTTCCTCAACTCCGACGAGAGCGCCGCTGCTCTGGTTAGTCCTCGACCGGGCTACGCAGGAGCCACATTGCCTTTTCATCTTGTGTTTCTTGCTCCTTGTTCATCACTGATCCTTGTCGGTTTCTCCGTTTTACAAATGGTGGACCATAGCTCCGGGAACATCTTCGTTGCCATTCGGTTCATCGTCTCCGCCGGCACGTCTCCATCAACAGTCGTCCCTGCTTCGTCTCCGGCCGCGTTTGCAAGCGCTTCGTGACCAGGGTGAGCTCCTCGACCTCTCCGCACCCTCGGTTGTCCTTGAATCGAACCTTCGAGCTCTGTCCTCGAGCGCCGCCGCTGTTCATGGTCGACGCGGCGGTATGTTCGTTGTCTAGTCGTTGTAGTTGATCTTTTTCTGATCTGAGTCTTGCGCTAGCTTCGACTAGCCGTCCTGAGTTTGTTTCGAGGGGTAGTTGCCCTCGAGCGCGTGCGTGTTTTCACTGGCGCACGTCGCGCATATCCCCGCCGACCGCCATGACCGTCGATGAGGATGTTGCGTTTAGCTCTGAGTTCATTTTGCGTGCGCTTCGCGTTGTTTGGGGGGCGCTAAGCATGTTGGGGTTGTTGGTTGAGCTGATCGAGGCCTGTGTCCGTCGGTGTATGTGCGGTCGAGCTCGGGTCACCGCCATTGCCGTCGACTAGGTCTCTTGGGTAGGTCTTAGTCTCGTTTCTGTGGGGCGTTTTGCTCGTGGTTGTCCCCTGAGTCGTTATCGAGGCCTAGCTTCTCCGATCGAGGCCTGTGCTCGTCGGCGTACGAGCGGACGAACTCCGATCTCCGCCGTCACCGTCGATGAGGCGTCTCTGAGGGTTTGTTTTGGTCGTCGCGCACCTCGTTGGGTTCGGCTTGGAGAGCCGAAGCAGGTTCGAGGGGTAGCCGTTCGGTTTGGTCACCGACGGCGACGCGCCGCCGTGTTTTGTGGTCGTCGGCGCCGCTTCGAGTGTCTGTGCCACTGACGGGCGGGACATGGCCGTCAGTGGGTTGATGAAGGGTTTTTCCCTTTTTCAGTTTTGTGCAGTAGTATCTTTTGTTATTTTTGTATGTTTAAATCTGTGCATGTTTAAATTCTGCAAAATTTGGTGTATGCTCTCTGTGATGTGTAGTTTTTAATAAAAATATAACATGTCTTTGTTCAGTATGTTTTTAATCCTGTAAAAATGCTCAAAGTAATTGAAAAATGAGTTTTCTATAAATTTTCATGCTCTGTGTGTTGCTCCAAAAATTCTGAGAATTTTTGTGTAAGCTTTATACCTTGTTACCTTGTTGTACAAAAAGTTTGGGAACTTTTGGATGAACTTTTATACATGGCTAGTTGTTTAATTAGATATAAAATGTTTAGAAACCCTAATGATTTTAGGTTTGTGTGATTTTGGATTGATTGATGCAAATGGTCAATTGTCCAGTGACAAACACAAGTTGGACATGATTGATGTAATGTTGTTTGCTCAGTTCTTTTGGATGTAATTATTAACTTAGATAAACAAGATAAATATGGTTTAATTAATTTGCTTTATAACCTTGTTTTGCTTTCCTTCATGAAGGGAAGTTGTACTCAGGGTGTAATCTGTTTTAATCATCTCTTAAGAACGTGTTTGTTTGTGTTTAGCATCATGTTTACTATTCAAGCATCATCTAAAACATGTCGTTATATCGTGTAGATTGTTCGTTGGTTGGGTTGGATACCTCTAGTGAAGAGGTTTTCTCTCTTGAATCTCAGCCCGAGTTCGTTTATCCCTCCAACCAAAGCAAGCCCCGGTGCATTCAAACATTTCCTTGTATTTAAAATGATTGCTTTAAATACACTTATGTCTATACTATTGCATTACGGTACTTTATTAAATTCCTACTTGATGCATAGCTTTATCCTTGTATTAATTGTACCTTTAACCTTGACACTTGTTTAAAGATGCAAAGTTTTGCAAAAATTCTTAGTATGCTTAGAACTTTAATAGTAGGTGATTTCCGGTCACCTACGCATAGCGTATTGCTTCGGCAAATGGTTATGTTTTCTGAGAAGGGGATGTTGTTGTGGAAGTAATAATCTGAGACCGGGCGGACACGGTGTTGGAGAGCCATCAGCGGTGTCTGGTGAGCGGTTCTTTCCGCCTGTGTCGATTAGGAACCGTCCGTTGTAGACGTCCAAGGGTTGTGACTTTGGAGTACTTATCACATACTCCGGGAAGCTGGACTCTGGCTATTCTCGTCTGAAGAATGGTTAACCCGCACTGGGAGTAGAGAGATGGCGAGAGTAGTGTGTACCCTCCAAGTTAGTGAACAGGATGGAGGTGTACTGTGCTCTCGGGTGGCGGAACCCCGGTTTTGGCGAGAGGATCTAGGGAAAAGTAGTCATATGCGTGCTTTAAGCGGCTGTATATGTCGTGTGATAGGGAAGCCCCAGCTGGGATAAACCGGTTCGAATCGTCGTGTTCCTCGGAAATGGAAACATGACCCTGTCCTCTACCGCGTAGTAATACACTTAAACTGGATACTTGTTGGATCCCTTCAGGGATGTTTATTACCTTGTTATCGATCATACATTCAAATCGGTACTTGAGTAATCTTATGGATAACATAAATGAATTTCAATTTTTTTTTATAAATGCTCATTTATGCAAAATACTTGATTCTTGTAAACCACACCTTGAATCCCATGACTTGCATACTGTTTTGTCCACTAAATACTTTTCTTTGTCGGATAAGTCTTGTTACGTACTCCCGTACTCAGGGTTTGTTAACCCCTGTTGCAGATGAGGATCACAACCCGGTTTGTGTGGCTTCTTGCTGCACGACCGTGGTCAGTGTAGATGAAGATGAAGAATAAACTGTCTTTGCTTGACTCTTGGGCAAGAGTACTTCGGTTGTTTGTTTATACTCTATCAGCAGCTTGATGTAATATTATCGTATGACACTAAGTTATGTTTCAAAACTTATGGTTGTAACATGACTTTAAATTTCCGCTACTTTGATGTAATATAAAATTTCGTTTTACTTTTGCAATGTTGTAATGAGGCGATCCTGCTCGGAAAGAGGTGAATGACCCGCTGCAAAGTGGCGACACCTGACGGACTAATTAAGGTTGTGATCATCTGTTGGGATTAAGTTGGTTAATCCTGACAAGTGGGCCCTATCTTAAGAGGTTATGTCACAAGTACTCTCTTGGTGATCGACATCACCTAGACGGCTTGGTGGTGGTCGGAGGCTTGGTGACCATCCGGAGGATCATGGATGGTCCGACTCCGAATGTTGTGATCGGTTGTGGGCGATTCACCGAGCCGGAGTGGCGAAGTATCAGCCCGGAGAGAGCACTTGATCCTTACACAGATCAAGGGGGAGCGATACCCTTGCGCGGGTGCTCCAATGAGGACTAGGGGGGAGTGTCGACTTCTCGATACCTCGGCAAAACGTCGTTGTATCAACCATCCTTTCTCCTTTCTCCTCTCTACTTGCAATTACATTCAAGCCTTACTTTCATTGCTATTACATGCTTACAAGGAAAAAATAGCCCGCTATTTTTGCCGCTATAGCCCGAAATAGCTTGAAAAAAATTGTGTCACTATTTGCGTTCATGCACAATTTTGCCGCTATTTTACCGCTAAAGTCCGCTAATTATGGTTTATAAAACGCTAAACACCTTGGCCTTAGCTCGCTATTTAAAACATTAGCATAGGGTGTTTATGCTTTACTCTTTTGTCTAGTTCTTGCTTTGTCTTGCTAGATGCACATACTTAGGCACTAGGGGTAATTGACAATTGCTTATAATTTAATTTTCGTATTAAAAATTTAAATAAGCGTAATTCACCCTCTCTCTTGGGCATCTTCATCCTTTCACCAAGGCCTTGTTATGTGGGACTTCAGTGAATCTGGGCTGGAGCGGCGCTGACTGTCGAGTACGACGAGAGCCAGGACGGCTTCATCGAACCTAGGGGCGCTGGCTTGTCGTCTTGACAAACCGGGCCTGGTTCTGACGTGACAACGTCTTGGCCACATAGTTATGTGAGTTAAAGAGGTGAGATTGATGTTTGACTGTAGGGGAGATTATTGGGTTAGTCCCACATCGATAATTGATGGTGGGAAGCACAACATATAAGGCGGGACGGTCCTTACCTATCATGTTAGTATTTTGGGTTGAGTTAGGCACAAGTCCTTGATATGGTGTGACTCCACGCCAGAGCGGCGACGGCTGTCGGGTACGAAGACAAGCCGGGCTGGCTCCATCGAACCTAGGGACGCCGGCTTGACGAGTCAGGCCTGGTTCTAATATGTTCAGAAGGTTCTAGAAGAAGAATCTGCTGAGAGATAGTGCTTGCACGGCCAGCTACTAGTTTGTAGCCATACTGACAGCCGACAAGTGTTACTCACTCATGCTGATCAGCGACACAATGGCACAGCTGCACAGGTCAAGTCATCTCCCCGTTCACTTAGTGCCAAATGGCTTCTAATTCTAAGGTCTGGTCTGGTGGTGCCAAATCGTGATGCTCCATCGATGATTCGATGTGACGTAGTTCTTTCATCTCCACTACGACTCTCCTTAACTGGAGCTCGTGCACCTTGTTCGCATGTTGCGATTTGTTTATGCAAATATCCTACGTTGACAATGACAGAAGCTATCTTAGTGGACGTGATTATATATATGCTTCTATGCGGCAGCTCCTACTTAGTACTGCCTTTTCAGTAGTATAGTACGATATGGGCATATGTGCAGTGTGATCAGAAAGTAGGTAAAGCCTAACCTAGCAAAGTAAACGGTGACAATTATTCGTAGGCTTTGAACTTAATTCAGGACAAGGACACCTAGTGTTTTGAGTAGCAAAATCATTTTCTTGAGTCTTGACCTCTAGCTGTATATAGTCAGTTTGTCCCTTACACTAGTTTGATCCATTGCAGCGGTGAATACAGATGTTCATGCCTGCATGGTTGCATGACATGTGCGATTCTTCAGAATCCAATCCTAACGTTCAGTACTTGACTATCTTTAGGAAAAAATAATAAATGTCAGCACTCTACCAGTTTTCCTAAAGCAAGATGCAGCATTCCCTAATTGGGTGAATACGTGTAACTCCAGGATGACGCTTTGAAAGTTTGGCACCTTGACCACTATTCATCTCTAAGAGCTGTTTGACAAATGGAGGATCATCATCTTGCTCTTGCGCTTGTTTAAGATCCTTGCATTTCTCAATCTTTGCATGGATTCGGCACTGAACCGTGGAATCACTTTTTAAGAAGGTGAACTGGATGGCATTCAACGAACCAGAGCAGCAGAATCTTATCCTGGCCTGTAGGTAACCATGATTCTGCTATCCTTACTTCTGAAAACATATACCTGTCAGGATTTCGCAAAGGATGGGTTGGACGTGGTGCCTTTTGTGGATAGATTCATCCTGTCACTTCATGTATGATCACCATGTGCTGTTAAGATAAGATTCAGTGACTGCATTGGATGGTTGGTACGGTACAATACAAAGGTGCTAAACAGAGCGTTCAAAATTGCACAAATATCTCGTCTCTTAACGGGAACAGGAGCTATGATACATCATGTGCCCAACAACCTGGAGAGTGATGAGCTGCAGAGAGCCAGACCATGGCAGCACCTGCTGTGGATCTGGGCCAAGCGATGTTATAAAAGACTAAGCCTGAAACCAGTGCTGTTTTTCCCACTGCCCGTCCTAGATGGTCCACCTGCTACTGCTAGGAAAGTAATTGACTGCAGACTGCAGCAGTAATGAAAATACAGTGGTAAAAATCCAAGTACTTGCGTCCAGCATGTAGAATACCTCCTGTCCAGATCAACACCTTGGATTGGACGTCTTCTCCAAGAATGGATGGCGGAGCAATATCAGACTTTGCATTTGGTTTCTCTTCCCTCAACAACTTTTAGTGTTTGAGCTGAAAATTTTGTAAGGATTGGTTGTATGCGGATGCAGAGAGGATATTTTCCATTTTCTGAAAAAAAAAGTATCAACACCTGTTGATATAACTAGGTACAGACTTAATTTGCAGATGAAAGAAACCCGTGGACGCGAAACTGTGACGAATGAACCGAAGCCTGAAACGGCAAGGGGACATATGATCATGGTGTCCTGTGTCATCTTCAGCCATGGCAAAAGATTGCAATGATAGAAGAGAGGACCCCAGCATGCAGCAACGCAGCATCGTGTGCATTCATATCCTCCAGCAGCAGCAGCAGCAGCACAGCGGCACAGGTGGTGTGCGTAACATATGCAGAGCTGATCCCAACTCATTCTTTTGAGGTAGGCAGGCAGGCATGCCTCCGCATCAGTGACTATCTATCTATCTATCCATAGAGATGCCTTTGCTTTCCTGCTCTGTTCGTGCCACTGTGAAGCATTCACTTGTGCCCTTTTGCGATCAGCACTCGAGCCTTTCCATGACCATAGAAAACCAGTTGGATGGATGGATATGGATCCGTCCGTCCGTCACCTTGAAGACAACTAGAGAGGGAGGCTGTGGAAGCTGGCTCTGGTTGGAATGGATCCATCACATTGGATTGGATGTGCATTGGCATTGGCATTGGCATTGGCATTGGCATTGGTGATTGGCCCCAACAGAGACTGAACACTGATAGTAACGGGAGATCATGGCAGTACAGTTGTTTGCCTTTGCAAAGAGAGGCCGGGCCCCCACCAGGCCGGTTTGAATGGCACGCCTTTGACCGTCTCACAGTTGCCACAACCAACACCAGACCAATGCAGTTGTTATCAGTTGATGAGGAGACCTGATCCACCTGATTAATAAGTCTTCGATCAGTTTTGAAGCTTAAAGCTCAAAATTAAAGATTCGGCAAGGGTAATGCAGCCTGCTTCAGTTTTGAGGACATGCATCATACTGTACTAGCTAGACGACTGCGGAGTACGTAGGATACAGTAAAAGCTGGTAGCAGGTGAAAAAGATTTCACTTGGTAGTGCTGCTAGCTACTTGAGAATTGGGATGAAAGGCAAAATGCATCTGCAAGTTGCAACTTTGGTGGCCTCTGCAAGGTAAGGGCAACGCAGCCTTTCCTCTTCTTTACCTCTCCTATCTATCACTGGTCAGTTTGATGCGTTTCGTGTCCCAACAAGTCCATGGTTCTTGCCAGGCATTGGGGTTTGAAATGATGAGCAAGAATCCCTCCCCTTTTTTCACTTTCATGAATGTTACGTAGAAAAAAATAATATACTGTGTTTAAACTGCGTCTCTTGCTCTAAGTAACTCATGGTATCAATATCTGCCATATGATCAACACTGCTTGGCTGTCAATCAGGTTTGTGCTGCTGCAAAGATAGATAGATGGATAGATAATACTCTCTTCATCCCAAATTGTAAGTCATTTCAAGAATTTTGGAGAGTTAAAATTTCTTAAGTTTGACCAAACTTATATAGCAATATAATAATATTTATGATGTTAAATAAGTATTATTAGATTCATTATCAATTATATTTTCATAGTATATCTATTTAATGTTATAAATCTTTATAGTTTTGTCTATAATTCTTGGTCAAACTTGAGATGCTTTACAAGATTTTTGGAATGACTGGAGGGAGTACAAAACAATGAACAGGCCTGCATAATTTGAAACGAAAGAAAGCCAATAAAAAAAGACAGAGAGAGAGAGAGTGGGATCAAGTAAAGAATCGATTCAGGCTTGTCCTGGCGTGCTGCACTACTGCAATGCCTAACTAGACCCCTTGTTTGCTTCTCCTCAACCCCTTGTGCCTGTTCGTGTAGTGGCTGTCACCTGCGCGCACAAGCAGCGCAGCAGCAGCAGCCGCGCCCCGCTGTAGATCTGCGCTCGCTCGCTGCGAAAACATTGATGCCTGCATGCATCTGCTGCGTGCCTTTACAAATCTCTCATCAGGCTCAGAGGTTAGAGCGAGATCGAGGAGGAGCGGATCGGAGCCATGCCTCAATCATGTGCTTCTCACATGCATGGTGATTGGTGAACCGCGCGCGAGCACGAGGCCCCATTGCTTCGCGCCACGGAACGCAAACTCACCTGCCGCTTTGCTAGGACAGCGATGGCGGCTGCCTCGGCTGTGCCCGTGCCGTGCATGTTCGTCGAGGAGACCAGAACTGGATTGGTCGGGGAGGACCAGATCCGGAGATGCCCCCGGGCCGGGCCGGGCCGGATGAGTTGTCCTCTCCGAGTCCGAGTCAGACGATTGGCCGCTGGAATGGGTTTCCAGTCCAGATCCGAATCGTCGAGGCGCTTGGTGAAGGAGGCAAAGCGTGAATCGAGCTTGTGATCCGCCTCTGCGAAGCGAGCGTTGAAGTTGTCCTTCTACTCCGCGAACAGGCGATTCATCTCCTCGAGGATCAGCTTGGACTCGGGATTCATGGCGCCGAGGCGGCGAGCAAATCTGGTGTAGTGGTGATGTGGGGGAAGCGGCGGCGGGCGATCCAGTGCGTAGCAGCCAACCCAAATCGATCGCGTGCCTGGGAATTACGGAATTCGAGAATTGCTTGTGCAATTCGAATTCAACGACCCTAGACTGTTGCGAATCGATCGATGGATTGGCAAAATCAGAGGATGCGGAAGAAAAAATCGACTGCTCTGATACCAGATGTAAGCAGAGGAATATGAAGGCAAGGAAGGGGGTTTCGGACGAGGAATAGTATTAGACAGAGGTCGGGTTTAGAGAGTTATTACAAGTTTTGCGATTATTAATATCTCTCGCCCTCTTTCTCTCATGTACATATACCACTCGCTCACGTTGTCTTATGTCTTGCTGTCGCGCCTTGCCACTCCGGGCCTTGGACCCTCGCGCTGGGCCGGCGCTGTCTTGTGCCGCGTCGAGGCCCAGCCGCCACGACGTCGCCTGCCCTTTGTGTAGCAGCTGTGTTGCTGACAAATGGACGGGGAGCAGCTCGCAACTTGTGGATTATTGGCATGTGCATGTGCAAATTTCTGAAAGGGCCGTTTCTTCCTGCTTATTACTACTGGTATATACAACGACGCGCTGTCTTGATTTGCTTGTTTTCAGAAAAATACCTGTGGCATTTGTTGATACATGCATGAGAACATCAGCAAGATTCAAGGAAGAAAGAAAAATTCTCAAGTAGTACGGAGTACTATGCCATTTTCAGGAGCAATGTGATTTTTTTAGGATATGCGTGATCGAACTTAACTATAAGTATACGGTTCAGTTCAAGAACTGATTCCTGGCGGCTTAGAGATAGGTTCAATATAATCAATCACATCACCCAGAAACATTGCACGTAGCAGAAGCAAGCCGTTGACTGATCTCGCTGGCGGTGGCGGTTCAGAACTTGAGATTACAGAATATGTTCTCGAAATCCAGCTTCCACAAATACAAAGCCGCTTTGCTTTTTCTTTTTTTTTTCTTTCCTATAAAGCAAAGCAAAGCAAAAATATATATCCTCTGCCGAGATGTTTCGACAAAAGATGCGCTGGCGGCACCGGCGGCAGTGCGTGCATTTCATTTCACCATGCATGGAAGAAGTTTGACATTTGGCTGCAGCAGTAGATGAATGGTATTCCTCGCCGGCCGAGCTGGCACGAGCATCAGGGAGGGTCAAGTGCTTGCTTGCTTGCTTTCTCTCTCTTCTCTCTTCTCTCTCTAGGATTTAGATTTAGTGGAGCACTCCTCTTTCTGGCTAGCTAGGGCTCTTGTGATGCATGTGGACAGACACGCTGCCCATGCGTAATCTTGGATATTTAGGAACATGGCCCTGCATGCTACCTCAATCAACAAAGGGTGATCGAGAAAAGGTGATGTGACAAAAAATAACCCCCCCCCCCCCCCCCCCCCAAACTTAAAATAAAAATAGAAAAAACACTGAGGTGTTGACGCTCTATAAAGTAACCCTAGAAATCCAATCTCTTCACTGTTCGCATATTCATATGATTGCAAGTCCTATTCGCCCGCTAGCTAGCTGGCCCCACGCACGCACGCAGCAGTCGGAATTGAAGCAGTTAGGAGTTAAGCTCGCGCTTGATAGCCTCATAATCATGATGATGTGCAAAAGCGATCACCGGGCCCAGCAGCCATGCTTTCTTTCTTCATAAGTATGCAGTTCGATCGGTTGAACTTGAACCCCATGCATGCATGCATGAAGTGTCTCTCTGACAAGATCTGAATGATGAGTAATTAAAAACCGCTAACGCCTGCTGCCTCTGCAGATTTGGGAACACATGCCTGCCTGAAATGGCGCCTAACTTTCAGAGGAGATAATCGATTGGCCACATCACACACCCCTTTATTCCCCCAGTTTTGGAGCGGCTAAAACAGGCGAGCAGCAAGCACCACGGTGAATCATCTTTTCGGTCATCATTTGCACCCTTTTTACCAAACATAATGTGCCTGAGAAAGGCGTGGTTTAGACCGTAATGAGAAGGGGGGAAAGCACTGGCACGGCAATCATAGTTCATAGATCGATCGCAAGAGGGAGGATGCACTTTGCCATGAACAATAATCCCCCCTGCTTAGTAGTAGCACAGTAATGCACTTTGCAACGAACCCTTTCTTTTTTATGAACTGGATGGATAAATTTAACGACTGAACTGAACTGAACAAGAACAAACAGCACTAGCCTGTCCTGTATTCGTCCAAGTATGTAGCAGTGGCCCTTAGCTTGCCCTAAAATGTAGAGCAATAAAGCCTTGCAGCAGTTGCACATACATACCGAGCGGCGTTGCTGTTCCAACATGGCGCATAGCAGTTGCAACTTTCCCGCGGAGGTGAATCCCTCACAGTTGAGTTTCCTTTCCCCTTCACCCACCCACCCCTCTCCTGCATCTTCTTCTCGATCGAACAAAACAACCAACCAAAGGCTTGCACATCACCTCAAGAACAGCCCAGCCGGCCGGCCGCTTTGCATGCAGTGCAGTCGAAGCATGCATGAGATGAGGTCCACTAGATCTGCCGGCCGGATTTCCCCATCTCTTTTCTTTCCCGGAGGAGACCGAAGGCGGGGTTTGGAACAGCAGCACAGCCAATTATTTGACATGACGAGGCGGATGCGGATGCGGCCTCAAGAACTGAACAGCGCGCGCTTGGGGCCTCGAGGCACCACCATCCATCACGCGATAACTCAGTTCGGTCGGTCTCGGACGATCGGAAAACGGATGGAGATGGAGATCTCCTGTTCTTCGATCTAGGCAGATCGCAATCGGTAGCGTTCGGACGATTGCTGGCATGGGTCGAGGAGATCGGTGGCCGCAGCAGCAGCTTTCAGTAAATCCACCTTAGAACCTTGTTTAGATGTCACCCTGTTTGCTTAGTTTATCGGCCATCTAAACCATGTTTTTATCTCACAGAAAAAAAAACAGTCAAAAACGACATCAGTAACGATCAGCCACCAAAACGATGAAACAAACAGGACGAGATACCATGTAGTATATAGGAGTCGTTTGCACATGTCTAGTGCTGGCTATAATTCGCAATAAATTCGACTGCGCCTTCAATCATCGGCTGAGAAGAACAGGAAGAGTACAGCGGCCGGATGGTCAAGGAGGCCAATGAGTTTGCTGGGGGAAGCCCTTTCTCTCACCAGCTGCAGATTTCACTGTCCTTCTGAATCTCTAGTCCTCACGCTCGCTTGGCGTCTACTGCCTGTTGTAGCCACTCACTCACTCAGTCACTCGTGAAGACTGAAGAGCAGGAAGGAGGGCAGTCAAACGGTGGATCGATGGATCTGCCCATCGCCATCGACCTCATCACTCCCTCATCATTTGCCATCTCCCCCGTCGTCGTCTTTTCCATCTTCTGGTCCGGATCCACCACCACCACCACCACCACCCAGGGGCTTCCTTATAGGACTGGTCGCCATCTAAGCAGATTTTTTTTTCTTCCCCCGCCAGGCCAGAACAGTGCCCGTGTACCGGCGGCCATCAAGGCAGGCAAAGGAAGCCGGGAAAGAGAAAGGCCCTGGTGGCAGCTATTCCGCCCGATCATGGAGCGTGATATTTGCATTGGGGGGAGGGGGGCAAAAACCCAATCCCCATCATCAAGTCATCATCATCATCATATAATCGCTAGCCTGCAGGAGTCGAGTTGATGGGGGGAGGGCTTAATAGCAAGACGACCCAGCCGTCGCTGTCGCTTATCGCCGGCCTGGCCTGACTGTAGACGGCGAACACGTCGGCGAGAAACTAGGGCTGTCAAGACAAATGGACGCCAGGCAAGGCAAGGCAATCATCACTTGATGGACCAGAGCCTAAACCATGACCCTTTGCTGTTGCTGACCATTCAGTAAGGAGGGGGAAGGAACCCCCATGGGATGGATGGTAGAGCTTTCAGGCTGTGATTGTAGTAGGTCCTCCGGTAATGATAGCAACAGCCAAAGCTCCGGATTCAGATGAGATATCGAAAAGACAGGCGCAGGGACTTTTCAAACACATCAACGCAGATCAGATCACAAAACTTTGAGACAAGGAACATCAGCTCAGAATTTAACAATATAACTAGCTCAGATCAGATCAGATCAGGTTCTTCTCATCTCATAATAGTTCCAAAATGCGAAAAAATAAAACAGAAAATATGCAGCACCAGCTGAGCTGCAACAGAAGGGCAAAGTCTAATGAATCTAATCTGATATAAAAAAGCTCCATTTCGAAAAATTGATGGGGGTTGCACCGGCAACAGGAAGATGGTCCTCAAACCGGAGCCTCTCCAGAGCAGCAAACAAAACTGAGGGAGCCATGAGGCCCCCTCCAAGAAGCCTGCTCTGCTGCGCTTATAGTCTCGCCGTAGAACGCTTTGCATACACTGATGACCTCCTACTACAACAACATCAATTGAACACCCTGCTTTACCGCCGATCCAGTATCCTTCCTTCTATGATAGATTGAAGAGATAAAAATTTACCATATCTGCAGCTCAACAACTTACATATATTCCGTTCAATGATCTGCACTCAGACAGCATATACCCTCCGCAGAGCGCAGAAGCAGCTTCACAGGATCTTCACAAATGGTGGCACATCTTCCCTTGGGCCATCGAGTGACCGATACATGTATAAGATGTCCACACTTTCATTCCTTTCATTCTCATCAGGCTGCCCATTTATCAACTCCACCACCATTCGTGGTAGCTCCTGAGCCACCTCCTTGCACCCTTGCAGGGTCAGGTTGCAGCCTGACATCCAGACGAACCGCATGTTATAGAAATGGTGCATCCCAGAGAGGAGGCCAGCATCACCGAATGGGCAGTCCCTTATCTCAAGCTTCTCTAGCTTTGAACAGCCCCGGAGGATGTATTGCAGCGCCACGTCGCTGTTTCCAGCAAACGCAACAGAGAGCGTCCGCAGGGACTTGCCATACCTGCCAATGTACTCAAATGCCCGGTCAGTAAGTTGCCCGGACGTGGATAGCCTGGTAAGCTTGCTGCAATTCTGAACAATGGCACCGAATCCTTCATCCATAGGCTCCCCAGTCGCGTGGTCCGGCTGGTGCCGTCCCATTATACATAGCCGGAATACCTTGAGCTCCGGGCAGTTGCGCGACATGGCGATGACAGCAGTGTTGGTCATTGTCTGGCAAAAATATAATATCGAACGGAGAGCAGGACAGCCGCGTGAGATGGCAGTAAGGCCAACCTCTGAGACCAACTCGTCGGCGTCCTCATGTGCATTCAATGGGAGCACACGAAGAGACTGGAGCTTCTTGCAAGAAATTCCCACGGCGTCCAGCCCTTCGTCGCGCACCGAGTCAAGTACCTAGCATAGCAAAGGAGTCTTAATTACTCAGAAAAACAGAGCACAAAACCAGGCAAAACAAGTCGATCTAGTACAGTTTAGTACCCATAGTGTCTCAAGGTTGTAGCATTGCCCAATGAACATGAGAATCTGATTCGGGGTAACCGCGGTGTAGCTTAAATCGAGGCTCTTCAAGTGGGCGCACACCACGGTGATGGTCGGCAGGTACTCTTGCGCGAGGTCACGGAAGCCCGAGAGAGAAACAAGCGTGCGCGCTCGCCCAGCGGACACGAATGTAGAGAGGACCTCCCCGAATCCTGTCCCCTCCTCGCCGCCTTCCGCCGGGCGGAAGGAGCCGGTGCCCAGGTGCGACAAGCGCGGCGCGAGCGCCATGAGGCGGCGCAGCTGGCCGAGCGAAACGTGCAGGTTGACCCCCAGGCGGCTGAGGCGCGGGGACCGCGCTACGAGCGCCTCGAGCGCGGCGAAGGCCACCGGCGGCTCGTAGCACTCGAAGTAGAGCGACTCGAGGTTGGTGGACTCCGGCGGGAACGCGGCCACCCAGTCCACGACCTCCTGCTGCTCCACGGCCATGTCGCACTCCACCACGTCGAGCACTCGCAGGCCCCTGTCGTGTCGTGTCAGGAGAATAGAATCCAACATCGAAGAGGAAGAGGAAGAGGAAGAGGAAGAGGAAGGGGAGGCGTCACAGATACCTGCAATGGGAGGCGATGGAGGCGAGCCCGCGCGAGGTGAAGCCGTCACAGAGGTGCAGGGTGAGATCACGGAATGACGCCGGGAGGGAGCGAGAGAGGAGGTCGAGGTCAGCGTCGGTGACGGGGATGCGCTTGAGGTAGAGCGAGGCGAGCGCGGGGAAAGCCCCAGCGGCGACGGCGGCGGCCCAGGGGCGGAAGGCGGAGGCGTCCCATCCGTGCGGGAGGAGGTTGAAGTCGGCGAAGCGGGGGCGGCCCTTGAGGAGGAGGGTCCGCGCGTTGGGGAAGCGGCGCGCGGTGCGGGTGGCCGAGGCGGCGAGGAGGTTGCGGACGGCGACGGAGTCGCGGGTGGCGGACTCGGCGCGGTGCCAGGAGCGGCAGACGAGGGAGGCGGCGCTCCGGTCCCGCGCCGCGTCCAGGAACTGGAGCACCGTCTCGAGCACGTTGTCGAGCACCTGGTCCGCGGGCGGCGACGCGCTCGGCCGCTTGGGTGGCGGCTGGTCCTCGTCCTCCTCTGACATCGCGCAAGGGCTGGCTCCCCCCGACGACGTCGCGGCGCGGGCTGAGGCGGCCGAGCGGGAGAAGGAGGAGAAGGAGCGGGAGGGAGGGGGGAGCAGAGCAGTGGCTCGGCTCTGCTGGCTGCGGAGTGGAGGTGGAGGGCGCCTGCGCTGCGCGGCGGGCTGGGTGGTGGGATGTGGGGGGTGGGTGTGAGGTGTACTTCTACTTGTGTTCGCAGTCAGTCGACGCAGTCGCCCGCCGCTTGTGCATCTGCTAGCTGCAGAGCGGTAGATCTCTCTCTGGCTTTTCTTTTCCTCAGTCAGTCGACGCAGCCGCCCGCCCGCCGCTTGTGCATTCTGCTGCAGAGCGATCGGTAGATCTCTCTCTGTTTTTTTTCCTCCCTCTACCATGCCAGGGAGGCCCCCGGAAGATCTGGTTATCTGCCCTTTTTCAGGTGCCGGGTAAAAAATCAAAATCGCCCGTAAAAATCCAGTTCCGTTTTCCCTTTTCCCCGGATCTGTTTATTTGTTTATTTATTCACGTGATCGTATTTTCACTGACGAGGATTAGTAGTGGTGCGGTGGCCTCATCGGGCCACAGCCACTTGCGTTATGCTGACGAGGCCCCTCACGTTGTCGGGAATTGCCGCCAGTGGAGCCGTTGCCTTTGCTACGAGGAGACATTTCTAATCCTGCTCTCCGGAATTTCGACAGTGCTCCGTAGACATCTGATTTTGAATGAATCCAAAAAACACAAAGAGGTCTGTTTATTACTAAAGCCAGCCTGAACAAGATCGCCCCTCAATTATCTCTGAACTTTTCAAACGACACTTGGCAGGTCTGTCAGTCGAGATCAGGCAACGAAGAAAGCGAGGTGCTGCTGAAGCTAAACCAGTTCTATTTCTAACCATGGGGGCTGTTGTAATGTAAGCTTTGGTGCTGAACAATGTCAGCTCAGCTGGATTGAATCATCTCGAGCGAGCACTGGCATAACATAAAAGCAAGCAGAGTCCAAAACCCGGCGCAAAAACTAATTAAGCCCCCTCCCCCCACTGTTGCTGAGTCCACATGCAGATGCAGGAGGGGCTTAGTTTACAAGGCAGCGGTAGGAAAGAGCGGGAGATAGGCCAAAGGGACTGCTCGTTTGTTTTTGTTTCTTCCCACATCTTTTATTGCGCTTGGTCGGCCTTTCGGGCAGGGATGGCTGTCAGTCAGTCAAGGCATTGGGATTCTTAGCGCCTCTGCATTTGTTTAACCTCCTGCTGCTTAGCGAAATCTTAAACATTTCATTTCCTGTTACAAAAACACGGGGCACAGCTCATAATGTCCCGGCTCCGGCTGTCCATGCTGCCTCGTCTCTGCTGCAGATACTATACTACTCCGTAGTACTGTATTTATTTCCGCCATCCGTCCGTCGTTGCTCGATGTCCACGCTGCATTTGTATTCGTATGCGATGCAGAGATGCTCGATTTGAACGGTAACGGAGAACCCTAATGGCAAACACCCATGTTCAGAGCAGCACTGAGAGAGACCAGATCATGGCTTGACTCCATCACCACAGTGCAGTGCTTATCTCTTCTTCTTTTTTCTTCCTTTTACCCACTTCCAAATCAAGTTTCCATTTTTCACCCTTTATCGAGTGACATGCATGCTAAAGAGAACATGGCATAGTACTCGATGCGGCAGCAACTCGAAGATATGTTCCGATCAACTGTGGCCCTCCTACTGTCACTAGAATGGGCATTCGGTGCCTGCAGTCATCTCACTATCTCAGATCATCTCATCTCAAGGCACGTCTTCCTTTCTGTCCCGTGAGTGAGCTTGCTCCAATTCAATCATCCGTCAGGGCCTGTGATGCTGATGCCTGCCAAATTTTCAGGCATAGCCTGTTGGTTACATCACACGAGTAACATTGTAACGAGTACATATGTCTTCAGCATCCATCCTTTTAGAGTTTCAGATTCAGATTCTTCTTTCTTTCTTTTTTGTCACGGGAGAAAATAGTGCAGCTTCAACCACACAGACAAAAAAAAACAAATCTTCTTCAATGCAATGCGATGTGGTTGGACGACGATATATGTGCATTTTCTCATTGCAGAGAGAGAGAGAGAGAGAGAGAGAGAGAGAGAGAGAGAGAGAGAGAGAGAGAGAGCAGTTATCACATCATGCTTGGACACATCACGTTGGCCGGTGGGTGTGGCATTTGTTTACTTCTGATCCGCAGCATCAGCTCAATTACTTTACCCGGCTGCTGCTGCTGCTCCTCCTTGTTTATTAGCAAGAGATTCAAAAGGCCCAGATCGGCGATGGTGTCGCTAGAGCAGAGCACTGCGGATTCTTTTCCGATCGAGCTGCAGCTGCAGATGGTCTGTCCATCTCCAAACACCGAAAAGGCCACGCACTATAATTTGACTCCACGATATCATATTGCAATTGCCCGCACGGAGAAACGGAAACTGGTGCCAAAAGTCGGCACCTTTCTCAGTGGACTTCCTGCACGGCATATTCTGGTTCAACTTATCATTTGCAACTCGAGCGCTCAATCAAAAGCACCCCCGGTGGACCATGCCTTCACAGAAACACGACTGTCTGGGGTTTCCTGACTGATCCATGCATCCTGCTTTCTAGAGTACTAGCTCACACTGACTGAAGTATGTGCTGCACCGTCCTTGGCAGATTTCAAGTACAAATCCACTTCGTTTCGTTTAAAGGCTTTGAGCGCAAGTAGTCTGATTTCTTCATCTTTTGATGCATGACCAGGTGAGGCGCCTGATGACATATTCTGATTTTGTTCTCTGAATCTCTGATTAAAGTCAATTGCGATCTTGCTGAAAGATGGTGCCCACTTTGCTGTGCACCCTGGCCTCTCGCCGTATTGCAAGGCAGGAGTATCTTTTCCCCTCCTTGCAAAATAAAAAGGAAAAAGAAATCATTGATGTCAAATCTCGATTTTTGTTCAATAATTTTTCTGCTCTCCATGTTCGTAGCTGATTGATTTGTCCAGTGATCTTTCAAAAAAAAGATTGATTTGTCCAGCAAACTTACACGGACTCTGCAAACACTTTTATTAAAAAAAAATGTATATATAGTCGCACTGTACGGTGCCATGTGACTCCATATCAACCTCTGTACATGAAAGGATATAGTTTTCTTGAGTATTTGATGATAAACTATTTTATTTCATGGTGGGAATGCATTTTGATCTGTCCCATGTTAAATTCTATTATATAAGTGCTCACCATACACTGTACTTTCTACGATTTGTTTACAAGCTGGAATCAAAACCAACAGTGTATAGATCCATAATGCTAAGCATTCACATGTAGCATGGCACTTATGCCATGCATTATTATTGTAAAGTGTATTTAAATTATCAACCTAAAACCAGCTAATTGGTGCATATGATATAAGTGAGCGCCTGAAAAGGAATTATTTTTTGCTTTATTACTGTATCACCATGTTATTTAGGGAGGTGGAACTGTGGAAGATAAGGACGAATGCAGAAGAGGTAGGACAGGATCATATGGCTCTTCTGCTCCAATAAGGCACATCTATGACTATGACTTGACACATGAGGATTGGGGAGGAAGGAGAACACTGACGTTCGATTTGATATGCAGGGCCCGGTACAAAAACTACTAGTAAGGACAGTCTTATTATGCAAACTTAAGCTTCTTCTGAATTCATGCCACTTGTGTTCATCAAACTAAAAACGGAAGCTTTTTTTTTTCCCTCTTCCTTTCCCCATGTCAGAAACCTCTTCAGTTTTCTTTCATGGAAGCGAAAGGCCACCCTCTTTCCCCGTTTTCCTGCAGCTGTGGCTCTATACCCCTCTCAAAAGGAAAGTGTGCTGCCTTTTTGCAGCTTACATGCTCTCAGCCGGGGTTGCTTCAATTCAGTACTGAAGTCCAATGTAAGCAAACGAAGATGGTGGCGAATAGTTATAGTAAATTAGTACTAGTATTGGTCATCAAAGGGATCTGTGTGATCAGGTTAAAGCGACAGTACTAACCATTTGGTGTGTGCGAAGCGTGGTCGCCAGTGACCAATCGACGCCAAACTTTTGCCGAGGCTTGGTGCTGTCCATGTCCAAAGGTGGCTCTGGTCTTTAGTTGGTGGTAGGCCGCACGGGCTCTGCATCTGAGCTGAGCTGCGCAAGGCCGATGCCACGGCCGTGTGTCGGGTCGTGCCGGGGCCGGTCGAGCGGGCGATTGGACCGTCGCACACTCGGACGGAAGCGCCTTGGCGTGGGGAGGCAAACGACGTGCAGGAGAGGACGGTGCCGCGGCCGGGCACCGGCGTGGATCAGAGGCGAGGCGACGCCGCATCCCTGCTACTCCCCCGTGGCCCCGCTTGGTTCCCGCACGCACGAGGTGGGAGGTTCTCCAGTCTCCATCTCCACCACGCGCGAGGGGTTCGAGAGGGCGGCGGTACGGGCTTCCTGGGCCGGTTGTGTACATGGGTAAGCCCTGTGCCTTTTGAGAGACACGCTGAGGCCTGGTCCGCGCCGGACAGCTTGCGGTTGCGATCTGGGCCGTTTGGCTAGCTGCAAGGCCGGCGCCAACGGCCTGGCCTGGCTGGAGTCCACCGTCCACGAGCCGTTAGCCCGTTCGGTGGGGTTGGAACCTTCCAGATCCATGGCGCGGGGTCCAAAAAGCCCGGAATCGAACCGTTGGCAAAGAGGAATCCCATGTGGGGCCCGTGAGCTCACCTGCAAGACCGACAGGTGGGTCCCTGCATATAGCGTCTAACGCGTCCTTTGGAATCCGTGACGCGTCACCGTCACATCACGCGGCCTGGGATTTCGAGTTTTGAACACTCTGGTGGAGCGGTTGTATATTCATCAATTGCGTCGACGCGAAAATAAAAAACGAAAACACCTTCGTGGCTAAGCATTTTTGGCCTGGTCAAGTCGAGCTTGATGAACTTTGACACGCAGCTGTGCATTGTGCTTAGCGACGACTCCACCGCGTTATTCAGACGATAATTTTGTTGTTTTTTTTTGCAGGAAAAAGGACAACTATATATACCTGGCATCGTTTTAGACGCGGCAGAGTGGCAGACCCCGAAATAAAATTCCACAACCGAAACCTGCAGGCCTGTGTCATCTCGTCCACGAAACGTACGAAATACGGACATCGACCCCAACGCCAGCCGCACCGCACCGCGACCGTCGCCGACATGAATCCACCCACAGCAGCCGCGTCCACCGCCGGCGCAGGAGGAGGCCACGCCGGGGAGCCAGCGACAGCCCCGGAGTATGCGCCGTACCCTAGGCTCTCGCCGGAGCAGATGGCGCCGCCTCCGCCCCCGCCTTATCACGCCGCCACCGCCGCGCCGTCCGCCTACGGAGGCAACCCCTACATCTCCTCCCCCGCCGGAGGCGTCACCCCCGCCCCGAAGAGTGCGTTCCCACGCCCCCGCGCCTTAAAATCTGGCGCCGTTAGCTGCCGATTCGTCCGAAATTTGGATCGTTCCTTATTTTATTTTTTTGGGATGCTCTCGTGTGGCGTGGTTTTGCAGATACGATGGACTCCGTGAAGGACGTGCTCGGCAAGATGGGGAAGAGGTTCGGCGAGGCGGCCCGCAAGACAGAGACCATCACAGGAAACTTCTGGCAGCACTGTGAGTTTCGATTCCATCGCCGTCTTTCCACATAATCGGGTTCCGAAGTTGTTGTGTTTTCCATCAAATTGCTAATCGTGATGTGCATTTTCAAGTACATTTTGTTATTGTAGTATGGAATTAGGTTGTCGTTAAGCTGCACTGTTACTTAGCCACAATGGAATTAGACTGGAATCCCTCTTCATGGGATCAGACAAAAAGAGGGGCAGTTAATTTAGTCCACTCAAATTTCACCTTATTTCATTTGTGTGCGCTAAATTCGGGAATTCTGGTGGGCATTGAAAGGGATTAGGATTCATTTTGCTGCTTCTTTTATAACTATAGAAGTTTTGTTCCATATATTTCATTATTTTTTGATGTATTGTTTTGTGGTTAGATACTACTCACTCTGTAACAAATTATAGGATGTTTTGGCTTTTCTAGATACACTGTTTTAACTATGTATATAGACATAGTGTATAGCTAACTGCATAGCAAAATCTATGTATCTAGAAAAGCCAAAATGTCTTATAATTTGGAATGGAGGGAGCACTAGATTTTAACCACGTTTTTTTCAAGTCCTAAAAATGTGTAGAAACTGATCAGGTCTTCCTGAATTCTTTAAACAGTGAAAACTGGACCAAGCATTACTGATGCAGCAATGAGCAGGATCTCCCAGGTCACTAAAGTCATTGCAGAAGGCGGATATGATAAAATTTTCCATCAAACTTTTGAGGTCGCCCCCGGTGAAAAGCTCAAGAAGCCATATGCATGTTATTTGTCAACCTCGGCTGGTCCTGTTATGGGTGTGCTTTACCTATCCAATGTAAAACTGGCATTCTGTAGTGATAATCCGCTTGCGTACCAGGTTGGAGACAAAACTGAGTGGAGCTACTACAAGGTAATTATGTGGATTGCTGTGTGTTTCGCTTTATTTCAGGAAATATAAAGTTTGCTCGAGGAAATGCAATTTGTACTGAAGCTATTTCATTATGATAATCAGGTTCACATAATTAGCTTGAAACGATACATCTTACTGTATTGTTTTATTTGAAAAAATAAAGTTGCAGAATTTGTTTAATCTGTTATCATTCTACTCATGTTGAATTTATGGCAACCTTATTTACTGGTATTACTCTTAATTCCAAAATTCATATATTTCAAAAGAGTATGCAACTTATGTTGTTTGTGTATCTGAAAATAGGTGGTCATCCCCCTTGCTCAACTGCGATCAGTTAATTCATCAACAAGTAGAACAAACGCAGCGGAGAAATACATTCAGGTGGTTTCTGTTGATAATCATGAGTTTTGGTTTATGGGCTTCGTGTACTACGACAGTGCGGTAAAGAATGTGCAGGAAGCATTTCAAGAGGCTCAGAATTTACGTGCTTAGTGATGTTCATAGATTGGAGCTAGCATGTCTTATACATTACAGTTGTGATATACTGTTTTTTCGTCAGTTTCGACTGTTGTCCAGATTTAGTTTGCATAGGTATCGTCTTCTTTTGTGATCTGTACCGACTTAAATCATTGTTCAATATGTGACTTGCATGCTTTCATGTTTGTTCTCTGCTATGAATTCTCTCATCTATGATGAGCCCATTTGCTTTAAGCGGTAACAATGGGAGTGCCTCTTCTGTGTTTAATTCCGACCACAGTCAGATTGCCGAAGTGGAACGCAACTGACTGATCACTTCGGATTTGGGATTGAGAGATGTATTTAAATTACTGACCTATCATTTATTTACGAGCTCAGTGATTTCTGTACTAACAGGTGTGACAAGTCCCAGTTTAGTTGGCCTCGGTTAAGGTCTAGACTGACTAGGGGTCTGGCCAGACAACCATAGGTTATTGGTGTTTGACAATTCCCCCGACTGTACCAAATGAAACAGGATTTTCGAATTGTGATAGTGCATGGCGGATATGGGCCTAAGGCCACTAGGGCCATGGCCCTAGGCGTGGCCCAAATAACTCCTCATAATATACGTAGTTTTCTGGCCCAACTGGCCCATCAAGTAGGACCTCGTACGTGACGACATCAGGTCCAGGAGTCCGCGACTGAAGTCCGCCTTCTCTCGCTTCGGTGTCTTCGCGAGCAGCTCGTTTGCCCGGTTGCTCCTTCTCACTAGCGCAATGTGCAAACCCTAGCCGTTAGGCCGCCGCCGGCGTCGGCCGCTCTCTCCCAGTCCCATGTCGCCAATGACCAGTTCTACAAGCCTCCTTCCTCCCATGGTGAGCAAGCTTCTGCCGCCGCTGTCTTTCTCCTGGCTCCTGTTGTGCTGCAGCAAGCTCCCACCGATGCCGCCTGGCCGGTTGGCCGCGCCTTAGCTGAGTTCCGACTCCCGTGGCCAAGAGGGAGGGGGGCCTGGAGCCACCGTCGCCGTGCACCCGTGCCAGGCCGGTGGTGCACCGCTGCGGCTGCACGGGGCAGGCTGCTATGGCTCTGATGTCAAAGTTCAGGTGCAGGCGTGCAGCCGTGCAGGCCAGGGCAGCATCAAAGTTCAAGGTGCAGATGTAGGCTCTGATTCGCTCTTCAATGCACCAATTGCAATTTGCCAATTTGCAACGTAAATTGGTAATAAATTACCCATTCGCAAATCTAAGCTGTCTTTTAAATTGGAGACTTTTTTAACTGAAATCCTGAATTATTAATTGATTAGGTTGATTTTTGTAAAACAGAACAATGGAGAGGACCAAGACACTAGTTAGGTTCTTTAACGCACTTTCTTGTTTTTATCAATTATGTTATATGTTCAAGTATGGAATTGACATCATCTAGACCTATTTATTTATGAATTATAAGTTAGTTTAATTGGCTATCGGTATTTTGATCTGTCGTGGTTGCTATACTGTATACATGCTTTGATAGTGGCCCTATGCGTCAAAATTGACGAGCTCCGCCATCGTGATCCTATCGTGTCTGCCCTGTGCAGTGCAGCCCAAGATGTCTGATTTGAGTATTTTGCTTCATGTGTAACAGCTGACAGGCTCACAGACATGCCGTGTTTTTTCAGAGTATATATCCTGCAACATGTATCCATGCCTGATCTCTATACTGACGGAGCAGCTATCCGCGGTCGTCATTCAAATAATCTTTCTCCCAATGTTTGTTTTGACACAGATAAACATGTGGTCAATATTCACTATTTCAAAACTAAGAACAATCTAAAAAAACTAAGAAAACGACGTGGCTAAAATCTCTTCACGATCTCATATAGTCTTCAAATTATTGTGCAAGTTCGAGAAAATGGAATTGTGTCGCCTATGCTATACGGGTGTACATAATCACACATCACATATAAGGTCTATTTGAACTACAGAGATTTCATAGGGTTGATTATCATATATGGAGCCTATTTAACACAGAAATTTACATGAACTGGTAAGAACTTCACACAAATTAGTTCTTTTTGTTTGGATGTTATCATATTTAAGTATTTAAGTTTCACTTTAATTCATCTCAACAAGTGTGAATGAATGATATCCGGTGACGAAATCAAGCAGGGCTAAAAAAAAGGGTTAATCTGGCGAACGAACGTTCCATCGGTAGAACGCGGACGTCCGGATGCGGGCGTGCGTCCGGACGCCCCTTCCCCCTGACGCCGCTTCTTTCGCACGCGTGTCCATCGTCTTCTTCAGCCCCGTCTTCTTCCGAACGTTCGCGCATGCCGCCTTCTCTGCACCCACCTCGGCCCTTGTCCTTGACTCCACCCCGACGAGCCTCGCACGTCCGTCTCGGCCCGTGTCCTGGACTCCACCCCGACACGCGAGGGGCACCTGGTAACCTCGGGCCGCGTCGTGGGCGTCTCCACACCAAACTGCCCCCCGCTTGGCGCATCCAACGTATCCGCAACTGCCCTCGCCCCAGTCGCCGCCCAACAAAGCCGTCGCACTGAAAACAAGAAAACAATCTGGATGAAACAAACCGCAAACCACTTTTCAAAATACATCAAAACATATATTTTAAAAACATATATTTCAAAATTGTTCTAATGAAACAAGATGTTCATGCATATGAAACAACAAGGGTTGTTCTACTGAAATAAAGAACTGAAAAAGCAGATTGTTGTGACAACATGGAGGCCATCTGTTGCAACAACACAAGAACAGAAAAAATTGAAACAAATGACAAACTGTGTCTGAAACAAAACCCCACAGTATGTAGTTTTGGGGATTTGAAATAAAACCCCACAATGTGTCTGGAACACACATAGCAGGCATATTGAAATAAAATGTTTTAAGAGTTTGAAACATGGATCTTGCGTGTTTGAAACAACACATGTTGAGTACTGAAAACAAAATACTATGGTAATTTGAAACAACATGGATCCTGTTGTTGAAACAACATGGATCCAGCTTTTGAAACAAACAAGATAAAAAAAAACAAAAAAAAGAAAACAACGATCACGCAGCTACTAGAGATGGAGCACCAAGAAGAGGGGAGTGAGGAGAGATAGGATGCAGGGGCCCTCATGACCTACCTCGCCGGGGGCAGGGACGTCACGAAGGGGGAGGCGAGGTCGGCAGAGAGCACCACCACCCCGCAGGGATCCCCGCGGCCACCGACGTTGTGATTCCCGCGCACATCAACAACAACCGGTGGTGGATCTGGTGGATCCACGCCTGCTCTTGGCGGATCCGGCCGATCTGGGCCCGCTTACGCCGGATCCCCATGACAGGGGGCTTTGAGTGCCTCCAGGGTGCACGCGCAAGGAAGACCGAGGCACAAGGTGGCGCAGCGAAGGAGCACGGGAGGAAGGTGGAGCATGAGGGGGCACAGACTGGTGGGGAGTGGCGGACGCGAGCGGCGGATCTGCGTGAGCCGTGAGGGAGAGCGCGCGAGCGATACGAGTAGACGGAGCCAAGTGCGAGCGGGCGGAGTGTGAGAGGCGTCCGTGCCCGTGCGAGTGCGAAGCGGGGGGGAGCGGGGGCGGATCTACCAGGGGGGCTGGGTGGGCTCCAAACCCCCCTACAGTTGGTGTATTAAAGAAAATATAGAGAAGTTAAGGGGAAAAAAGGAGAAAAATAGACGGATAAATGAGATCAGTCCCTCCTTCAATCATGCATGAGAGGTTGATGGAGAAGAAAAGGAGAAAAAAAAAGAAAAATTAGGAGATTAGAGGAAGAAGTAGAAGATCGATCAGCCCCTCCTATAATCTTGTCCTGGATCCGCCACTAGAGGAGGGGGCGCGAGCAACTCGACAATTAGGGTGATGGGCCGTGTGCGCTGGCGTTCGACGTCGAACCTATCCTCCTCAGCATTATACCGTAAAAAAAAGGGAGAACATACCGTGTTTCGAGCGGCTGTCGCAAACGATAGATTGCGCAGGACGGCAGGAAGCTTCGCGATGCGACACTACGCTACTGCTAAACTGAAACAGAAGCATCGGGCATCGGCGACATCCACGCGTTTTATTTGCTTGCCACCGTCACCGGCGGCTCCTCCGCCGTCCGATCTCCCACGTCACCCTCCGTTTCCCAATTATAACGGCCCAGCCAGAACCCGGTTTCCCCTTCCCTGAAGCCCACCGGCGGGAGTGCTTGGCGGCGGAGCGAGCAAACCTGCGCCTGCGTTTCTTCGTACCGCCGATCTCGAGCTCTTTGGGCTCCAGTCCTCGGGGTTCGCCTCTGGTGCTTCCGCCATGGCGAACACGAACAGCTCCTATGGCTCAAGGTTCACCCCCTTTTGTCTTTGTTTCCCGTCTTAACGGTTGATTAGTTCGCGCCGTGATGCTGACCCCCAATATCCTAGTGGTTTATTTCCGATTTGGTTTCTCGCGGTGCTTGGTGTGGTGTGGCCTGATCTTATCCTGGGCTCTGTATGCACGATTCCTGCTGTCTGCAGGGACGGATCCAGTGGTGTGGCGACCGGGGCTCCAGGCCCCCTACGGCTGCCGGACCCATGGAGCCTCCTAGAAATTTATGCCATAGATGCACCTTGAGGAGAGGTTGAAGAAGCCCCTCTAGATATTTTCCTGGATCCGTCCCTGTCTGTCTGTTCTAATTTAGGTTGGGCTAGGTTTTTCAGTCAATGATCTTCTTGGTGGCCAGCTAAAACGCCTTGCATTACAGTTGGTAATATTTGTAGGTGAAGCTTATCTGCAGGGGAGAAGGCATTGATGTTTAGGGTTACTCGAAGAACAGATATTTGTACTCAAAGCTTCAATTCTTGTTATATCGGCCTTTTTACGACCCAAACATGGCTCCAATCTCACTAATTGATGTTGAAACTCCCAGTGCTTTGTGCTTCTAACTCAGCCATCCTTGTTAGTTCTATTGGTTGTACAGCTTCTTTTTCAATAGAATTGCTCTCCATCCCAGTCTTTCTAAACTTGCTAACAGCTCCCTGATATGACACTGAATCCTCCAAATTAAGAAGCCGTTATGTATATGTGATTGATATATATGCAATGTTTTCGCTCATTATATTTGTCCTCAGTTAATAATATTATCTACTGTCGTTGATCCGAATGTTTTCATCAAATGTTATCAGCATCGACTCTGTTCTAATTTATGCTCATCCTAAGGACTTTTGTTTCTGTGAGCCTGTGGGTCCTAGATTTCGCCCTTTTTCTATCATGTCATATGTTTTTGTTCCTATTCAATTCTGCAGGGAAGGGCTGACTATCAGGCCTGCTGCATCATCAAGCTCTAGCGAAATTTCGCTCCAGATTGACCCAATCAATGCCGATTTGGATGATCATATCCTCGGACTGCGTGGACAAGTCCGCATGCTGAGAGGAGTAAGTGCTTACTAGATTTTTATGTGAGCAAACTATAGTTCAAAAATCTGTGAATTTTTCTTCTTAAACTTTAACCATTTGGAACACAACATATGAATATTTGAGCCATGCATGATATACTTAATTCATCTTACTTTCCCTGTACTTTCGTTTGATTTGGTTCTTCTAAGGAAAGTTATTGGTATTATCATGCAGGTTGCTCAAGAGATCCAAACGGAGGCCAAGTATCAAACTGATTTCATATCTCAGCTGGTAAGTTACTAATTTTCCTAAGAGTTCGGGGGCAAATCCTGAAGAAAAATCAATAGCTGATTGATAAAAATACTGCATTTCTCCTTCTCCAGTAATATATATGCCCAGCAGATCTCCTGCTGGTAAATTTTCAAAGAAATAAAAATAAAAGTTTTGCATTTTGTAGTTAGTTATCAGTTTATTTCTAAGGTTCCAGTCACCCTATTGTACTAGAAATTATGGATTTTATGTTCCATTTCTTACTTCCTTTGAAGTTCTATTGCCTGTGTGCATAGTTGATGGTTGAAAATCGAACTCTTGTGCAAGTTGAAGGTTGAAAAATGTACTTTAACCTTTAATTGCATTTGGTCACACTGACCCATATTTTCTTTTACTGTTGCTTTTCCTCAAGTGCATTTCACCAATCTCTTTCTAGTAAATTGAGTGGCCAAGGTTGATGATTCTTTGCACCATGTATGATCGACTCAAAGCTGACATGGTCTGATTTGAACCTATTTTTATTATTGACTATCTTGTCCTTGTGCAGCCATGTTATGGTAAAATTTCACTAGATAGTTGTTTCTAAAAACAAAAGGAGTTAAAGGAAACATGTGTTTTGGTGTCATACATTTTGAAGCAGAAGCCTAAGTTCTTGTTTATTTGTCATTTCCTTCGGAGTAAATACTTAAAGTATAGTTATTTGCTCTGGGTCTAGCTTATTGTTCAGTTTTGTAGGCATTAGGTCATTTCAAGCGAGCCTGCAAATCATAGTGTAACCCCTTATTATTTCAAGCTTAGCAGGGTGCATTATTCTTAAATGTAATTTCTGTTTTTTTTTTCATGTTCCTTTTCTATAAAATATTTGCATAGAACCAGAGATTATGTATTTGTCGTATTCCTTTGTTTTCTTGTGCTGGAAACTTGGAATATGCCTCGGATAGTGTCTGATGTACAACTTTTTTGTGTGGCGCAGCAAATGACTCTGACGAAGGCCCAGGCTGGGGTCAAGAACAACATGAGGAGGATGAACCAAAGCATCATTCAGAATGGTTCAAATCATCTTGTCCATGTTGTCCTGTTTGCCCTTGGCTGCTTCTTTCTAGTGTACCTTGTATCGAAATTCTCCCGGAGATGAAATACCGCGTCTTCGAGAAACGAAAAGGGGAGAAATAAATCGAGTCATTGGTAACACAAATACCGTTGGCTTTGTTTGGCCGCACCCATATTCACCTCATTCCACATGTGACGATGGATGAGTGCAGCCAAATAATATTGTAGCTGGGCCAATTCTGCCACAATGCCACATGTCAATAGTTGATGGCCAGGGGTTGTTTTTTCTGCATGTTATGTACAAAAAAATTGAGGTTCGTTGGATACGCCACGTATGGGTGCTATTTTACTTCTGCTGGTGGTAGTTTCTAAATCTGATTTGTACCCATGTCTGTAACATACTGTACAAACTGTTTTTGCTTCGTCATACTGATGATAATGATCTAAAACTACTGTGCACATTTATACGTTTGTTGCTACCGTGACAACTCAAGAACAAAGTTCATGGCATTATGGAGGACAAGAAAGAGTTGTATGTAACACCCTAGGTATTAGTCACAAGGTAAGTAGTGAATTTGGACTCAGTAAGTCATGTTAGGTGATGATCATGAGCTCTAGTTAACAATCTTGAAACTGGTGATGAAGATAGATATTGGGGTTAAATCTTTAAAAATAGGGTTCAGTTAAATTTGTTGAAAGACAAACATAAATTATGGTGCTACCTTTCAAAGAAGGTGCATGAATGTTGTCAAACATGTCTCTTTCATGTGCATCACCTCGGTATTCAACCATCTTGAGCATTGAAAAAGTTTGATAAAATTCGGAATCATGAATTCACATGAATTGATAAAGTTACATCCTTGCTTAAATTACTCTAGAACTTGTTTCTATACTTGTATATATGCGTTCACAACCCTAGAAAAAATCAATGATACTCAAGGAGCAGCTGATTCCAGGTCTGTCTTCATAGCCAACTGCTGCTGGTTCTTGTGAGCCTCCATCTTCTTCTGCGCCTTCTCACCGTAGAGGTAGGAGGCGAAACCCCAAAGAGAGAGCACGAGCGCAATGCCCTTGGGCCCATCGAACTTCTCGTGGAGGAAGATGACAGCGAGGATCTCGGAGAGCGGTAGGAGGACGGCGATCATGATGCCGGCGAGGAGCGACGAGGCGCAGGTGATGAGCCCCATGACCCCCAGGTTCAGCAGCTGCCACGAGACGGCGTCCCAGATGAGCACCAGGTAGTAGTTTGTCTTGCCGAGCCCGAACGTGGCGGCCTCACTTGGCATCGCTTGGTAGTCACCCTTGATGGCCATGCCAAGCAGGCACACCAGTGTGCCGGCGACGCCCATCACGGCTTGCATCTGCATCACGGTGGCGTACGTTGGTGGCACCACTACTCCCGCCGCGGGTCCGGTGGTCCGACGGCCGTAGCGCGCCATGGCCATCTCGACGAGCGGAAGCACAAGCCCGGCCAGCGCGGCCGCGGCGATAGCCTCGCAGAACCCTGTCCAGTACGTGCTGAAGGCCTCACCCGCTGGCTTCCCGGAGCCAGGCCCGACCCCTAGCACCGCGGGGCCGATGGTGAGCAGCACGACGGCGTTGGCCGAGAAGGGCGTGAACCGGAGGCCGACGAAGAGGAACGCGAAGACCGCGGTGAAGGCGAGCTGCGTGGCCAGCAGCAGCGACGACGTGGACAGCGGTAGAGCCTGCGAGCCCAGCGAGTACATGAAGCAGGAGACGGCGAAGAACGCCCCGAGGACGGCCGCGGCGCCGGCGAGACGCGGCGGGAGGAGGAGGTTCGCTAGGCCGTGGCTGCGGCTCCGGTAGAGGGAGACGCAGATGGGCGGGAGGAGGAGTGGCCACCCGGTGATCTGCAGCATGGCGGACAGAAACAGGCGCTTCCCACCGTGGACGAAGTAGACGCGGAGGAGGAGCGGCCCGCCGGCGCCCATGAGGACGAGGCAGGCGCTTAATATGACCAAGAGCGATGGCCGCTTGCGCACCGGCGCCATCGAGGCGGTAGCGGTGGTGGTACGAGCCGGCGACGTGCTTGCCGCTTTGCTGCTGGTTTCTTGCATGGCTAGACTGGCATTAGCCGTTATGGTGGCCATGGGATTGGGAGATGACATGAAGACCTTGAACACAGAAAAATTTACACAGCCTGTTGATGCTATGCCTTTTGCAGGCTTTCAGAATCGTACTTGGCAGGAGGAGTCTGCTGGAGGCTCGATCTGCTTGTACTTGGCTTGATTTGGCTGTGTGTTTGCATATGGCAGGTCTCTAGGGTTTATATAAAGCGGAAAGATCTGATGAAGTCTCTAAAGAAAATCTAGTTAAACGAAGTTGGTGAGTCAACACAAAGCATGGAATTGGGATAATGGGAAGAAAAGAAGACAAATACACACATCATGCACACGTATGCAAGCAGCCGGGCATAATTAAAATTATTATAGAAGAAGTACACACGGAACAGTTAAGTAACTAGCAGCGCAGTTTGGTCGTTTGGTTCCCATTCCCATATAGGTTCAGCTATATATGGAGTACACGTGAGAAAGTAAATTTTGTTGTTGAGGCCATATGCTCTTTTGTTGTGCACTATTAAATATATATATTGAGAGGTGTGTACAGTAGGAGGAGATACCATTCATTGTACATTCAATCGTAAAGGTGTTTATATGCAAAAAGATTTGGAATTTTTGTATTGTAGCACTTTCATTTTTATTTAGCAATTATTATCCAACCATATAGTAACTAGCCTCAAAAGATTTGCCTCGCAAAAATTAGAGTTAAACTGTCCATGCATACGTCCAAATATTCGATGAGACGGGAAATCTTATAAAATTTTGGAATTTTAAAGATATCTAAACAAGGGGTTAAGGTAGCTCTAGTGTTTGCCGAACCACAGTGGCAGATCTACTGAGCCAACCCCCCCCCCCCCCCCCCCCCAACACACACAGTCTATGTATCAATGCAAATAAAAAGAGATTGATTAAAAAAAGGAGAAAAAAAGGAAAATGAAGAGATTAGAAAAAGAAGAAGAGATCAGTCCCCCTTCGATCTTGTTCTGAGAGGTCGAGGGACAAGAAAAGAGAAGAAGAAAAAAAGATCAAAGTAAGAAGAAGAGATTAGCCCTCCCTTCAATCTTGTTATGGATCGCCACTCCCGAACCGTGAAGTCTACCACAACGCAATGTATATGCCACATGCCCATGTGAACACATGGACACAAACCAATGCAAAACAAGATTCATAGCTCTGATGGCTACATCGGCCCTGTTTGGATCAAACTAGCTCGGCTAGAGCTAGAGGTTAGAGTTAGTTTGTAAACTAGCTCAAACTAGCTCTAGCCAAGGAGGTGTTTGGATTCAAGGCTAGTTTGGGCTAGTTTAATAATAAATTATTTTTATAAATCATTCAAATATATCCATGTGGGATCTTGTTTTAAAGTATTTATTGTAACAAATTCAATGGTGTAATCAGAATTTTATTTGGATGTTTGGTTTGCTAGTTATAACATTTTTTATAGTTGCATATAAGGTGGGTCCCACATTTCACCACAATCAGCCCAAACTAGTCCAAATAATCACATCTTTGGGAAGCTAGTTTTTTGGGTGAGCTAGTTGCAACTAGCCTAATTTAGCTCTCCTGTTTGGATACTTTTGGGATAGTTAGGTACAAACTAACTCAAACTACCTCTAGCCCTAGGATCCAAACAAGGCCATCCATTTATATATCCCATCTACTATAAACAGTAGTACTCTCTCTTTGGTCCGCTCTCATGCATTTCGAATGTCCTCACCCCGACATGGATACTGCATGCAGAAGATAGATTCCGGCTCAGTTACATCCATAGTTTGAATGCTTCAATGTTAATGGTTCGGCTAGTGCATCCCATGGTTCGATTTGGCACAACACTAGAGCTGCTCTTAGGCTAGTCTCAGTAGAAGTTTATTTTTTTTATTTTTTTGCGAGCTCAGTAGAAGTTTCATCAGAATTACATTCATATTAAATATGTTGTCACATAGGCATTTTTGATGACATGACAGTGCATCTATGAAGAGAGAGGAGAAATGATAAAACTCTTTTGGCACAAATCAACTATCTATGAGTCATTAAATTAAATACATAGTAACTATGGAATAAAACTCTTCATTCAGAGCGGTTGTTTCATCCGAATTTAATTTCATATAACGTGACAATATTGGAAACAACGACATAAAACTCGTCATTGACACTGGCCTTACCGTACCACTCTGAGGTTGCCATGAACTTGTGATCCCTCTCAAAATTGAAATGTACGTGTAATTTGTTACAAGTGTTTCATGAAATTAATTGTATAAACAACTTAGGATATATGGGGTATATAGTTTTCCTGACTCCTGGTGAGAACAATTTGTAGCGTATAATTAATTAAGAAGAGACGTTATGCGTTCAATGATTTTTCGTTACATGGGATTAGTTGGGGTTTATTTTATTTTAATGTATTGATGCTTGTCTTGTCCTTTGCTTGTCCTGACCGAGTAAAGCATACTGTTTTTTTATTGACCACACAGGAACAGAGAGCAACTACTTGTGAGCAAATCGGTCAGCGTTCCATGGCTTTTTGGACTTGTATGTGCTCGATCCGGCCGTTTGACCCATACCTATACACTGATGTCCACAACCAACAACCGTCCACGTAGGACTAGAATTGCTGACTGGCCTGTTATATCGGGGGTCTACTAGTCCACGTCGGCACTAATATATAAGCAGGCATGGGAGTAGGACTAGTAGCTGCTAATCACATCTCCTGACTGCATATACACAAGTGACATAAAGCAAAAAAAAATGAAGCCGTTTGTGTTTGGTGTAGACTGCAACTCCAAAATGCATATGGATGCGATGCGACCGCGAAGACCGGGTAATTTACGCATGTGTGCCGCCCAGTTGGTTATTTAGTTGTGGGTCTCTGTTGAAATAAAAGAAATTAGATGTTTATTTCACTGGTTTCATTCTACTACTGTACTACATCAGTAGTTTGGTTCTGCAAAGTTCGATCCAACTACATCCGTTAAACTGTAGTACTATTATTATATTGTGAGAATTAATTACATTCGGTTCGGTTGGTTACTCGCATTAGTATTGCATTGCATTAGAGGTTATGTAACAAAATTTTAACTTAGACAAGGCAACGTAATTTGATGTTGTTTGTTTTGCCCGGATAGAAAGTTGTTATGCGTGTGATTGGTTTGCTGCGTAAGTGGTCAGACTGTGTCTTTGATCCCAGAGCAGGTTAAGAAGGAAGGGTGCATAGCTGGATACACAGAATTTGACCGAACAGTGGGATGGGCTAAGGTCGTTTTGAGCACTAACATGTATATGAACCTATGCAGGTAACCAAATAGGAACGGATTACACTATAGGGGTCTAGATAAAGGATATACAGGCAACCATGCAAATATACCCTATGTATGTATGAGGATATAAAACGCTATACAGTAACTTAAACGGTCGTTGTGTAGGTACAGCCGTACTACAGGAAGATCCATATTACTCCGTACCATCCACACCATTCTCCTAAAAATGTTTTGGAGTCTGTAGTTTCGTAGTTAGTTTGGCATTGCACATTTGCCTACTTATTCTCCTGAAAACGTTTTGGAGTTTGTTGTTTCGGTCTTTCAGTTACTTTTGAATTGTACACTTGCTTACTTCATTATAGTACTACTAGTAGACTGTTGCCGCCGCACAAGCTTTTCAGGAGGTGATGACCGTCGTTGAGCTGGCCTGGTCTGACGATGGTGACCGCAGTTTCCGTATTCGCAGGGGAAACAGGCAGGAAAAGGACAGTCGGAAATTGGAGTGGCTTGTAGTAAAAAGCGATATCTCTTTCGATTGGATTTTCCCGTGTCTCTCCAAGTCCCAACTATGCTGGGGAAAGTGCTGCCTTTTCGCTTTTCTTGGTAGGTGTTGGCTGAAAAACTTAACCCGCAACGATATGATATTGACACACACGGTGAAAACGCATATGTATCCATCTACTCCGAGAAATCGACTCGATCATGCCGCGCCAAGCCAGAAAGCTCGAATCTGAGCTTTTGGATTTTGGTTGATCACTTTCTTAGTGTATGCTACTGAGGGCAGCAGCAATGGAGGCATATAACATGAGCAGCCTCAGTAAAAAAGTTGAAGTACACCTATGAAGACTACTACTGAAGCTAATAGCTCCTCAATGCAAGCAATACTGACATCTTTGTTCCACTTGGTCCCCACCAATCTCACGAGTCCTCTTTCTCTGTCACTCAAATCATTTTTCTGAGTTTCTCTCTCCACTGCTATGCTGCATGCTAGATGCCCCATCTCCGCAACGCGCCGCCGGATAGCTTCTTGGCCTTTTCGTCAGACGGAGCTGTTGCCTCTCCTGCAAGAGGCTCTGACACACTGCAAGCTATACTCCGCTGTGACATGGAGGATGGATGTCGACATGTATCTTGAAGGGTCGGATAATTAAGTGGATGGTACAGTACAGGCAGTACGAGATGTTACAGACGTCGTAAGTACTTTTTTCTGAAAGTAAACATCAGGAAAGCTGCAGACTTACGGTTATGCCATGACTATTCGCCAATTAGGTGGATGCAGTTGGTCGCATGAGTAGCTAGCAGACATGATCTGCTGCCATGATTTACCCGCTGGATTTTCAACGATAAAAACACTTGACTCGATCGTCAGGCTGGCCGGACGACCACCGTATGTACCCGGGGTTTCTCATTATAAGAGGAATTTTCTCAACACTATAGAGTCGAGAAAAGACCCTGAACCCTGCTGCGCACAGCGAGGGGGCTCTTTTTTTTTTTTCCTGTGAGCTCATGATTCAAGCCCTAGTGGTCAGCTTCCACGGCAGCCGGCAGGAAGCTCGATCAGGCAGCGCACTGTACATGCGTTCTCATGGATTTTCAAAGATCAACGTTCAATAATCGCGTTCAACAACTATTACTAGATAAATTAATTGATGTACTGAGCTATCCGCCTGTGGCTAAACTAGCTTCTTTCAGACCCTACTCTAATTCAGTTTCAGAAACTTCGAGGCACATTCAATGTTCAAGACAAGTTATTAATTAGTAAAATATAGTATATCACGCGTTCAACTCATCTTAAAGAAAGAAAGAAAACGTTCAGCCGGGACAAGATATATTTTCAAGTTCTATATGTATCATATGTGTTCTGTGCACACACGTCACGCTTATGCACAAATGAGCTAGTTATGTAGGTATAAGTACGTAGAAATACCTTTATAGACCACACTATTATTACTTGTTCACCGGCTTGTAGACCTATTGATACATTCTCATTCACCACATGCGTCCATGGCAAGGTGACTTCATACTTCATAGCTGTTTTAGTTAGTTGTTTTAGAGGATTTTGAAGGCAAGCTGTGTTGCCTGCAACAGAGACGACGTGGTCAGGGCCAGGACATGCGAGCCCTAAGAGCAGTGGCGGATCCAGAACAAAATTGAAGAGGGCTGATCTCTTTATTATTCCTCTAATCTCTCTATTTTTTTCGTTTCTTTTCTTTTCTTCCTCCTCGACCTCTCAGAACAATATTAAATGGGGACTGATTTCTTTTGCTTCCTCTTAATATCTACTTTTCTTCTTTTTTCTTCTTTTTTGTTCCCATAAATCTCTCTATATTATATTGACACATTGAGTATAGGGGGGCGCCCCTGCATGCTAGTATGCGTAGCACGCCACCGCGAAGAAAACCCCCACGATACACTACGTCAAAAACAATTTTGCGCAGCGTTGCCAAAAAAGCCTTCGTGACGGACATCAATTTTAGCCTGTTGCGATAAATCATACGATTTACCACAACGGACATTTTTTATTTACCGCGATGGACAATTTTGTCCGACGGTAAATTGATTTACCGCACCGGACATCCTAATGTGTCCGCTGTGGTAAATAGGGTATTTACCGCAGCGGACGTCTTAATGTGTCCGCTGCGGTAAATCAGGCCTCCTATAAGGCCCGTCACGGTTAAGGCCGAAGCCCAACAGGCCCAGTTGAAGCCCGTATACCGTCTTGAATATAAAAGCAAATAGTTAGGGTTTCTTGTCCTTCACTTCCTCTCTCACGGCGCCTCCGTCTCACCTCTCTCTCTTCCTCCGAGACGAACGCGGCCGCCTCCCTCTCGCCTCTACCACGACCGCCGCCTCCCTCTCACCTCTACCACGACCGCCAACCCCCTACCTCTCGCCTCTACCATGGCGGCGTGCTTCCTCCGTCCCATGGCGCACGACGGTGCGCTTCCTACCTCCCATGGCGCACGGCGGCGCGTTTCTCCCTCCCACGGTGGCACACTTCCTCCCTCCCACGGCGGCGCCACGGATCCGGCCTCGGTGTCCCGTGGAAAGTTGGATCCGGCGTCGGGGAGGCCAAATCCGCGCCCATCCACAGGCCAGATCGGGTGTGAGGCGGCGTGCTCTCTCCCTCCCTCCCATGGAGTGAAGCAGCGAGCTCCGTCCATCCCACGACGCGGCTCTATGGATCCAATCCCGGTCGTGGCATGTGGGAGGCTGGATATGGCGGCGGCGACCGGTGGCGAGTCCAAATCCATCCACAGCGAGGCTGGATCCGTCGACGTCGAGCTCGGGGAGGTCAGATCCGTCCACGGCCAGGCTGGATCCGTCGACGGCAGCGGTGGATCGGCCGGCGCGACGACCACGATGTTGCAGCCCTGGATGGGCTCGACGAGCCTGTGGATGGGCTCGGCGTTCCTGTCTAGGGTATTTTTCTATTTTTTTTCGGAACGATTGACCGTGGCGGCCATTCTTAGTGTCCGCAGTGGGAAATGGATTTTCCACAGCGAGCAAAGGTATCCGGAGCGGCAAAGCCACGATTTACCGTGACCTTCTCACCGCGACAGACTCCTTTGCCCGCTGTGGAAAAGCAAATATGACCGTCGCGCAAAAAGGATTCTGTAGTAGTGATATGTTATATCCTTGGAGCATTGCTGTTGCCCTTCCCCTGCATATGGATATATTATGGAGGGATTGTGCTCGTATATCTGCTCTATATCTACCTTTCGGTCTTTAGGATCACTCAGAACTCAGAACTCGGAATAATTAGCTCTACTCCTATATCAGAGCGAGAGACTCAAAGTAGACGATGCTTTGTGCGTACTATATATACATTACATCAGCACATATGATGCGTGCAACAGAGCGATACTGGGAGACTAGGACCACACCATGAGCTTCCCATAAATATTGTCTTTTGTAAAGACGAGTATGTAGCCAACAGTCCGGTGGCCTGGCACGAACCACAATTCTTTAGCTCAACTCAAACATAATAACAGTTGACAACCCACTATTGTGTGGACTTAGCCCGGCCTGATGTACAAGGTCATGTCTAGCTAGGCCACGCGGCCTGGCCCGACATAGCCCAACCTTTACATGGATGCTCAAACCCAAGGAACCTCACTCTTTCCGCATGCTTTTAACCGAGGTCCGAGCTCAAGGATGATGTGGCGGTTGAGTTGGTATACCTACGCTCGGGACTTTTTCAATGACATGAGTGTGTTCGCTGATGATTTTATGTGGTTGATAACTGATTTTAGCTATTTATTTTGACTATTTTGTTGTGAAAAAAATTATACCATGATTGATAAGGTAAAAATTGGATAAGTTAAAGCGAACAACTTTGTGTCGGGAACCCACTTATGACCCCCAAGCAATCCAGATGCACTGTCGCATGGCATCCTGTCTGGTTTCTCTGTCGTCATCAGGACACGTTCTTCAGCATGCCACGATGCCTGCCTCCGGTTCCTGCGCGTCAACTACGTGGCTGGTGGGGACGGGGGACATCGCGACGATGATCCTATTCCTGCCAGATTTGTCGTGATAGCAAGCGTTCATAGCCTCGGCGACAACATGATCACCGACTCTGGTTATTTTTTTTGTTCTCGGCTAACAACCATTCATGCACACGATGACACGATTGATCAACTCGTCGGGCTAGGACGCCTGAACGGCATACAGGCTGTGTAACTAGGCCCATCGGGTAACAGGCCGTTGAGATAAGGTAACAGGCCGATGACACAAGATCGTGGCCTTCCACAGCCCACGGGTGGTACGTTAAGACTCACCAAAGTCTGCACTGCATGCATTCGCACACTACCCGATCAGTTCAGCTCAACTTTATACACTTTAAACGCTGGGCCTCGACACCTGATCGGTTCAGATATTCCTTTTTTTTTATAGAAAACACGCATCGTGAAATAAGAAAGTTTACACGCTTTGTTGGTGGTGGTCTTGGCGAGACGCCAAAGTAACACACGACGCAGACCACCACAAGCGGTGACGAATGTAGGTTGCACTAAGTAAATACAATTTGTGCGACAAAGCAACTACAAAGCTAGTTACGCTAGTCTACTCGACAAATGCCATGAGCAGCGTCAGGGGGCAAAACTCTGATCCGATCCAGGCATTTGCCTCATCAGATAGCCGCCTAAGCTTGGTTAAGGAGAGAGACTTTCGATGAAACGTGCGACGTGCGACGGTTCTGTTCTTTCCATAGGGTCCAGGAGGCAAGCAGGACCAAGTTGTCGAAGCTCCGTCGCAACACTTGTCGCGTGGCCTCTTGGCTCGATAGCCACCAAGAGAGCAACGAAGAATCCTGTTGCGGAGGCACGATTGCGATTTGCACCAAGAGTAGCAGTCGCATCCATACCTCTCGCGTGAAGACGCAAGAGTGAGACAGGTGATCGGTCGTCTCGTCCATCTGGTCACATGGTGCACAGGCCGCGTCCGGCTTTAGACCATGCCGCCTCTTTCACTCTGTTGTCCATAGCCGACCATGTAGGGTGATCTCGAAGAAATATTTTATTTTCGGTGGCACCGCGGTGTACGCCATAATTCCATTGTCCCCTGCCATGGATATCCGGCCAACGAAATACGCTCGATACACGGACCGCACGGAGTACTATTCGTCTGCGGTCCAACACCAAACAATCCGACCACACTCCAGGGGCCGGACTGCACGTCCCGGAGCATCCTCCAAAAGTGTACGTACTCGACGACCACAGGGGCTATGCGCGCGCCGGTGATGTCGCGAACCCACCAACGTCCATCGAGTGCGTCCTGGACTGAGCGGTCAAGTCGACGTCGTCCAACCGCTCTGAAGAGGTTCGGGGCGAAGGAGGGGATCGTCCCGACTGTCAGCCAGTTGTCAGTCTAGAACTTGACTAAGGATCCATCGCCAACGAGGCAACGACCACGAAGAGCGATAACTGGAACATGAACAAAACCCGCTTCTCAATAGTAGAGGGCAGCAACGCCCACGAAGAATCTGGTCTGTTGCAATTACTTCCACTAAGTTGCAATTGTGTCGTAATCATGATGACAACTCATAGTACATTGAAGTTGTAATTACATACTTAAAAAAAGTTCATCAAATATAGTCTTGTTGGATCTAGTTTTGTTAAGCAAATTTTGTTCAACAATCTGGTGCAAACGGATCTAAAATAGGGGCTACAATTTAGGAGATATTGCATTTTTTCATCCGAAACAAAAAAGATTCTCTGCATGCAGACATGTTTGCAATTGATACATGTTGCAAACAGAAGACTACCAGGTTTGCAATTGCTACGCATTACCTGTTGCAATTTGTTTTATCGGTCCGGACCAGGGAGGATGTTGCATTTTCTTTTGCGGGGAGGCGACCGACCCACATGCTGGCTGGGTTCGCGCGGCCCACTGTGACAGAATCTTTTAAGAAAGGGTCCACTTGTCAGGATTAATAGTCCATCCGACTTAATCCCAAACAAATGATTCAATTCTTAATTAGTCCGTCAGGTGTCACCACTTTACCGCGGGTTATTCACCTCTTTCCGAACATGATATTCCTCATTACAAACATTGCAGAAGTAATACAATAATTTAATTTACATCATAGTAGCGAAAATTTGGAGTTATATTACAAACCATAAGTTTTTGAAACATACTTAAGTGTCATACGATAACATAGTATCAAGCTGCTGATAGAGTATAAACAAACAACCGAGGTACTCTTGCCCAAGAGTCAAGCAAAGACAACTACTTTTCATCCTCATCAACTGAAACAACGGTCATGCAGCACGAAGCCACACATACCGGATTGGGACCCTCATCTGCAATAGGGGTTAACAAACCCTGAGTACGGGGTACTCAACAAGACTTATCTGACAAAAGAAAATATTTGGTGGAAAAAGGTATGCCAGTAATAGAATTCAAGGTGTGGTTTGCAAGAATCAAGTATTTTGCATAAATGAGCATTTATAAAAAGAATTGAAATCCATTTAATTCATTTAAAAGGATTACTCAAGTACCAATCTAAATTTATGATTGATAACAAGATAATAATCAGCCAAGAAAGAAACCAACAAGTATCCAATTTAAATTTCATTAACTACGATGTAAAAGGCAAGGTCATATTTCCATATCCGAGGAACACGACGATTCGAACCGGTTTATCCCAGCTGGGGCTTTCCAATCACACGACATATACAACACTAAAGCACGCATATGACTACTTTTCCCTGGATCCTCTCGTCAAAACCGGGGTTCCGCCACCCGAGAGCACAGTACACCTCCATCCAGTTCCGCAGACTTGGAGGGTACACACTACTCTCGTCATCTCTCCACTCCCAGTGCGGTTTGACCGTTCTTAAGACGAGAATAGCCAGAGTCCAGCTTCCTCAAAGGTATATGATAAGTACTCCAAAGTCACAACCCTCTAACTTTTTACAACGGCAAGGCCCTAACGACACAGGCGGAAAGAAACCCGCTCACCAGACACCGCTGATGGCTCTCCAACACTGTGTCCGCCCGGTCCCGAATTATTACTTCCAACAACATCATCCCTTTCTTTAGAAAACATAACCATTTGTCGAAGCAATACGCTATGCGTAGGTGACCAGAAATCACCTACTATAAAAGTTCTAAGCATGCTAAGCATTTTAGCAAAAGTTTTGCATCTTTAAACTAGTATCAAGGTTAAAGGTACAATTAAAACAAAGATAAGACCATGCATCAAGTAGGAATTTAATAAAGTATCGTAATGCAATATTATAGCCGTAAATGTATTTAATGAAAAACTTTGAAATACAAGGAGAGGTTTGAATGCACCGGGGTTTGCCTTGGTTGGAGGGATACACAAACTCGGGCTCAGATTCAACAAGAGAGAAATCCCCTTCACAAGAGGGATTATCCAACCCAACCAACGAACAATCTACACGATATAATGATATGCTTAGATGATGCTTGAAAGGATAGACATGATGATTTGCAACACATAAACAACACTTAAAAGATGAACAAAACAGATTAAACATTTTGAGTATAACTTTGCTTCATGAAGGAAAAGTTAAACTAAAGCATAAAGTAATTTACTTACAACATGACTAAAGTAATTACTAAATTTAATAATTATGTCCAAAAGAACTGAGCAAACAACAATACATCATACATGTCCATACTGTGGTTGTCACTGGATAGTTGACCATTAACCATAAACAATCCAAAATCACTCGAAACCTAAAGTCATTAGGATTGCTAATCATTTTATTATGAATTAAACAAATAGCCATGTTCAACGGTTCATCCAAAAATTCCCAAACTTTTAGTACAGCAAGATATCAGTGTATAAAGGTTACACAAAAATTCTGGAACAAAACACAGAGCATGAAAAATTATGGAAAAGTTATTTTTCAATTACTTTGAGCATTTTTACAAGATTAAAAATGTACTGAACATGAACATATTATATTTTTATTAAATACTCCACATCACAGAGAGCATACACAAATTTTTACAGAATTTATTTATGCACAGAAATAAATACACAAAAATAACAAAAGTTACTACTGTGCAAAACAGGAAATAAAGAAAACTCTTCGCTGCTCTCACTGATACCTGGGTCCCACATGTCAGTGTCCCCAAAACAGAGCAGCGGCGCCGATGACCAAAGAACACGGCGGCGCGTCGCCGGCGGCTACTTAGCGGCTCAAACAACTCATGCGCTGGACTCTACTCGTCATCCCGAACCCATCGAGGTACGGTAAAGTCCTTTCCATCCCTTAGAACTCCCTCGCCGGCGACATCCGCGGCGGCCCGAGTTCGGTTGCTCGAACGCCGGCGAGCCAAAGCCGTAAACGGCTCAACGAACAACCCCAGCATGCTTAGCGGCCCCCAAACAACGCGGACCGCAACAAGAACGAAGCAAAACCTTAGCGAAACGACCTCGCCGACGGCCGTGGCGGACGGCGAAGATCTGAGCGACGCGCGCCGACCAAAACACGCACGCGCACGATCAACCAACAACGCGAACAGACTCAGTACGGCTAGGCGAAACTAGCGCAAGACCCTGACTCGAAAAAGATCAACTAACGCGAACGACCGACGAGTGCACCGTCGCGACGACCATGAACCGCGGCGGCGCTCGTGGACAGAGCACATACGACTCGATTCAAGAAAAACCAAGCGCATGGATAGTTCGAGGTGCTCACCCTAGTCACGGAACACTTGCTATCGCGGCCGGAGATGAAGCAGAGGGAGCTGGCGACGATGACCGTGCTGGCATAGAAGATGAACCGAGCGGCAACGTCGACGTTCCCGGAGCTACGGTCCATCATTTGCAAAACGGAGGATAGCAACGGAATCAGTGAAGAACAAGGAAGATGAAACAAGAACCAGAAGAACAATGTGGCTCCTGTGTAGCCGGTGATACTGTGAACCAGAGCGGCGGCGCTCTCACCGGAGCCGAGGAAGAAAGCTTCGCGCCAGGCGATTCACGCGTTCGCAGCTTCAACCAACTAGTGCGAGAGGTGTACTAGACCCAGGCGAAAGCCATTGCGGAGGATTGGAAGCTTGGTAGTGACTGGAACGCTCGTGCGAGCTCGGCGACGCGAAGTGTTCGCGCGGAGGAGCAGAGCAGGGCAGAACGCGCGGCGTCGAGCGTGGAAAGAGAGGGCAGGGGTGGATGGCGTCCCGTTTTGTAGACGGCAACGGGTTCGTGGTGATGCCACACACGCGATGGAACGCGCGTCGCGGGCAAACGGCAAACGGTGGCGTCGGCAGCTGGCCGGACAGGTGTCAGCGCCATGGAACCGTTCGACATGCAGGTGTTCGGAGAAATGCCCAAACTGCCCTGCGACTGTTTTTGCAAAAAGCTAAACCTTCTAGGGGTTTTTATGAAAAACTTAGAACACCAAAGTTTCTCCAAATTTCATGATCTACACTTTTGGTGACATGCATTGTTTCAAATTCGACCTAGAAATGAAAATGCATTTTTAGAAATTTGAAAACCTTTTTAAAAGAATTTACCCCCTTTCTAATTACTTTAAAAACTTGAACAACACATGAAAAACTGTAAACACAACAAATGCAATTCAAACAGAGATCTATCACATTGCTTAAACAACCATATGCAAATTCTTTATAAATTTTGAAAATCATGTTTAGGGTTTAATCCACCCCCTCTGGGAATTAGGGTTTGGATTTAAATTTAAATTTTGGAATTTTAAAAGATGATCCTGCAATCACACCATGGATCAAACATAAGTAAGTAAACTCATTTTAGTCCAATGCATATCCAGATTTTCAAACAAACAAATGATGCTTAATGCATAAGATGACATGATCAAGTTTTAATTAAGTGATTAACACCAGGGGTGTTACACCCACGACCCTGGAAAGAGCACGTGCGCGCGGGAGCGGGACGCGGGGCGAGCTCGGGAGCCTGGGGGCGGAGGGTCTGAGCAAATGCACCTTGTTGTATTTTAGCCTTGTCATATATAGAGAGACTCTAACATTTAGAGTATGAGGCGGGATTACAAATAATCGCGGCCCAAGTAAGCGCTAGTTCCGAACAATAATCACATCTAGAGGTAGTTGGGCTTTCCACATATTCCCTTCGTCCCAACTTAATTATCATTTTTAGTGTTCGTGTCATACGTTTGATTTGATTTATATAAAATATGTACGTACAATATTTAAATTATTAAATAATTTTGTTAAAAAATTAGACTTAAAGATATTTTTGATGATACTAATTATATAGCATAAATATTAATATATTTTAATATATATTTAATCTAAATAGTTATTTTAGGACGGAGGCAGTAAACAGCAAGTGGAACAAATACTAAATTATCATATCGATCAGTGTGTCATTCGTTCACATAAACGGCACATGCATAGTATATATAGAGTTTGGAGTTGTACGGAAAGCACCCCCACCAAAAATTGTAGCCGTGAAGCATATAAAACTTTTATATTTTAAAAAAGGGGATGTGGCCAGCCACACTCAACTTGGTCAACCTTCTAACCTAATTCATGGATCACCTTTTTTTTTCTTCGACAATAGTCGATCACCGTATGAAAATGTACCCCCTGGCTTTCAGTTTTCCACACCAGAAAGAGTAACATCTGTTACTTATTAAGTGGAGTAGTTCGATCTCTAGATAATGGTAACGATCAGCGTCAGATATTTTTTTTAATAGTCCAAAAGGAATTAGACAGCGTCATCATCATATATATTCAACAGCTAGCACCTACTCTCTCTGTCCCTTTACATGTGTCGTCCGAAAAGCGTATCTGTGAGGGAAACACGGTTTTCTAGAGACAGACATTTAGGGACAGAGAGTATGATCTATCTCCGGGCGTGATCTCTGTCCTGGTATACAGACATGATGCATTCACACAGCTGCAGTTAGTTGTTGGTCACGGGGTTGCCCGACTCCATAGGAACAAATCCTGGACCTAGCCGAGAATGCTCCAGATTGGCCAGCCGAAATTCCCCCTGCGAGTTCCTTTTTATTTGATCTCCCTCCTTAGTTTCCAATTTGCTTTTGATCTGGTGTGGCATGTGATTCGTCCTTAACAGCTGAGGTGCTGTTTGGATTGGTCACCGGAGGGGTAAAGGCAATGGAAAGGATTGCCCCTGTTATCTGGTACCAAGTAATAATTAACGCTATGTGTTTGGTTGTGTGCAGAGACACTGAAGCGGGTGGAGTGGAATTGGCTAACAGCTGGAGGGGAGTGGTAATGAATTTGCACTAGCCTGGATCGGATCCTACCGCGATCCGATTACAGTTTAGCTCAACCAAACATAAAACAACGGTAACGAATCACCCCGTAAACTGATTACGGGACCAACACACCGAACCAAACAGCACCTGAGTGTGACGACGAGCAAGATGCAGTATGCTGCTGTGTATGATTGCTCCTTCTCCCCGGATCTGATCGAGCGATAGATCCGCGTGGGATGCAGTATATGACACAGCTCCGATCTGACGCCGCTGCATTGGTTGTTCAGTTGTTCCCTTTTGCCGCTGTTAAAAGGCACTGGATGGGTTACGTTGGCACTTGGGTGATAACCTAATTAATTGCATGCAGATGCAGATGCTGTTGCCAAAGGGAGGAGACCTGCACATGGCGCAAAGGCCGTGGACGAGTGGTCATAATCATAATGCACGTTCAGCAGCAGGACGCGCTGATTATGTTCGGTTATGTCTTGGAGACCTGATTAGCAGCGTATATAGGATCGATGGGTGGTAGAGTTGGTATTAAACCCGTGTCGATATCTCTTATATTATATAAACTAACAAATTTGCCCGTGCATTGCAACGGGAAAAAGGAGTCTCAGCGCCATCATCGTGCGGTGGCCGTAGTAGCCGATGACGTAGTTTCTGGTACTCGTTGGCCTCCCGTTCTTTGGACCAACGACGACGGGCATGGTCGACACCTCCGTGACGCTAACGTTGCAGCGGATGGCGAGGCAGTTCTCCTTGAGGAGGCTGCTACGCCGCTTCTCCAGCTCCTCCTTGGTGATAAAGCCCGCGTAGCCGCACCCAGGGTCTACCTCATCGCAGCCGCCGTTGTGGCCCCCGTTGTGGGTATGGCCGATGGACCTGAAGATGCCTGTCTCGGCGGGGAGCTCGTAGGCCTCGTTGCTGGCGAGGTCGAGGAGGTTGAACGTGTACTGCACCTGCACACGCTCCTTCTTGTACGTGTTCTACAGGCGGAGGTACATGGCGATGAAGCCAGTGGAGTCGTCGGTGCCTTTGGGGTAGTAGTCGATGTGCCAGAGGCGGCCGCCGATGTCGAAGTGCTCCGAGGTGATGCGCTCGCCACCAGGGAGCGCCTTGGTCCACGAGTAGCCATCGATGCAGAACACCTGGAAGCCCCTCGTCGACGGCCGAAATAGAGCGTGATGGCTTGTCGGCGTCAGCAGGGGTGGACAGCAGCGGCGGTACGGATGACATGTTTGTCGTGTGCCGGCGTTGGTGGTAATTAAGGTAGATGGCCACCGGCTAAAATCAAATCTACAGCTCCTAGACTTGACGTTTGGTTTGGTTTCTCGATAGATGCCTGAAGAACCCTCAAGACGTCATCGATATATGTGTGTTGTAGGGTCGAGATGGCGGACTAGAGGGGGGGTGAATAGTCTTTTCTAAAAACTTAAGCGCAACGGCTAACCGAAACAAATGCGGAATTAAAACTATCGGTCTAGCCAAGACTACACCCCTCTATCTATAACTTTAGGACCTAGCAAAGTATACTAATTGGGCTCACTAAGGTGCCAAGCTAGGAAGTTCACCTAAACAAGTCTAGGTTGCAAGGTCCCACAAACCTAAGCAACTAGTACTCTAAGCACAAAGGGAGCTCCTACACATACTAGTAAGCAAAGCACAAAGCACCTAAGCTCACTAGCAACACTCAATAGCAAGACTACACAAGCCTAACTAGAGAGCTCAACTTACTTAGCTACACAAACTAAGCAATGTGACTAACAAGGCTACACAAGCCAATTAGCCACTCAAGAGCTACTTCTATGCTACACAAGCTAGAAGGTAACTAGGCGAGCTACACAAGCTAAACTAGTTACAAGAGCAACAACTACTCACTAGCACAAGTATATGAAAGTAAATACAAGCTAGTGATTTGGAGAATGCAAACCACCGAGAAGATGTACAAGGTTGACACGGTGATTTTTCTCCCGAGTTTCACTTGGTCGCCACCAAGCTAGTCCCCGTTGTGTCGACCACTCACTTGGTGATTCGGCGGCTAATAGGTGTTCACAAGCCTAGCCCACTAACTCGGGCGCCGCAAGAATCTACCCACAAGTGAGGGTAGCTCAATGACACGCTCAACTAGAATTTCTCTTCGCAATCTCCCGCGGGGTGAGCACAATATCCCTCACAAGCACTTCTGCGGAGCGCCGCACAACCTTCTTGCGCGCTTCGACGGAGCCACAAGCCACTATGCCGTCTAGGAGGTGGAAACCTCCAATAGTAACAAGCACCACGAGCTTGCAAGTCGATCACCTAGTGCCACACGAAGCTATCTCTCAAAGCAACACACTAGTAATCGCTCTCTCACACAATCGGATGAAATCTATCAAGTGTGTGTGAGTTATAGGGCTCTCAAACCAAGCACACTAGAGGCAACAAATGCCCAAGGTGCTCAACCAGCCCTAAGGGCCGACCATGAGCTATTTTTAGCCTAGCCAAACAAACTAGCCGTTTCCCCCTTTCACTGGGCTTCCTGTAGAGGGTCCGGACGCACTGAACAGTGCGGGTCCGAACCATGCAGCTTGCGTCCGGTGCCTTCTTCCCGTTTGAAAGAGCCTTTGGCGCGCTCACCGATCGCCGCCACGTGCCTCCGGACGCAGCCAACAGTGCTGCACCGGACCATCAACCTGTGTCCGGACCTTCACTCCAGAGAGTGCCAGACACCGGACGCGCGTCCGGATCCCTGCGTCCGAATGGCAAACAGCGTCCGGTTCTTCACTCAGAGCCGTTACAGAGAGGGCAAACCTCCGGACGCAGCGTCCGGAGTTCCCAGTCCGGATCTCCTGCTCCCGATCAGGCACGCTAGGGTTTGCTTCCGGACGTATCCGCGATGGTTCGGACCAGCAGCACCCTTGCGTCCGGACCTTGCGTCTGGAGCTCATACCCGAGCCAAACCGAGCTGCCACTTCTTCCTTGCTTCTCAAGTGCTAACACAAACGTGATCACCACCTTTGCATGTGTGTTAGCATTTTCACAATCATTTTCAAAGCATTTTCACTTGCTCTTACCGTGCCACTCGATCCTAATTCATCGCAAAGTTAGATCGCTCACGGTGGCACTAGATAACCGATATGCAAACAATTTTTCTCCTCTTGATAGTACGTCTATCTATCCTAAACCCGGTCATAATCTTCTCTACACACCTATGACCGGTGAAATAAAATGCCCTATGATTATACCTTTGCCTTGTGCATTCCATTTCATCTCCTTCTCCAATGTTGATGCAACACATGCACCAACCACTTGTAAAATGATATGATCCCCTCCATATCATGACATGACCGTGTTGGTTCATTGATCTTGACATCACTTGCTCTTCACCGTTGCCTTGGTCCATCGGCGCCAAGCATCACCCGCTTGCCCTTCACACTTGCAACCGGTCCATCAAGCCAAGCCTCATCTTGATCTTCTCTACCTTGATCACATGACTCCATGTCATGTCTCATGTGCAATAAAGCTCCTTCATCACACAATCACCTGTGAACTAATCTCTTGTGTATATATCACTTAAACACATATTAGTCCACCTAAGTTGTCACTCAATTACCAAAATCACATAGGAACTCTCAATCTCCCCCTTTTTGGTAATTGATGACAACTCTACAAAGATATGGAAATTCAGAACATTTTTGACATTATGCCATTTATCCAACATTTAAGCTCTATACCAAGATTTGGATAAATGTCACAAGATCCGATTTGGTAGTGATAGCTCCCCTTACATGTGTGCTCAACAAGATTTGGTTTAAGCCTTGCGCACATGTATAAATAGGAATTTTTGGGAATGCTAGCACTACTAAGTGATACTAAGGGTTATAAGATAAACCTTTGAAGATACTCATTGTAGTTCCACTTGAAGTTCATCCTTAGCACCACCATGGTTAGCTAAATAGCACAAAAATACTAGAAACCCCGTGAGATCAACATTATAAGCAAGGGTTCTAGATACCACTTATTAGATCACCTATCTAGCTTACCAACCTATGCATGCTAGTTTATCAAATCATCATTCAAATCCTATAACTAGCATACACCACACAAGCATGCATATAAAGAAAAGACATATTCAATATGCAAGCAAGCACATGAGTATATGCACATATCAAATGCAATCAACCAAGTTCATGAGCTTGCTCCCTCTACTTGTGTGCATTTCTTAGTCTAAGACTTTGATCCTTTGATCTTGTTCCCTTGTCCATGTCCATGTCTCTTTCCCTTTTAGTGCAATGAAAGGATCAAGATGCCTAAGAAGGCGGGGGGGGGGGGGGGGTGAATTGGGCTCTTTTAAATGTCTAAGCAATAATTAAAACCTATCAAGAGCCAATTAACCCCCTAGTGCTTTCCCAAGTGTGTCCTAGCTAAACAAGCAAGACAAGGCAATGAAAGCGGTAAAACCCTATGCAATTCTACTCAAGCAACAAGAATATAATGCGGAAAGTAGTGCTTAAGAGTAAATGCAATAAATAAGGAGTAGGGGAAAAGGAAATTGACACGACGACGTTTTGCCGAGGTATCGAGGAGTCGACACTCCCCTCTAGTCCTCGTTGGAGCACCCACGCAAGGGTATCCCTCCCCCTTAGTCCGCGCAAGGACTAAGTGCTCTCTATGGGCTGATTTTTCACCACTCCGGCTCGGTGAATCGCCCACAACCGATCACAATCGAACTTGGGTCATCCACAAGGAACACCACCGTATGATCACCAAGCAAACCTCCGCGAAACCGTCTAGGTGATGTCGATCACCAAGAGTAACAAGCACTAACTCTCACTTGACCAAGGCTAGTCTAGTGATTGAATGGATGCACACTTGCTAACTCTAAGCAACTAGTGAGAATCAACACATGGAATGGCAATTCACACTCTCACTAGGGCTCTTGCACTTCTTGCACTCTCACAAGGCAATCTCAGCAATTGGAATGGGCAAGAGTAATGACTTGGGGTTGATGGGGAGGTATAAATACCCCCCCCAAGCAAACCCCTAGCCGTTAGAGGCAAAACAGGCCTCTCTGCGTCACTCCGGACGCACACAACAGGGGGGATCCGGACCATAGCATATGCGTCCGGACCCCTTTCTCTCTCTGATCTCAGCACTAAATGCCAGGTGGTTTGGACGCTGGACATGGTCCGGACACAGGCAACCGGACAACGTCCGGATCACATTACCCTTACTGTAACTCTCTGTGAGGGGTCCGGACGCAGTTAATGGTCCGGACTCCCCAAATCGGACAGCGTCCGGATCACAGGGACCTTACTGGACCTCTCTGTGTGGGGTCCGGACGCAACCAATGGTCCGGACCCTGCACTGTTCACAGCGTCCGGTCGCTCTGGCAAGACAGAGCTAACCCTAGGGATCCAGACACATATCCAATGGTCCGGACCCTGGGTTTCACTAGCGTCCGGATCACTTTCCTTCACCTAAACAACACACTTCCAACATGGAAGTTGCTCTATTTGGTTCAAGGATTTTTTCTAAAGCTTCCTAGTGCTAGTTTGACAAGTGTGCATCACACCTAAACACATAGCCTCTCCTAGGTCAAGCTACTAGATAGAACCCCTTTTAATAGTACAGTCAAAGGATGAATAAAGGAGCTAAACTATTCTAAGTGTCTCTCAACTCCAACGACACTTAGACCTAGTCTAATCTTCAACTTTGTCGCCAATCCTTTGAAAACCGAAACGATTCCAATAACGGGGCACATATACCATGATTGTCCAATCAACCATCCATTACCATGACCTAACTTTCTTATTGCCTCTGTAAAACACACGTTAGTCATAGTAATCTTGCATTGTTGTTAATCACCGAAACTCTAGGGGCCTAGATGTTTTCAATCTCCCCCTTTGTGGTGATTGATGACAATACGCCATAGAGTATGAAAAGAGAGATTTATTTTGGGTTTTCAAGTGACTTGGCTTATCTAAGCATGGGTTAATAAATATGAATGAATAATACATGCTTAAATAATCCAAGCCACAACATGTACTGAGGATATGAATTAAAAGCAAGTACAAGAGATATGCTTAACATAAGTATATATCAAAGTAAAGCGCGGAAGCATATCAAGGGCCAAAAGCATGTGACAAAATATATAAGAGTGAACCACAATTAACAAGCAAGCGTATCATCACACAAAAGCAAATGTATGCGATAGGGTAAACATGATGCATGAGTACGAGAGTAGTAAGCACATAAAAAGAACCAAGTCTCACTCTCAACTCCCCCTATCACTAGCATACTCTCACTCTCTCCCCCTTTGGCGACAAAGCACCAAAAACTAAGCGTCGGGCGCATGAGGAGTAGCCGGGTCACTAGCACGAGCGCGGAAGTCAAACTGGTCGTAGTCTGGACTGGAGTCGCTATCGTCGCTCTGACCCGCTGTATCTGGAGCTGGAGAGGTAGCTATCCCAGGAGCAGTGGCCGCTGAAGTAGAAGCTGGAGCATCGACCACTGACTCTGCTGGTGCATCTGACGGCTGAGTATCCGGAACCACTAACTCTGGTTGTGCCTGTGCCGGTGCCTCTGAAGTAGGCAAGTCTGCAGCTAAAGCTGGCACTGAGGGAGCAACCTCTGACTCGGGAGCAGGAGCTGTAGCTGGTGTCTCTGACACTGAGGTCTGAACGGCCTGTCCCTGGGGATCATCAACCACTGGAGTCACGTCGGGCTGGACCTCTGGAGAAGTAGTAGTTGGAGCAAGTGGGTCCTGAGGAGCTAGCTCGGACGAGGCCACTGAGGAGAGAAAGGTACCTTCAGTCTGTGGAACGGGCTCCGGCAGAGACGGCTGGTAGTCGGTAGGACTAGCAAGGCCGGTGAGGGCACTGTAGCTAGCAGAGAATGCTGGAGCGGAACTATCCAAGCCTGCAGACGTTGAGTAAGGGGTAAACCCTGTAGTGATCGGTGAGAACTGAGTCGTCTGCCCAACTGTGTCGAACCATTGACTGACCTGCCTGATAGGAGACTGGAACTGGCCTGAAGGACTCGCACTCTGAGGTCCACCAGAGGACTGTTGTTGACGTCGTTTTTTGTACGAGTCAATATTAAACTAAGTGTATTGATTGGTAAAGGGATTCCTCATCGGCATCAAGGGGCTATCGGTTTTGGAAGGAGGAGAATTCACCGATGGTAGATGTGATAGAAGAAGCACCGAGGGAGAAAAGGAAAGACATTTGCCGATGAGAAAATGTTGTCGATGAAAGTAGAAGAATATTGCCGATAAGAGGGTATTGCTAATGGACAAAGGATGTGGTTGACGTCAGCAGAAAGCTGCCGATGGCAATAAGAGGAAGGTTGCAGATTGGAAAGAATCTGCCAATGGAAAGTTTCATCGTAAAGGAAACAAATAAGGAAACTGGTGATTTTATACCAGTATTATTGTCATTGTTTGAGTCCGGCTCTTGTACGAGTCATTTTTATTTCTTTAAAAATAGGAGTTCTGTTTAGGTATGAGTCGTGTCTGTTTGCAACTCCTGTTACCGGAGTATAAATATGTTCCCAGGGGCGATGTAACACAGAGACATACAATCAATCAAATACATATATTATTTTTCATCTACTTTTCAAGCATCTACTTTTTCGCATTAGCTATAGTTTATCTACGAGTTCTTACGATCTCGACGGGCTGCATCTACAAGATCTCCGTCTATCTCGCGAGTTCCGCTTTTTGAACAATTTGAGCTTTGACATCTGGGCGCATCGTTGTTTTCTCGTTCATCGTTGTTCTAGTTATCGTCCTTGTCGATTAACTGGTCAAATCGACTACCTTTGGATATCGAGTTCGGGTATAAGCCCGGGGTGTTCGCAGATCAGACGCTTTTTGTGTCAACAACTGTGTAGCTAGAGGTGGAGTCACTGGCCGAGTTGGCACTGGAGTAGCAAGCCGGCACACGTACGGCGGAGTCGAAACTACCGGTGCTGTGAAGTAAGAGGACGACGGGGCCGGGTGCTGAACGTAGTAAGGCACGCCAGGAGGCGGCGGCTGAGGTGACAGTCTCGGTGCCTGACTGAACTCGGGCTGAGCTGACTGTCCTAGAAACAGGCCAAGCTGGGACTGAGCTGAGGGGCCAGCAAACTGCCCAAATTGTCCGGGGGGCGAGCCAAGCTGAAACTGAGGCGACCTCTGAAGAAACGGAGGAGGAGGATCTCCAGTCTGCTGTAAGATGTAGCCCATGAACTGGAATATCATCGTCTGACTAGCAAGAGCTGCTCCTGGAACTGGTCCTGCCTGGCCTGTACTTGGCCCATCATGGCCACCATCTGCTGCTGAGAAGTGTCGAGCCTATCCAGAACCCGCAGAAGGACAGGGTCGGTGGGCGGAGCTGGAGGAGGTGCTATGCTGGAGGGACCTGCCTCGGCGTCGTGGGCTGCTGCAGGACGAGGTGGTGCTGGGCGGTGTGCATGGTAGTCATCGTCGTCACTGTCAGACTGGATCGGCTCAGTGCCCTGATCCTGCCTGTGAAGGTCAGCAAGCTCACCCTGGGCCACAACACGCATCGCCTCATCCTAGGCGTCAATCTCATCCATCTCTCGGGCCGGTACTGCACGGCGGACCCTCCTGAGAGCTCTGTTGCCCCGACGACCATCGTTCACTGCACTCATCATGTAGATAGGAAATACTGAGGGTGACTGGTCTAGCTCACTAGCAATCCCTGGCACTGAGACTCGAAGTGATAGAGCCAACAAGGAACAAATCCAGTGCCCGTAGGGTAGCTGCCTCCTAGAAACTATACCATCTGCTATGGTATCCTCCATCTCACACAGAATGAAATCAGCAATGCCAAACGGTGTCTGAGTGGTAATCGCTGCCAGAAGGTATTGCTGGAGGTTCGTGAGCGCGTCACGGTACCCGGTGCGAGGGAGAAGAGTGTGCCTCATCATGTTGTTAACGAGACGAACGTGAGGGTGCAACTCACCAGGAGACCGACTGCTACCGGGACCGAACGGTGGACGGAAACAGGGAGCAACTAAGTCGGTGCCAGGTGGCGTGCCTCCAACTGCTCTGCGGGGGGGGGGGATCCACATTCCCAAAACACTGCTGGTGTAACCTGAGAGGAGCCTCTGTCAAGTGGAACCGAGCTCGAAGGTCTGTTAGGTAGGTCCTGTGACGCTCGCCTCTGAAAGTGTACTGAAAGAAGGCGTGATCCGGGTCAATCTAGAGGGAGGCGTAAAACTCACGAACCCAGTACTCAACGTAGCTCCCTGAGCGGCCTAGGAGGTCTGCCGGCCCGGGAAGGTACCCAAGTAGAGGTCGAAGCACCTCTCCACCAGTCTCGACAATACGCTCAAGAGGGCACACTCGGTGGGGTCGCAGCCGGATCCGCATGGTACGGGCTGCGTCGTAGAAATCCTTGTTGCGTGGGTGCCACCAACTAGGAGGAGCGTCAGGGTGTCTCTGAACTGGGCACCACTCCTCAAGCTCAACGAGACGAAGCTCACACACCTACTGTGTAGAGGCTAAACTGAGGTCCACGTGAACTGGCACATTATTAGTTGATGACTCTGTTTCACAAGTCATGGACATGAGATGTCAAACTAATAATGTGGGCACATGTAGGACATGGTGCTGGACAAACCCAACATGAGATTGTCTCTATACACATCGTGTACGTTATGTCCTTAGACCTGAGATTGTCGTATGTACTCAAGATGTGAAACGACCTACCCTAGGACTACCAAACGCTACTCCGTGACTGGGTAGTTATAAAGGTAGCTTTCAGGTTTCTCAGGAAACATGCTGTGAGACATAGTCAATCAAGATGGAATTTGCCACTCTCCATATGAGAGAGATATCACTGGATCACTCAAATGATTAGATCATGAAATGCATGGCCGTGCTTGGGTTAAGTGTTAACCCACGAGTTGAACCAAATATCATGAGGCAAAGGAATAACATGTATATTGAATTGTGGTGGTTTGTCTGATATGATCATAGCGTATGCATAGGAGTTGACACGCCTTGCTAGAGGCCGCTATCAACTATTGGTCAGGTAAGAGTACTTGGACCATGTCTATGTGTGTGTGAGCCCATAGGGTCACACGCTTAAGGGGCTGGAAGCCTAATTCGGGTTGGATCCGAATTAGACTAGGTTTAGGATTGCTAATGGGCCTCCAACGTGGGAGCTCATTAGGACGCCTATATAAGCAAGGGGTGGGCGCGGGGCGAGAGACTTACGTCCTTTGGCAGCCGCCGTCGCCCTCCCCACGCTCGCGCCTAGTACTCCTCGCGGACATAGCAGTCCAGAGGGGTGACGCTTCTTCCCTGTACGTGTGGGATTCCTCGGAGGTGCTGCATCTGGAGCACAAGGACGAACCGCAAGAAGGAGACATTGAGACGGACGACCTTGCAACTGCACGACACTGCTGCGACGCGCACGACTACATCAAGTCACTTCTGATGCACCTGCGCGTCTAGTGGTAACCCCGTGATCTATAACTAGCACTAGTTCCTGATTTATGGGGTAGAAAATTTTTGTTTTCTGGCTAGCGTAGCAACCTCATAACCCTATAGTAGTATCGGAGCCGTTAGTTGCCTCGTTATACATTCAGGTGTGTGCATATGGAGATATGCATGGTTTTGGATCAATCTCTGATCATGGTTCGTGATCTTGCCACGTTGGTATTGTAGCAATCTACTCGTACCGGTCGGGATTTCGCCATCCGAGTTAAGTGATACATGTAAACCCAATTACGGTGAGTTGGAGATCAATAAGATTGATCGAATTGGACCTAGGTCAAATTCCAAGCGCATGAGATAAAGAGGCGACGGCGGATTGGATCCGCCGTCGGAGGGAAATTTGCAGAAAAGTGTTGTTCGGTAAAACGACCATAACTTTTGCATACGACCTCGGAACGAGAAAAACCTTAAACGAAAATCGTGCGCCGGAAAATTTTGCATTCGTCAACAACAACTTTTGGTGGTTTTGGCAAAAATTAGATTTGCGAAATTTGGCCCAGAAAATTGAGTTTTCGGCGTTTTAAGTTTAGACGTCGGAATCAGTTAACTCTGTTTTGCAGGTATTCGTGATTGGTATAGCCCTTATGTGTATGTGATGCATGTATGTAATTAATTCATGGCTTGCGCGTCATGATTAAGACAATATGGCTGGAGCCACATATATTGTCAATTCATATGTAATGGCCTACGTGCCAATCTGTGATGATCCTACGACTATGTAATTTTATTTCACTATGTTACGGTAGTGATAGATAGTCTTGGTGGACTCATCACGGAGGATGGCATACTTCAATCATGGAGTTGGCGATCACCATGATGAACAGATTGATGGAGATGGAGATCTCCAAAGGAATAATGGGCTATACCAAGTCAAATCTGTGTTTATGTAGTTCTTACGATGTTCTGCTTTCACGTGCGATAATGTTTTTGTCTACATATGCGGTAGTGAAGTAGAACGATCCCTCAACAATGTTTAAGTTGTAATGCTTCCCCAAACCTTGCACTGTCACGTGTCTTGTACAAACCTTGCACTGTCACGTGTCTTGTACGATCGATGGTAGGTCTATGAAATTAGGGTGCCACTAGTTTTCCTTGACTAGACAGGTTTGTGTCGGACACTTACAAGCAGAAGGTTTGGTTACTTGAACAAGGTTATCCTAACAGTTAGGGACCTTGGAGCATTAGTTGTTGGTAACACAAGCATAGAGATGCCACCCAACAACAAGAGTCATATGTGATATGATTGGCAAGGAGTTGCTTACCGATCTATCATGTCTCCTAGCGGTGATACTAAAGCTCACTAGTAGACTTGTTAGTTGTGGGTCTTGAATCACTAAGTTTCAATAGAGGGATATTGATTTTAGTGGGAGTAGATTCTATTAAAAGGTTTAATATGTTTTTAATCCGTCTTGGATACTTTTGTCTTAGTATTTTGCATTACTTTTGTTGTAGATGGCTCCCAGCAATCAACCATTTACTTTCGTTCAATTCTTGAGAAAGATAAGTTGAATGGAACAAACTATGCGGATTGGATCCGCAACCTGAGAATTGTTCTCAGGGCTGAGAAAAAGGAAGATGTTCTAGACACCCCATTACCAGATGAGCCTGCTGATAATGCACCTGCTGCAGAGAAAACCGCTTACAAGAAAGCATATGATGCTGATCTTGAAGTGGATTGCCTTATGCTCGCTTGCATGGAGCCCAATCTCCAAATGCAATTTGATAATAATCATGCAGCGTACGATATGATCGTGGCGCTTAATGATATGTTTCAGACTCAAGCCAGGACTGAAAGGTTCAATGTTTCCAAGGCTTTTGTCGAAACCAAGCTTGTAGAAGGCGCAACAGTTGGCCCACATGTGATCAAGATGGTTGGTCACACTCAGAGATTGGAGAAGCTAGGCTTCCCAATGGGTCCAGAGTTGGCCACCGATTTCATACTTGCGTCTCTTCCGCCTAGCTATGGGAACTTCATTTCGAACTACCATATGCATGGGGCGGAGAAGGGCTTGAATGAATTGTGCGGCATGCTTAAAACAACAGAAGCTGATATCAAGAAAGGTGCTGGCAGTAGCCATGTGATGGCAGTCCAAAACAAGCCTAACTTTAAGAAGAGGGCTTGGAAGAAGAAGAAGGCGATGGCTAAAGATCAGATCTCTAAGCCAAACCCTCCTCCTGCGCCCAAGGCTGTTGGACAAGCTGCTGAAGCTAAATGCTTTCATTGTAATGGGAAAGGTCACTGGAAAAGGAACTGCAAGTTGTACTTGGAATCCTTGAAGGATGGCGGTGGTAAAGGTACTCCCACTGCTTGTACACTTGTTGTTTATGTTACAGACATTTTTCTCGCTGATTCTTATATTAATTCCTGGGTATTTGATACCGGATCGGTTGCTCATATTTGCAATACGATGCAAGGAATGATAAGAAGTAGAAGCGTGAAAAGAGGAGAAGTTGATTTCCGCGTGGGCAATAATGCAAGAGTTGCTGCGTTGAGCGTTGGGACAATGCAACTTCACCTCCCATCAAGATTTATCATGGAATTGAATAATTGTTATTTTGTTCCTAGTTTAAGTCGAAACATTGTATCACCTTCATGTTTCATGAAGGATGGTTATTCATTTGCGAGTAAAGACAATGGTTGTGTGATCTCAAAGAATGACATGTTTGTGGCTTTTGCATCCATTGTGAATGGGTTGTTTATTTTAAATCTTGAGGATGCACCTATCTGTAATATTAATGCTAAAAGGTCTTGGCTTAATGAGTTAAGTCCTACTTATATGTGACATTGTCGTTTAGGTCATATAAGTGAGAATCGCATGAAGAGGCTCCATTCAGATGGGCTTCTAACTTCGTTTGATTTTGAATCATACGAGACATGTGAGGCTTGCCTATTGGGTAAGATGACCAAGTCGCCTTTCACAGGTTTTCCTGAGAGGGCGGCAGATTTATTGGAACTTGTACATACTGATGTATGTGGACCAATGAGTACGACAGCTAGAGGCGGATTTCAATACTTCATAACCTTCACTGATGATTTTAGTAGATATGGATATATCTACTTAATGAAACATAAGTCTGAAACATTTGAAAAGTTCAAAGAATTTCAGAATGAAGTAGAGAATCAACGTGGCAAGAAAATTAAAGCCTTGCGATCTGATCGTGGAGGCGAATATTTGAGCCATGAGTTTAGCAATCATCTAAAGAGTTGTGGAATTGTTCCACAGCTTACGCCACCTAGAACGCCTTAGAGAAACGGCGTATTCAAGCGACGTAATTGGACTTTGTTGGACATGGTTCGGTCTATGATGAGCCAGTCAGACCTACCACTCTTGTTTTGGGGATATGCTCTAGAAACAACCGCTTTCACATTGAATAGGGTACCGTCTAAGTCCGTAGTTAAGACACCATATGAGATATGGACTGGTAAGAGTCCCAGTTTGTCTTTTCTAAAGATTTGGGGTTGTGAAGTTTATGTCAAACGACTTATGTCCGATAAAGTAACACCCAAGTCGGACAAATGCTTTTTCGTGGGATATCCAAAGGAAACTTTAGGATATTACTTCTATAACCGATCAGAGGGCAAAGTGTTTGTTGCTCGGAACGGTGTCTTCTTAGAGAAAGAGTTTCTCAATAAAGAGAAGAGTGGACAAAAGGTGTATCTTGAAGAAGTTCAAGATGAGCCAATAGGGGATAACTCTATGAGTGATGCTAATGTAGCAGAACAAGTTGAGATACCTATGGCAAGAGAAACACCACCACAACCACGAAGGTCAGCAAGAATCCATGAGGCTCGTGGGGAAGTGTTATTGTTAGACGATGACGAACCTGCGACTTACGCGGAAGCAATGATGGACCCAGATTCTGAGGAATGGCAAAGTGCCATGAGATCCGAGATAGATTCCATGGGAGACAATCAAGTTTGGAACTTGGTTGACCCGCCTGATGGGGTTAAACCTATTGAGTGCAAATGGGTCTATAAAAACAAAAAGGATATGGATGGAAACGTTCACGTCTATAAAGCTCGACTTGTTGCAAAGGGTTTTCGGCAAGTTCAAGGAGTTGACTACGACGAGACATTCTCACCGGCAACGATGCTTAAATCTATCCGGATCATTCTAGCAATTGCTGCTTATTTCGATTATGAGATTTGGCAGATGGATGTTAAAACAACCTTTCTAAATGGAAATTTGAAAGAGGATGTGTATATGATACAACCCGAAGGCTTTGTTGATCCTAAAAATGCTGGAAAAATAAGCAAGCTAAAGAAATCCATTTATGGATTAAAGCAAGCATCTCGGAGTTGGAATATTCATTTTGATGAAGTGATCAAAGGGTTTGGCTTTCGTTAGAATGAAGAAGAACCTTGTGTTTACAAGAGGGAAAGTGTGAGCGCTGTTGTATTTCTAATCTTGTATGTGGATGACATACTATTGATTGGGAATGACATTCATATGTTGCAATCCGTAAAGACTTCACTGAATAATAGTTTTTCTATGAAGGATTTAGGAGAAGCAACATACATTTTGGGCATTAAGATCTATAGAGATAGATCAAAGAGGCTTATAGGATTAAGCCAAGATACATACATTGACAAGGTGTTGAAACGGTTCGACATGGAACAATCTAAGAGAGGGTTCTTGCCTATGTCACATGGTATGCGTTTTAGCGAGAAGCAGTGTCCTACGACAGCTGATGAGCAGAAGCGCATGAGTAAGGTTCCATATGCTTCGGCCATTGGTTCCATTATGTACACCATGATATGTACTCGCCCAGATGTCTCATATGCTCTAAGTGTTGCGAGCAGGTACCAAGCTAATCCAGGTGAGAGTCACTGGACGCTTGTTAAAAACATCCTTAAGTACTTGAGAAGGACCAAAGATGTGTTCCTAATCTATGGAGGTGAGGAGGAGCTCGTTGTAAATGGTTACACCGATGCCAGCTTCCAAACTGACGTGGATGATTCACAATCTCAATCAGGTTTTGTGTTCACAATAAATGGTGGTGCTGTAAGCTGGAAGAGTTCCAAGTAGGAGACGGTAACTGATTCTACAACAGAAGCCGAGTACATTGCAGCTTCTGCCGCTGCAAAGGAAGGTGTTTGGATGAGGAGGTTTCTCATCAAGCTTGGTGTGGTTCCAAATGCGTCTCGCCCATTGAATCTGTATTGTGATAACAATGGGGCGATAGCGCAGGTTAAGGAGCCTAGGAATCACCAAAAGAACAAACATGTACTGCGGAAGTTTCATCTCATTCGAGAGTTCGTCGGTCGAGATGAGATCAAGATGTGCAAAATACATACGGATTCAAATGTTGCAGATCCTTTGACAAAGGCTCTTCCACAGCCCAAGCATGAGGCGCACGTGAAAGCTATGGGTATTATATATATTTGAGATTAGCTCTAGTGCAAGTGGGAGACTATTGGGAATATGCCCTAGAGGTAATCATAGAGATGATGTATTCCTTGTATCCATGACATGTTATGAATATCCATTAAAGACAACTTGTATCAATTAGCAATTATGTGAATTGCTTGTGAAACTCTTTTACTTGTATGGTTATTATAAAAGTTGTCCCTGATCGGAGTTCGTGCAAGAATGCACATGAATATTAGATCAGCACATTATTAGTTGATGACTCTGTTTCACAAGTCATGGGCATGAGATGTCAAACTAATAATGTGGGCACATGTAGGACATGGTGCTGGACAAACCCGACATGATATTGTCTCTATACACATCGTGTACGTTATGTCCTTAGACCTGAGATTGTCGTATGTACTCAAGATGTGAAACGACCTACCCTAGGACTACCAAATGCTACTCCGTGACTGGGTAGTTATAAAGGTAGCTTTCGGGTTTCTCAGGAAACATGCTGTGAGACATAGTCAATCAAGATGGAATTTGCCACTCTCCATATGAGAGAGATATCACTGGATCACTCAAATGATTAGATCATGAAATGCATGGCCGTGCTTGGGTTAAGTGTTAACCCATGAGTTGAACCAAATATCATGAGGCAAAGGAATAACATGTATATTGAATTGTGGTGGTTCGTCTGATATGATCATAGCGTATGCATAGGAGTTGACACGCCTTGCTAGAGGCCGCTATCAACTATTGGTCGAGTAAGAGTACTTGGGCCATGTGTGTTGACACCGTTTTTCGACACGTGTCAAATAGGCTGAGGTTTGACTGGTCAGCGGCCGTTCTCCATCGGTATCAGGAGTCGATAGTGCCAGTGGAAGGGTGCTGCGGAAAGACTAAGTGTTTTGCCGATGGAAGCTGATAAGCCTTGCCAACAAGATCGGTGAAGTCTTGCTGAAACTGATTGCCGATGAGGAGTCCTTGCCGATTGCCGATGAGGGGTCATTGCCGATTGCCGATGAAGGTTAGCTGCCGATTGCCGATGAAGGCTCGTTGCCGATTGCCGATGAAGGTTCATTGCCGATTACCGACGAAGAAGATGCTGCCGATTGCCGTTCGGAAAAATATTGCCGATGCCGATGGGCGTGATTTAGCATTTGGTGGCAGCAGAGGGTTACAAGTGGCCAAGGAAGGAAGGTGCGGATTAAAAGGATCTGCCGATGGAAAGTTTCCATCGAGAAGAAGTATAAGGAAACTGGTGTTTTGTGCCAGTATTATTATAGTAGTTTGAGTCCGACTCTTGCATGGGTCGCTTATTTTCCCTTAAGATAGGTGTGTTTGTTTAGGAAATAAATATTGTTATCCGGTTCCTGCGCGAGTCGGTTTCCTTTAAAGCATGAGTTTGTTTTAGGAAAGATATGTGTCGTGTCATTGTACAACTCTCCATGCGGGAGTATAAATATGTGCCTGAAGGCTATGGAATAAAGAATCAATCCAATAAAAAACAAACCAATTCTACTTTTTATCCTACTTTTACCGCAATTTACCTTCTATGCATTAGTTATAGCTTTAATGAGTTCTTCAAGCTTTCGACGGGCTGCATCACCTTGATCTCCGTCAAAACCCTTGTTAGTTCCGCTTGGGAGTACCTCTAGGCTTTGGCAATCCGGGCGCATCGCTGTTTGCCTCGTCTAGCTCTGCTCTAGTTATCCGTGATCAATCTGAGCCTTGACGTCCGGGCGCATCGCTGTCGTCTCGTTCAGTTTGTCATAGTTATCATCCTTGTCGATTGATTGGTCAAATCGACTGGCACGCCCTCGACATCGAGCTTTGGGTAATAGCCCGAGGTGTTCACAGATCTGACGCTTTTTGTGTCAACACCTCTTTTGGCACGCCCAGTGGGACCGATTATATAAATATATTTATCATGACTAATCCCAGGAGTGTCATCGAAGTCTCCACAGCAGATCTGACAGGTCATCAGAAGCAAGCTCTGGAGCGGGCAATGGAGGAATACAAGCGCTCGTATCTTAAATCCTTCAGCCTAAACGGGATCGGCGAAGCAATACAGAAGCAAGATCCGCCGTCGCCGCGGCAGACCACTTCCAACGCCGATCCTGGTAAAATACAAGAGATGGTTAATTCTGCATTCAATAATGCATTCATTAACCAATCCAATGTGTTGTCCGATGCTATATGCAATGCTGTCAAGCAAACTTTCAAGGGGCAGGCATCAGATTATGTTGGTCCAGAGCATCGTCGACTCGGATCGGCATCTGCTGCAACTCCATCGGCGGTTCCTAAGGTGTCTACACCAGTTACGAGCCGATCTGCCGATGAGGTCGCCACCAAGATTGAGCCCAACAAGCATTACTCAGATGAACGCAAATTTGGTGGCTTCAACTATATCTGGACCTGTAATCCAGAATCAGCCAACTTCTGCCAATTGCTGGGGATATGGTACGTCTCCAAGTCTATCTGCTGATTCTAGATTGGTCCACAGTAACCATGCAGGGTGGACGATTCCTATGGCATCGGCAACACATGTACAGCCGGTGGTCCCAGTCATGCATTATGCTACGTCCTCTCCAACGATGCAGCTGCCGGCAGGGAATCTTCAAATGGCAATACCTAAGATGCCTTACGCTCAACCGTCGACAAACCACTTGCCGATGCAACAAAACCCAGAGACTGCAAGTCAACCTATGGCGGCAATGGTTCTTCAAACTAGAGTATCTACTAATCAAGGTAGTTACTCTGTCAATTACCTGGCGCCACAAGAACAACAAGTATCAGCTGGTTGTTGGCCATCGACAAATGCTTGGCCGGTGCAGCAAAGTGTATTGATTGCCAATCAACCTGTATCGGCAGTCACTCCTCAAGTTGTGGTACCCATGAGCCCAGGCAATCATCCAAGGGTACAGCAAGAACAAGCGTCAGCCGGTTATCAGCTGTCGACAAATGCTTGGCCGATGCGACGAGACGTGCCAACAGTTAATCAGCCTACATCGGCAAACTCTTGGCCGATGCAACAAGGTATGTCAAGTGTTAGTCAGCCCGCATCGGCCGTAGCTGTTCAACCCACGGTGACTACGAGTCAAAGCTATCATTCCAGAATACCAGAGTTGCAAGCCCCAGCTGGCTATCGGTCACCGGCAGCTGTTTGGCCAATGCAACAAGGTGTGCCGATGGCCAATCAATCTGCCTCGGCAATGACCGCTCAGGATGTGGTACCCGTAGGTCAAGGCAATCATTCAGGGGTACAAGAACAGATCTCAGCTGACGATCAACCGATGGTGAATCCTTGGCCGATGTAAAGTGTGTTAAATGCCAATCAACCTGCATCGGCAATAGTTGCTCAGCCTATGGCGTTTGCAGATCAACACTATCATCCGAAGGTACAAGGGTTGCCAGAGTCAGCTGGTTATCAGTCATCGGTAAATCATGTGTCGATGACACCTAATGTAGGTTGGATCAGTCAATCGCCGATTCAGCAGCAATATGTGCAACCTGAGCACCAAGTGGTAAGAGCTCTACAGTACCATCCGACGAGTTTGCATAATGAAGTATCGGTGCACCAACCGACAAGTATTACACCACAATACCCGCGAGTGCAAAATGAAACATCGGAACAGCGGCCGATGGATGTAACTGTTGGGAATATGCCCTAGAGCTAATCATGTAGATGATTATATTCCGATTGTATCCATGATTAATAAAGTGTTCTTTGAATATCCATTATAGACAACTAGTATTGATTGACAATTATGTGAATTGTTTGTGGAACTCAATTACCTGAATGGTTATTCTAATAGTAGTCCCTGGTCGGCATTCTTGTAAGAGCACACTTGAATATTAGACCAGCACATGTATTAGTTGATGGCTATGTTTCACAAGTCATAGACATAGAGATGTCAAACTAATAATGTGGGCACATGTGAGACATGTAGGCTGGACTGACCCAACAAGAGAAACTCTCTATTCATGTCATGTACGTTATGTCCTTAGACCTGAGATTGTGGTATGTACTCAAGATGTGAAACGATCTACTTAGAGACTATCAAACGCTACTCCGTTATTGGGTAGTTATAAAGGTGGTCCTTGGGTGGTTGGGAAACATGCTATGAGACATAGACAATCAAGATGGAATTTGCCCCTCTCTTCGTGAGAGAGATATCACTGGATCACTCATGTGATTGGATCAACAAATGCATGGCCATGCTTGGGTTAAGTGTTAACCCACGAGTTGAACCATATATCGAGTGACGAAGGGAATAACTTGTATATGGTCATAGTGGTTCGTCTGATATGATCATAGCGTATACATAGGAGTTGACACGTCTTGCTAGAGGCCGCTATCAACTATTGGTCGAGTAAGAGTACTTGGGCCATGTCTATGTATGCGTGAGCCCATAGGGTCGCACGCTTAAGGGGTTGGAAGCCTAATTCGGGTTGGACCCGAATTAGACTAGGTTTAGGGTTTCTAATGGGCCTCCACCGTGGGAGCTCGTTAGGACGCCTATATAAGCAAGGGGTGGGCGCGGGGCGAATTGATCCACGCCTTTTGGCAGCCGCCGTCGCCTCCCCACGCTCGCGCCTTTTGCTCCTCGCGGACCTAGCAGTCCGGAGGCGCAACGCTTCCTCCCTGCACGTGTGGGATTCCTCGGAGGTGCTGCATCTGGAGCACAAGGACGAACCACGCGAAGGGGACGTTGAGACGGACGACCACGCAACTGCACTGCCTGCTGCGACGCGCACGACTACATCAAGTCGTCTTCCGCTGCACCTGCGCGTCTAGTGGTAATCCCGTAACCTGTAACTAGCAGTAGATCCTGGTTTATGAGGTCGAAAAGTTTTGTTTTCCGGCTAGCGTAGCAACCTCATATTCCTTCAGTAACGCCACCGGTGACTATGCAAGATGGCCCATCGGCAGACTTGCCGATGCATGGTGTTCAAATAACTGGCACTGTGCCTATCCCAAACACTTCGAATGCTTTGACGTCAAGATCGGAGGAAACACGTCAACCTAATCAGCCAGTGGACGTTCAAAGTCGCCCATCGGTCAATCAGCCGATGCATAATGTTCATCAGATTGGTACTGTAGACGTGTCAGTTGCTTCAGCTTGTTCACCACGGAGACACGAAGGGGAACATCAACCTGTTCGGTCGATTGGTCGGCAAAATCAAAACACAAGGGTGGTTCCAACCGAAGAAATGGAAGTTCCAGACTCGGGCAGAGAACCAAGTATCGGCGATGCTGAACTGGAAAGATTCACCTTTGATGTCACAGAGGCTGATCCAGATGTTGAATCATTCGAACCCAGGGGGGCTTGGAGCGCCAAGGTGCTCTTCGTTGGACAGGAGAGCTCTGAATCAGACGGTGAGATGAATGTCGGCACCGTTGAATGGGTAAATGATGAGGAGTCGACGCCTTGGGCGTTCGACCAGAAAAGGATTAAGAAGTTTGCCTTCGATGTCACGAAGGCCGATGAGATATTTGACTTATTGCTTCAGGAAGGGCGAATTAAGCTAGCCCATAATCAAGTGATTCCATCGGCCAAGGAACTCAAGGATACCGGGTACTGCAAGTGGCACAATGCAGATTCTCACAGTACCAATGACTGCAAAGTGTTCAGGCAGCAGCTGCAGTCAGAAATTAACTCTGGACGAATCCAATTTGAAAGTCCTAAAGTCCAGAAACCGATAAAGATAGACCAGCACGCGTTCCCCAACAATATGGTGGAGATCAGCGAAAAAACCAAAGTGCTGACATCAGAAGCTGCCAGAAGGGACTCATCGGTAGACTCTAGTTACCAAGTGCCTGAGCACGATGTGGGGAGGTTCGCCGATGACAGAAGAGGTAAGAAGGTCGCCGATGAAGGTAACAGTGCCGACAGGGCTCCTGGAGTTGTGATCACGCACAAACAGCCAAGGCGATATCATCGGCAATCACGTGAGGAACGGTATCGGCAAGAGGAAGAAGAGCATCGGGAATGGCTTCGACATAAGGACCACTGGAGGTGTCCTTTCTTTGTTCATTGCTGGGAGGAAGGAATCAAGCTACCCACCGCTGATAACTGTCCAGAGTGCAACGGGTACTACGCTGCCGATCGATCAGGTAAGAGACCTTGTTTTGATGATCAAGCACCCAGATACGCCAGGCCGCTCAAGGAAGACAGATCGGCACGTGGCCGACTGGGGGGCAAGCTCAGTGCCCATGATCGGCTTGGCAGGCGTATTGACCGGTGGGAGCTGGGGGAGACAGCCAATGCTAAAATGCCCGACGGAGAGGTATCCTCCAGAGATCCTAACATCGGAAGAAGTGCCGACGCAAACGGTGGGCAGCAGCACCAACCTGTCTGGAAGACTAAGCTTCCTCCGTGGTGCCCAAAGGGACTGACCAAGACCCAGAAGAGGAGGATTCAGCGCCAGCGCCGCGACGATCTGTATGACACTGCAGAACCCTCGGGAGAGAAGCGGTGGAGGCCAAAGCGCAAAGATAGAAGCCCATCGGCAGACGCCGATGATTCACCGATGGTCTGATTGAGGTCAATCTTGGACCTGTTAGTTTGGGGGCTGTATTCGGCAAACTGGCGATTCCAATTATTATACTTTGGGCACTTACCGATGGTTTGTATATGGAACGCCGCACTGCCGATAGATTCGTTAAATGCCGGGGGAAAGTTGTAAGAATGATTCTGCTGCGCTTGCGCATGATAACTAAGTGTGTGTTGCGTGCGTCCTGGGGTTATATACCGTGCAGTGAGCCTGTCGGCGTTATCCTAATTCTTATCTGATGGAAATATGAAGCCTCGTTGCCGATTGTTGTTACAATCAGGCTAAGTACCAGGGTCGGTTAATGAGTTGGATTATTCAAGATTTTAGCCGATTCGATGTTATGCTATCGGTAATGATTGCCGATGACTGGGTAAACAAGTTTGCCGGTGGTACTCTAGAATGGAGATGGATTTTACTGATCAGGATTGAATTCTAGGCCTGGGGGTTTCCTAATCAAATTCCTACCGGATAAGACCGTCTACCTCCAGCGAGGCATACATTCCAGAAATTCTCAAAGGAGTTGACACATGACGTGCTTGTTTGAATGCCGATGAAAAAGAATTGTAATACATCAGTAAAAACATGCAAACATTATATTACAAGACAAGATCAAGTATCGGATTACATTCTTGTCGATACAACATGTGTTACAATAAAGAGTGGATGAGATTTATCGCACGCAGGTGAATCTGTTCTATCTTGTCCATCTCCCTGGCGTCAACATCGGCAGAGCCCGCAACCAGCTTGATCTTCTTCTTCCACAAGATGGCCTGCCGAGCGTGCTGGTCCCTTTCTTGCTGCAGAACCTTGATGGAATCAGACAGTTGAGTTTTTTGCTGGTTGGCTGCAGTCAGATCCCCCTCAACCTTGTGTAGCTCCGCCAGTAGCTCCTCCTTCCTTGCCGACAGTCGAGAGATTTCTTGGTCCAGGTTGCCGATGGAAACTTTTGCTTGACCGATGCTTCTGTGCTTCTCATCGGCAAGGTGTTTGAATTTAAGCTTTTCTTCTTCTCTTTTGGCTTGAGCGGCCCTATCGGCAATACGACAGGCGAGCCTCTGGTACTGGATCTGTTTGACGTCGATAGAGGCTGCCTGGAGAAGGACTTCTGCTGCGTCGGCAGGGAGATGACTTTGGATGTCTTTGAAAGCAATCCTTGCTGCCGATGAGTCTTGAATGAGCTGGGATGTATCTTGTAGCAGCAAGGAAAGCAGTGCCTCGAGCTTTGTCTTGATCTTTGCCGATAGAGTTGGGGCGGAACTTTCTTCATCCTCGTCATCAGGTATGTCAACCGAGAAGGAAAATAAACTGTCGGCATGGAGGGGGTCTTGGTGCCTATCTTCATCCTGCGAGTTGAGGCTGAAAGAGAAGAGGCTATCTGGGGAATCTTGGGCCTGAAAACAGAAGGGTTATAATATGTCGATCGAAGAATTATACTAGAGTTTTCAAGTGATTAGCTTACCATCTTGAAGCAGATTTCTTGCCCAGGACTTGGCATTCTAGATGGCCCAGCCTCGTCTTGGACATCGGCAGTAGTTGCCGATGAATGAACTTCTGTCGGAGGAGCAATCAGCGCCATTGGTGGTAGTAGTGTTGTCGCTGGCGTTGCTTCGGCATGATACTTGGTTGTGGAGGCGATGTCGCTCTTTCATCGGCATCTTCAGATGGTACCGATGCCGATGTTACCTTTGCCGCTGCGACGGGTGCAGCTGTCTCATCAGCAACTTCGACTGACGACAACACTAAGGGTGTTTCTTTGTTAGGAGCTTCGGCTAACGGTGCCAATGCCGATACTGCCTCTGCCTTTGCAGTGGATGGAGCTGCCTCTTGACCGACGACGTCGTCCATCGGCTGATCTGGGATAGGAGCTGTTGGAGTTTCTGCCGATGACATACCGGCAGTTGGTGGTTCAACTCGTGCCGATGACGAAGATGGGCTGGCCAGCCTCAAGCGTCTCTTCTTCCTTGGCGCAGCAACAGGGGATCCAGCCCGTTTAGACGAGGACTGGGGGGCATCGGCAGCTGAACTTTGAGGTGCTTGTTTGCTTAGAGCAGTTGCCGATGACCTCATAGCCTGAAAATATTCAATGTAAATTATACGAAGCAAATGTTGCCGATTAAACAGTATATAATCGGTATGAGTGAAGATGAGTTTACTGCAAACACCCGCGTCAGGGCAGCAGCAGCGGCCGATGTAGCCTTGGCTTTTGCAGGTGTCGGTGTGGGTACCTGTCGTGGGATGAAGGCAGCTAACGAAGGAGCCTTATGGCCGATGAGTGATACGTGACTCATTATTCGAAGCTTGAAGGGCTTCCCGCTCTTGCTCATCGGAGGAATTGGGTCATCAACCTGACAAACGCAAGAAGGTTAAATACCGATGACAAAAATAAAAGTAAGAAATGCATCGGAATGAAGACTTACTGCATTGTCGGGAATGATATGATCGGTATCAATCATGTGCCGATAGTAGTGCGACGACTTGGCGAATAGTTGACACCTCCACTCTTGCCACCAGGACTTGTACTCGTTTGTGATAAAGGAGGTTGGTAACCAGGAAGATAAGTCAAGATCCGGTACATCGGCATCGGCAGGAAGGTTGACAACCTTGTTCCAGTCCAGAGCACTGGAGAATGTCTGCCTGGGTTGCACTACCTTGGAGTATCAGAGCTTGATCGGCAGTTGGCCGAACGCCAGTTGTCTTGCCGCTACCGATGGGTAGTAAAACTCAAACGATGGAGGGGCATTCTTTCCCGATCCAAATATGTTCACTGGGATAGCCTGAGGAGTGATGCTGACCTTCATCATTATCTGGTTTTCAGGTATGTTCCCATCGGTAAGATTAAATAACAAGGGGAACTGGTTATCTACATCGGTATATGGCCACCAGAGCCGTTCTGTGGCAGGAATTCCATTGTAGAACTTCTGAAAGAAGAGACCAAATTGCTCCGCATCGGCATCGGTCCCTGGCAGCACAATAGTGGCCTCTCCAAAGTTGAGTGGAGGGCGAGTTGCCGATTCATCCTCCCCACACTGGTGGTCTTCTGGTATATCTCTCGGGAAGCGTTGGGCGAACAAGTCAAGTTGAAGTACTTTCTGCATATGTGCGTTCAGCCACATGTTGATGAACCACCAGGGGCCTCCAAGATTGCCGATGTGCTCACCTAGCAGTAACTTCTGGGATACTTGATGGAGGAGACGATATACCGATCCTAGAAGATATCTGCCCAAGGGAAGCCCTGTCCCATCGGCAAGCATCTCAGCTGCTGGGAGGTACATGGTGGTGGGTCCGACTGCCCTGCCGCAGAAGATGAATTTGTCTAGCCACATGTTCAGGAAAGTGGCGTGCTCTCTCTGGCTTACCGATCCTGTCTTCTGATATTCCTGAATGTAACCCATCCAACCGCCGATGTTCTGGGTATTTACTCTGTGCTCAGCTTTCCTATTGAACAAGGAGAAGGTGTCGACAGAAGAGATGTCTAGACCGGTCAGCATGTGGACGTCAGCAAGAGTAGGGGTGGCTGGTCCATGTCGGAATAAGAAGGCGTTCAAAGTATCTGACCAGAAGTAGGAGGCGGCTATTAACATGTTCTCGTTCTTTTCCATGTTGGCAATGGAAAGCCGGATGCATTGGTCCAGATTGCGTTCTTGCCAGTAGATTTGCTGCGACCCAGCAACCCTGAGATACCAATTTTTCCACCCCTTAGTGGGCTTGGGCCATGATCGGAAAGCGTCCTTCCACAGTCCTAAACCGAAACATTCAGATCTGAAGGGGATTCGGTTGGTTTCTGTGTTGATTATGTAACTAGGGTCTGGATTGCCCATGGGGCCTAAACAGCTAAAAGTAGAACCAGCAAGTGGAATCACTACTTTGTTGTACAGCTCCTAGAGTTCGAAAGAGAAAAAAGGAGAAATCAGAGAAGGAATGGGGATAAATCTAGATTTATGCGGAAAAATACTAGCAGAAGGATGGATTGGGAAGGAAATAGGTCTCACCTTGGGGATGTCGACCTGGATCGCCATTGGAGTCAAGGGAGTGCTTGCAGTTCGTCCTTGGGTTGCGGGAGTATTGTTGTTTGAGTTCGTCTTCTTCGGAGCGGCTGGAGGTTGAAGACGACGGCAAGGGGGTGAAAATGAAAATGGACTCAGGGTGAAAAGTGGTATGGACCCGGGTAACTTTTATAAACCTGCTCAGGGGCATTTTGGGGTTCTGTTCTGCACTGTGCAGGAATGTAGAGAGGCTCGCGGTAGATACGCGCGGTGATCGAGGTGGTCTGTAACTGTTCGTGCTACAGTCGAGGGATTTTATTATTAAATTACAGTTCCACATGCGGGGATCGAGGAAACCGTACGTCTATCTCGGGGGTAACGGCTACAGCAATGGCTACAGTGGAGAGAATTTCGGCACGTAATTATACGCTCCGAAACTGGGGGGCATGTGTTGACACCGTTTTTCGACACGTGTCAAATAGGCTGAGGTTTGACTGGTCAGCGGCCGTTCTCCATCGGTATCAGGAGTCGATAGTGCCAGTGGAAGGGTGCTGCGGAAAGACTAAGTGTTTTGCCGATGGAAGCTGATAAGCCTTGCCAACAAGATCGGTGAAGTCTTGCTGAAACTGATTGCCGATGAGGAGTCCTTGCCGATTGCCGATGAGGGGTCATTGCCGATTGCCGATGAAGGTTAGCTGCCGATTGCCGATGAAGGCTCGTTGCCGATTGCCGATGAAGGTTCATTGCCGATTACCGACGAAGAAGATGCTGCCGATTGCCGTTCGGAAAAATATTGCCGATGCCGATGGGCGTGATTTAGCATTTGGTGGCAGCAGAGGGTTACAAGTGGCCAAGGAAGGAAGGTGCGGATTAAAAGGATCTGCCGATGGAAAGTTTCCATCGAGAAGAAGTATAAGGAAACTGGTGTTTTGTGCCAGTATTATTATAGTAGTTTGAGTCCGACTCTTGCATGGGTCGCTTATTTTCCCTTAAGATAGGTGTGTTTGTTTAGGAAATAAATATTGTTATCCGGTTCCTGCGCGAGTCGGTTTCCTTTAAAGCATGAGTTTGTTTTAGGAAAGATATGTGTCGTGTCATTGTACAACTCTCCATGCGGGAGTATAAATATGTGCCTGAAGGCTATGGAATAAAGAATCAATCCAATAAAAAACAAATCAATTCTACTTTTTATCCTACTTTTACCGCAGTTTACCTTCTATGCATTAGTTATAGCTTTAACGAGTTCTTCAAGCTTTCGACGGGCTGCATCACCTTGATCTCCGTCAAAACCCTTGTTAGTTCCGCTTGGGAGTACCTCTAGGCTTTGGCAATCCGGGCGCATCGCTGTTTGCCTCGTCTAGCTCTGCTCTAGTTATCCGTGATCAATCTGAGCCTTGACGTCCGGGCGCATCGCTGTCGTCTCGTTCAGTTTGTCATAGTTATCATCCTTGTCGATTGATTGGTCAAATCGACTGGCACGCCCTCGACATCGAGCTTTGGGTAATAGCCCGAGGTGTTCACAGATCTGACGCTTTTTGTGTCAACAATGTCTATGTGTGCGTGAGCCCATAGGGTCGCACGCTTAAGGGGACCCGAATTAGACTAGGTTTAGGGTTGCTAATGGGCCTCCAACGTGGGAGCTCATTAGGACGCCTATATAAGCAAGGGGTGGGCGCGGGGCGAGAGACTTACATCATTTGGCAGCTGTCGTCGCCCTCCCCACGCTCGCGCCTAGTACTCCTCGCGGACCTAGCAGTCCAGAGGGGTGACGCTTCTTTCCTGCACGTGTGGGATTCCTCGGAGGTGCTGCATCTGGAGCACAAGGACGAACCGCAAGAAGGAGACATTGAGACGGACGACCTCGCAATTGCACGGCACTACTACGACGCGCACGACTACATCAAGTCCCTTCCGTTGCACCTGCGCGTCTAGTGGTAACCCCGTGATCTATAACTAGCACTAGTTCCTAGTTTATGGGGTAGAAAAATTTTGTTTTCTGGCTAGCGTAGCAACCTCATAACCCTACAACAATATAATCTTCTAGGGGTGCGAAAAGCCTATGGAAGCAAGCAATCGAGATTAGAATGGAGTGAAAATGCCGGCTACCTTAGGTAAGAAGTGCGTCGTTCCAATGCACGTCGGGCTTGGACAGGGAACACCATGAAGACGACACGTTGATGGCTGAAACGCATGACCGACGAGGCAACGATGAAACCCTAGGGTGGATGAGAACAGGGGAAACCCTAGGGGGGTTTGCTGGTGGTGATGGCTGGGGGGGGGGGTTGCTGTGGCTGTGGTGGGAGGAGGGGGGAAGGGGGGTTTTCTGCTCGGCAAGGGGAGGGAGGAGCAGAGGGTGGCGCGCGGCGGCGCTGCAGGCCGGCGGCGAGCAGAGGAGCGCGTGGCGTAGGAGAGCAGGAAACTCAGCGGCGTGAGCGAGCAGGGAGACCGGCGGCGCGTGCAGAGCACGGGGAGTAGCGCGCGATCCCGCAGGGAGGGACTGACGGCGAGATTCGCAGGGCGGCGAAAATGGCGTAGAGGCGGCGGCGGTGTACGGTGTCGGGGAAAACAGAGGTGAAGACAGAAGAGGGCGAGCACGAAGAGGTATTTGCCCAAAATATCCAGACTGCGGACGCAAAAATCTGTCCGGACACGAGACACAGGATGCGACCGGAGAAACATGCTCTCTGTAACTGATTTATCCGGACGCAGAACTGTGTTCGGACACTGTCAACAGTAGTGACCGGAGCACTGCACGAGAGAGATGCACAGTGAGAGGGCCTACCGGACGCAATTTCAATGGTCCGGACGGCTGAAAACGCGCGTCCGGACCTAGCATCCTAAGCAAAACAGGAGAACAGAGGAGGATCCGGACGCAAACAATGGTCCGGATCAGAGACAAAAAGAGCATCCGGACCTTGATCTGAAGCCCAAAGTGCACAGAAATTGTCTTGTCTCTCCCTTGCTCTCTCCCATACTATTTCCAACGCAAACAAGACTCAAAAAAGCACTTGTTGGACATAGTGTGAGAACCATCACTCAAACCTTCAAAAAAATTCAAATATTTAGCCTTTGGCTTAGCTCTTTTTAGTGGAAATAGGCAATGAGAGAGGGCGAGGAACACCGTAAGGCCATTAGTAGGGGTATAGTAACAACTTGAGCGTGGAATGCTCCCCCTAAAATGGACGAACTCAGAGGATGCTCAAACTTAACCGAAAAAGAACGAACAAGCAATAGACATGCATATGCAATGCAATACTTGAATTAGAATCTAGTTGCTTGTCAAGTTTAAACCTCAATTAAGCTTCTTCACACGCTTGAGGGCAGTTATCCTAACCGAGTTAGACAAGCCTATGTGCACGTACATAAATTATACATGAATGTAAGGTACCAACACAAGATCATCTTTTAGTGAAGTTACTTAGATCAAGCACATTTAGTTCACTTCTCAACCTACAAAAGGTTACTTCATCAAGTGGTTTTGTGAAGATATCCGCCAATTGATCTTCACTTCTTACACCAACTAGGGAGATATCTTTCTTTGAAACATGATCCCTTAGAAAGTGATGACGGATATCGATGTGCTTAGTGCGGGAGTGTTGAACCGGATTATTAGCAAGTTTTACCGCACTTTCATTATCACAAAGAAGTGGTAAACTTTTAAGCTCAACACCATAGTCTAGAAGAGTTTGTTTCATGTAGAGAATTTGTGCACAACAAGCTCCGATGGCTATGTATTCCGCTTCCGCGGTAGACAAAGCCACACTATTTTGTTTCTTAGATGACCATGATACAATTGATCTTCCAAGCAAATGGCAACCTCCGGAGGTACTCTTCCTATCAACTTTGCAACCGGCATAGTCCAAATCAGAATAGCCTATTAGTTGAAAAGTAGCTCCTTTGGGATACCAAAGGCCAATGCTTAGGGTGTGCTTTACATATCTAAGGATTCTTTTTACGGCACTTAGATGGGATTCCTTAGGTTTTGCTTGAAACCTAGCACACATGCACACATTAAACATGATATCGGGCCTAGATGCGGTAAGATATAACAAACTACCAATCATAGAACGGTAGAGAGTTTGATCAATAGGTTTACCGTCCTCATCAAGGTCGAGGTGTCCATTTGTAGGCATTGGGGTCTTGATAGGCTTACAATCTTCCATCTCGAACTTCTTTAGCACATCATTGGTATACTTATCTTGAGATACAAATGCGCCTTCTCTCAATTGCTTCACTTGAAACCCAAGAAAGAAGGTAAGCTCTCCAATCATGGACATCTCAAATTCCTTCGACATCAAGTCACCAAACTCCTTGCAATGATCTTCATTCGTTGAGCCAAAGATAATATCATCAACATACACTTGACAAATGAAGATATCTCCATCTTGTTTCTTGGTGAATAGTGTTGTGTCAACCTTCCCAATAGTGAATCCCTTCTTGAATAGGAAGTCCCGAAGATGCTCATACCAAGCTCTAGGGGCTTGCTTTAGCCCATATAGTGCCTTGGACAACCTGTAAACATGGTTAGGATATCTAGGGTCCTCAAAACCGGGAGATTGATTGACATAGACTAGTTCATTTATGAAACCATTTAAGAATTCACTTTTCACATCCATTTGATATAACTTCATATCATGGTGTGGTGCATATGAAAGGAGGATACGTATGGCTTCAAGTCTTGCAACCGGTGCAAAGGTCTCCCCAAAATCCAAGCCTTCAACTTGGGAGAACCCCTTTGCAACTAGCCTTGCCTTGTTTCTAATCACTTGACCTTGATCATCTTGCTTGTTGCGGAACACCCACTTAGTTTCTATCACTCTTGCATCTTGTGGCTTTTCTTGAGTCCACACTTGATTCCAGGTGAAGTTGTTCAATTCTTCATGCATAGCATTCACCCAATCCGGATTCTCAAGTGCTTCCTCTACATAAGTAGGCTCAACACAAGAAACAAAGGAGTGATGTTCAATAAATGATGCAATCTTTTGGGACCGAGTCATTACTCCCCTTGAAGGACTCCCAATGATGAGTTCTTGTAGATGGGATTGGAGTATGGGTGTGGATCTTTTATCAACCACTTGAGGAGGAGGTGTAGGTGCATCAACATCTTGAGCTTGGGCCTCTACTTGAGCTTGAGGAATGAATGTATCTTCATTTGTTTCCCTCACTTTATCATCATCATCTTGAGGCCCTTGTGATGTAGAAGGTTGAGCACTTGCATCAACTTCAACCACCACTTGATCTTCTTCTTTGGGGTTGATTGTAGCGGTAGGCATGTTCTTCATAGCCTTCCTCAATGGTTCATCACCTACATCATCAAGATTTTCATTTGCTCCTTAGGAGCCATTAGTCTCATCAAATTCCAAGTCATACGTTTCTTCAACTAAGCCAGTGGCTTGGTTAAATACACGGTATGCTTTGGATTTCAAGGAATAACCAACTAGGAAACCAATATCACATCTTCTTTGAAACTTCCCTAGATGATGACGCTTCTTGTAGATGTAGACCTTGCACCCAAACACCCTAAAGAATGATACATCAGACTTCTTCCCATTGAGTAACTCATATGGTGTCTTCTTCAAGAATCTTTGGATGAACAATCTATTTGAAGCATAGCATGCGGTGTTGATCGTTTCGACCCAAAACTTCTCCGGGGTGTCATACTCATCTAGCATGGTTCTTGCAAGAGTAATTAGTGTCCGGTTCTTCCTCTCAACTACTCCATTTTGTTGAGGTGTGTATGTTGCAGACACTTCATGCTTGATCCCAACTTCATCACAATAATCTTCAATCTTTGTGTTGATGAACTCGGTGCCATTGTCACTTCTTATTTTCTTGATCTCTACATCAAATTCATTTTGGGCTCTCTTGGCAAACTTTTTGAATGAGCTTGTGGCTTCCCCTTTGTCATGAAGAAAGAACACCCATGTGTATCTTGAATAGTCATCCACAATCACAAGACAAAAGAGGTTGCCTCCCAAACTAGCATATGTTGTAGGTCCAAATAGATCCATGTGTAGAAGCTCAAGAACTCTTATGTTGACATGAATGCTTTGTGGGGGTGAGTGTTGGCAACTTGCTTGCCGGCTTGACATGCACTACAAAGCTTATCCTTTTCAAACACAACATCCTTGATGCCTCTAACCATTTCCTTCTTCAATAGCTTCTTGAGAGTAGACATTCCAACATGAGCTAGCCTTCTATGCCACAACCAACCAAGATATGACTTAGTGAATAAGCATGTTTGGAGGTTGGCATCATTTGATGAGAAATCCACAAGGTAGAGGTTATTGTGCCAAAAGCCTTTGAATATGACTTGACTATCATCAATCTTTGACACAATGACTTCATTAGGAGTGAATAAGCATTGGAAACCAAGATCACACAATTGGCCAACCAAGAGTAAGTTGAAGCTTAGTGATGCAACTAACAAGACATTTGATATTGAGTTGTCATTTGAGATTGCCACTTTTCCAAGTCCTTTGACCTTTCCCTTTGAGTTGTCCCCAAATGTAATCTTGTCTTGATTGTTGACATCTTCTTCTATTGAGGTGAACATCCGGGAGTCACCGGTCATGTGTTGAGTGCATCCACTATCAATCACCCAATGACTTTCACCGGTCTTGTAGTTCACCTACACACACAAGAGATCAAGCTTGTTGTTTAGGCACCCATTGAGTACGGGGGCCCATTGCTTTCTCTACCAGTGTCTTAGCCACCCAAAGTGTCTTTGGTCTATTCTTGTTGGGTGGTCCTAAGAATACAACAAGTGGCCTTCCCTTGACATCCTTGTTGATGACATAGTGAGCATTGTATGCAAAAGGCCTAGTGTGCTTGGGCAAGGGTTGTGGAGGTGGAGTCACACAATCATGAGCAAAGTGTCCTTGCTTTTCACACTCAAAGCATGTCTTCATCTTTGGCTTTGGCTTTGCTTGATAGAAGTACTTGGCTTGTTGTTGATATTGAGCTTTGGTTTTAGCTTTGGCCTTCTTCACTTGAGCGGACTTGTAACCAAGACCGGCTTTGTCATTCTTCATGATGGTGTTCATGAGGAGCTCACTTTGAAGATTGTGGCCCTTTGTGAACTTCTCCATTCCAATGGCTAGATAGTTCTTCTCATTCTTTAGCCTCTTGTTTCTCTTCTCTAAGCATATCAACTTCAAGTGCCACATCATAGTCTTCATCTTGTGACTCAATCACAATTGCCTTGGTTGACTTGAGCTTGATAAGATCTTGCTTGAGCTTCTCATTCTCATTCTTGATCTTGACATAGTCATCATAGTGATCCACCACAACCACTTGCTTGCCTTTGCACTTAGGTTCTTGCTCAATTGGCTCAACGATCAAATCATCACAAGATGTGCCAATGTCAATCTTGACAATGGGGTTAGCATCAATAGGCAAAGCATCTTCAAGACATTCATTAGCTATGAGGAGAGTATCATAGTTCATTTTTACTTCGGTGTACTCTTCCCTAAGCTTGTTGCGTCTTTCTCTAAGCTCTTGTGATGTCCTCTCTAGCTTATCATGTTTCTCTTTTAGCTCTTTGAGAGAGGATTTGAGCTCCCTAGCATGTGAGGATAAGGATTTGTTTTCACTAATTAGCTCATCACTAGCATTGGATGTTATTTCAAGTTTGTCTTGCAAGTCATCATTTTCTTTTTCAAGCTCTTCATTTTTAGCTTGCTCCTTCTTCACAATTTTAGTATACTTAGTGAGCAATTTTATGAGTTCATCATAAGAAGGAGCTTGGTATTCCTTTTTACTTTCATTACCACTATCATCACTATCCTCTACTTTGGATTGTACCTTCCGGTCACCCTTGGTCATAAGGCATAGGTGTATAGAGGATGTAGTGGAGGAAGGCGGTGGTGGTGGAGGAGGCAATGAAGTTCCAATGACTAGTGCGGCCACCTTCTCATCATCACTATCATCGTCGGATGAATCACTTGAATCTTCAATGTCGGTTAACCAATCACCAACTATGTATGCCTTGCCATCTTTATTCTTTTGGTGTTGGAACCTCTTCTTCTTGAAGCCATCTCTCTTCCTGTGTGGATTCTCATCTTTCTTCTCATCGTCACTTGACTCATCTTTTTGCTCTTTGTCATTCTTGTACTTCTTCTTGTACTTGTCCTTCTTGGGCTTGGTGCATTGGTGAGCTAGATGGCCAAGATCACCACAATTGAAGCAATCCATCTCCGACAATGGTCTCCTCTTGTTGCTAGTGAAGAACTTCTTCTTTCTTGAATCAAACTTGATACCGCTCTTGTTTAGCTTCTTTAGCATCTTGGTGGTCTTCTTCACCATTAGAGCGATGTTTGAGTCATCATCATCTTCACTTGAGGTATCATACACCACATTTGACTTGCCCGTGGCTAGCTTTGAAGGCCAAGTCTTTCTTCTTGGTGGATGATGAAGCTTCATCTTCTTTGTGGATGTGCATGTACATATCATGTGCATTGATCTTTCCCAAGACTTGAGTTGGTGTATAGTTGGAAAGATCACCTTGATGCAACATGGTCACAATGTTGGCATACTTGGCAATTGGAAGTACACAAAGAATCTTTCTCACAACATCGGCTTCATCTATTTTCTTTAGTCCAAGAGCATTCAATTCTTCTACAAGAACATTTAAGTGTGAGTACATTTCATTTGCATTCTCATGATCAAGCATGCTAAAAGCATTCATCTTATTCATGACTAAGTGATATCGCTCTTCCCGCTCGCTCTTTGTGCCCTCATGAAGAGCACAAATGTTCTTCCATAACTCATGCGTATTCTTGGAGGTGCGCACGCGGTTGAACACTTCTTTGCCAATGCCCCTAAAAAGGGTGTTCCAGGCTTTGGCATTCCACTTCTCATAGTGGACCTCGTCACCGAATGGTTCTCCATCATAAGCCGGAAATCCATCGCTGGCGGCTTTGAGCACACCAACATCTAAGGCTTCGAGATAAGCCTCCATACGCACTTTCCAATATGGAAAGTCGTCCCCATCAAACATGGGTGGCGGTCCATCCCCATGTGACATCTTGCTCTAGGCAGTTAAGCCTAAATTAGAGCAACACGGCTCTGATACCAATTGAAAAGATCAAGATGCCCAAGAGGGGGGTGAATTGGGATCTTTTAAATTTCTAAGCAATAATTAAAACCTATCAAGAGCCAATTAACCCCTTAGTGCTTTCCCAAGTGTATCATAGCTAAACAAGCATGACAAGGCAATGAAAGCGGTAAAGACCTATGCAATTCTACTCAAGCAACAAGAATATAATGCAGAAAGTAGTGCTTAAGAGTAAATGCAATAAGTAAGGAGTAGGGGCAAAGGAAATTGACACGACGACGTTTTGCCGAGGTATCGAGGAGTCGACACTCCCCCCTAGTCCTCATTGGAGCACCCATGCAAGGGTATCGCTCCCCCTTAGTCCGTGCAAGGACTAAGTGCTCTCTATGGGCTAATTCTTTGCCACTCCGGCTTGGTGCATCGCCCACAACCGATCACAATCGAACTTGGGTCATCCACAAGGAACACCACTAGATGATCACCAAGCAAACCTCCGTGAAACCGTCTAGGTGATGTCGATCACCAAGAGTAACAAGCACTAACTCTCACTTGACCAAGGCTAGTCTAGTGATTGAATGGATGCACACTTGCTAACTCTAAGCAACTAGTGAGAATCAACACATGGAATGGCAATTCACACTCTCACTAGGGCTCTTGCACTTCTTGCACTCTCACAAGGCAATCTCAGCAATTGGAATGGGCAAGAGTAATGACTTGGGGCTGATGGGGAGGTATAAATACCCCCCAAGCAAACCCCTAGCCGTTAGAGGCAAAACAGGCCTCTCTGCGTCACTCCGGACGCACACAACAGGGGGGGATCCAGACCATAGCATATGCGTCCGGACCCCCTTCTCTCTCTCTGATCTCAGCACTAAATGCCAGGTGGTTTGGACGCTGGACATGGTCCGGACACAGGCAACTGGACAGCGTCCGGATCACATTACCCTTACTGTAACTCTCTGTGAGGGGTCCGGACGCAGTTAATGGTCCGGACTCCCCAAACCGGACAGCGTCCGGATCACAGGGACCTTACTGGACCTCTCTGTGTGGGGTCCGGACGCAACCAATGGTCCGGACCCTGCACTGTTCACAGCGTCCGGTCGCTCTGGCAAGACAGAGCTAACCCTAGGGATCCGGACGCATATCCAATGGTCTGGACCCTGGGTTTCACTAGCGTCCGGATCACTTTCCTTCACCTAAACAACACACTTCCAACATGGAAGTTGCTCTATTTGGTTCAAGGACTTTTTCTAAAGCTTCCTAGTGCTAGTTTGACAAGTGTGCATCACACCTAAACACATAGCCTCTCCTAGATCAAGCTACTAGATAGAACCCCTCTTAATAGTACAGTCAAAGAAAAAATAAAGGAGCTAAACTACTCTAAGTGTCTCTCAACTCCAACGACACTTAGACCTAGTCTAATCTTCAACTTTGTCGCCAATCCTTTGAAAACCAAAACGATTCCAATAACGGGGCACATATACCATGATTGTCCAATCAACCATCCATTACCATGACCTAAATTTCTTATTGCCTCTGCAAAACACACGTTAGTCATAGTAATCTTGCATTGTTGTTAATCACCGAAACTCTAGGGGCCTAGATGCTTTCATGCATTTTCACTATATACTCATATCTTTGCACTAATCTCTCCCCCTTTGTCATCAATTTCCATAAAAGGTAACACTTCTTTATTGATGCAAATGTTGCACTAGGGTAGATGGTTGATACTTTTTGATGGACACTAACACATATGTATTGGATGACTCTTCATGTAAGATCATTAACCATTATACCATTGAGTAGGGCAACTCCCCTTTGGTCAAAGCAAATGTCATCCAAATAAGATTTGCATGCAAGAGAACTTTGATTTGATCACTTAAAGTTGAGGATCATTTGTTAGCTTGTAGGATATCACTTTTGAGATTACCACTTGTAGAATTATTTGAATTAACTCAATGTGGATCATCACAAGTATGCTAGAACTATACATCTTTTGCAAGTACCAATTTGAAAGTTGATACTCTTTGAAAGATTAGCATAAGTCTAGATACCATTTGTAGGTTACATCTTGATATCCATTTGCATAGTTGTCTTGTGCTTGAACTAGATTCATCTTCATGAGCTTCTATGTTGGACTTGAACTAATATGAATAGCATGAGCTTCCAAGTCCGGTTTAAACCCTCTCTAAGCTTGTTCACACGCATTGAGTGGTTATCTTATAGAGGTTGTACTTGTCACTTGATTGCAATCCAAAATAGATCAAGTACTTGGGTTTAACTAGCTCATGAACAAACTCATATACTACCACTAGATCAAACAACTCAATCAAGCTATAGTGGTAGGCTATAAGCATAAAATTCATTTGATTTTCAATGAATGATCACTATGTATGACTATATGCACTAAACATGTCCTAGAGCAATATGTATGCATATGTCAAACAATTTCACCTTTGCTATGTTGGAGTAGAGGATAGTCATATAGATTTCATCTCCAATTAGCAATGTGAATTCCAATTAAGAGCATGGTGAAGACCAATGAATACCACTTGGAATGTTACTATTCACCCATATGATTTGAGTCCCACTAATGATCAAGTGCACTTTCTTGTTGTGATTGACTTGCTTCTTTCTTGATCTTTGCTTGCATTAGAGAATACCAAATGATGTACCACTTGTAGAAGGTGATACCACTTGTAAGTTAAGATCATGAATCTCTCTTGGGTGTTGCTTGCTTTCTTTTGATTAATCCTATTGATAGCTTTCAACTAAGCATCTATAAATGATCCCTAGATTACCACTTCCATGTTAGCCTTCCAAGTAACGTTCTTGGTTTACCTACAAAAGGCGGCAAGCCCCGACAAAAGGGAGAAGTGACCTCTCTCCAAGAATCATCCTTGATACTCGCTCGAAATGACTTTGTTTGATTGATCTTCATCTTGAGTACTAAATATGTGCCAAGTATACTCCACAATCAAATGGCCTTGTACTCAATGCTAACATAGGTACCTCAATCAATTATAAATATCATTCCAACATGAGGACCTTTCAATCTTAGTGACTCTTGATCAATCCAATGGTTGTCACTTTTCTGGCAGATTTTGTATTCTCTAAAGAATATATCATATCTCCCAAAGTACATATCCAATGATCATGAAATTTGGTGAAGATGTGATTCACTAAGTAATCTAGCAGCCATAAAAATTTTAGCTTCATTGGACTTCTAGATTGCTACCAGATTTCACATCTTTCCACATAGGTACATGCTGAAATCTGCTGCACATGTGTTGACAAGATCCACTCCAAACCCGAAGTATCCCTTATCCATTATTCATGAAATTTGCACAGCAACTAATACCATAAGTTTAGAGAATGCACACAAAATTTCAAGCCAATCAAAATAGATTTAATCTCTTAAACATGACTATGATCACAGCTAGCTCAGATTTTGACTAAATGGCAGATTTGTGCAAAGTGAGCTAAGCTTCTTCAAATTGAACCAAACTTGATATCAACTTGTTTGAACACTCTCAAGAGACATATATCCATTCAATCACTTACTATAAGTAGTCTCTAGATCACGTCCATTCAAACCAACTCAAACTTGATCACTAAGCATTTAATCCATTCAAACACCTTATAGCAAGCAACTAGTGCATATATATATATATATATATGTATGTATGTATGTATCCAATTCAATCAACTCATATGCACTAAGTGTATATCCAATTCAAACATCTTATATACACCCAAATGAATTTGATCAACAAAATATACCTTAGTAGATCATGATCAATCCATTAGCAAGCTTCAACTTGAATATTTGCAAGCCTTCATAATCCAATCAACCACCACGACTTGATCATGCACTTGTATGTTGTAGTATTTGGACTTCATTCTTTTGACTTGACATTGGTATGAGATATGCATTAAGCTTCACTACTTGACTCAATCATATGATGAACTATATGCAATTAATTGAATCAAGCCTCCAATGCCCATGGTACCTACACACATTCATCCACTTGTTGATGGTACCCAAACTAGTTTGGGTCCTCTCAAGTTAGGTGCAACATACTTAGGCAATGCCTTAGTATGAATAGCGAGATGTTTTGCAATAGCAACCATAGAGGTACCACTACCATCCTTTCTAAGAATATGATCATTATCAATTGAAATAGGCTTAGAAGTCATACCTAGGGGACATGAATGAGCCATGTGTCCCCTTTCCTGACATGAGTAGCACACTCTCTTTGCTTGAGCCTTTTCTTCCTTGCTCATGTTGTGCTTCTAATTGTCTTGCCTCTTCTCTTTTGCTTGAATCTTTATCTCAAGCTTGGTAGGACACTTCGAGGCAAAGTGACCCATGTCATCACACTTGTAGCACTTGATGTGAGCCAAGTGGTTCTTCACTTGATCTTTGCTCATCATCATCTTGTTGGCATCATGAATAGGAGTTGGATGCCTTTCTCTAGCTTTGCCACCTCTTCTTGTCTTATTCTTCATCATCCCCAAGTTATCATCTTGATGGTTGATCTTGTATTGCACTTGGGGCTTGACTTGCGGCTTAGCTTGAGTAATCTTGGTTGGGCAAGCACTTGCAAGATGTCCCATCCCATGGCACTTGAAGCACATGAAATGAGATAGCTTCTTTTGGTCTTGCTTCTTCTCTTTCTTTCCCTTGCCCTTGTGGAAACCAATTCCACTCTTGTCACCATGTCTTCTTTGATTGTTCATCATGTGATCAAAGGTGACCTTGGAAGTGTAACATCTCTCTAGCTTGTTGCTCATGTTCTTCAATTCACTTTTGAGCTCATTGTTCTCCTTCAAAAGGTTAGTCTCACAAGACATAGAAGTAGAATAAGCATCTATATTTGAAGAACATGGCATATCAATTAAATCATCACAAGAGGTGGATACATTCTTCTTCCCTACATCACAAGGGTTAGCAACAACATGTGATTGATCATTTGACCCAAGTGATGAGCTCTCTTCATTTTTAAGATTTAGCAATTCATTAATGAGAGAGCCATGTTTGTGAACCAAGCTTTTATGAGACGCACGAAGCTCCTCATGATCAAGCTTTAGTTCCTCATGTGAAGATTTAAGAACATCACGTAAGTGCTTATGTTCTTCACATGAGTTCTTTAGAAGTGAGTTTTCATCTTTTAGTTTCTTAGTTTTGTTCAACTCACTTTATAAAGCTTTGGAGAGTTTGCACAAAAGCTCAAAGTTAGGGTCATCACAATCTACAATCATATTGCCAATTGATACTTTAAAGTCATGTTGTGATGAGGTAGAAGAGCTTGTGGAAGCATCACTCTCATAGCCCGATGCATCATCATCATCATCATCAAGTGTGCTTAGAGTAGCATCATAAATTGCAACACTTTATGTTGGACCTTCATCATTATTGTCAAGTGATCTTGAGGTAGATAGATCATCTTCATCACTTGACCATGAGGTGGAGCAATCTTCCACAACCATCAAGTTGTGGCCATGCTCAACATCCTCATTTGCCACCAACTTGGACACATCATCATCATTGTTTGGTACCTTCTCATATTTTTCAATGAGGTAGGTCCAAATCTCATGAGCGCTCTCCATGTCCATAATCTCACCAAAGATGTTATCTTTCATAGAATGGTAGAGAATGTTAGTAGCTTGGCAATCGAGATGTTGGCACTTCTTTTGTGCTTGAGTTGCATCCTCTCTCTCAATTGCACAAGAGAGTCCCACATCTACGATCCACCACATTTGGGGAGAAATAAACTTAAAGTTGCATGTCAACCAATTTCTCCACCGTGCAAAGTGTGTGCCATCAAAAATGTGTGGACACTCAACATCTAGCCCATAAGTCGCCATCCTCTCGGGTCGGTAAAGACCACAAATGAGAGACCAAGCTTTGATACCACTTGTAGGGTCGAGATGGCGGATTAGAGGGAGGTTTATAGTCTTTTCTAAAAACTTAAGCGCAATGGCTAACTGAAATAAATGCGGAATTAAAACTATCGGTCTAGCCAAGACTACACCCCTCTATCTATAACTTTAGCACCTAGCAAAGTATACTAATTGGGCTCACTAAGGTGCCAAGCTAGGAAGCTCACCTAAACAAGTCTAGGTTGCAAGGTCACACAAACCTAAGCAACTAATACTCTAAGCACAAAGGGAGCTCCTACACATACTAGTAAGCAAAGCACAAAGCACCTAAGCTCACTAGCAACACTCAATAGAAAGGCTACACAAGCCTAACTAGAGATCTCAACTTACTTAGCTACACAAACTAAGCAATGTGACTAACAAGGCTACACAAGCCAATTAGCCACTCAAGAGCTACGTCTATGCTACACAAGCTAGAAGGTAACTAGGCGAGCTACACAAGATAAACTAGTTACAAGAGCAACAACTACTCACTAGCACAAGTATATGAAAGTAAATACAAGCTAGTGATTTGGAGAATGCAAACCACCGAGAAGATGTACAAGGTTGACACGGTGATTTTTCTCCCGAGGTTCACTTGGTCGCCACCAAGCTAGTCCCTGTTGTGTCGACCACTCATTTGGTGATTCGGCGGCTAATAGGCGTTCACAAGCCTAGCCCACTAACTCAGGCGCCGCAAGAATCTACCCACAAGTGAGGGTAGCTCAATGACACGCTCAACTAGAGTTGCTCTTCGTGATCTCCCGCGGGGCGAGCACAATACCCCTCACAAGAACTTCTCCGAAACGCCGCACAATCTTCTTGCATGCTTCGACGGAGCCACAAGCCACCAAGCCGTCTAGGAGGTGGCAACCTCCAAGAGTAACAAGCACCACGAGCTTGCAAGTCGATCACCTAGTGCCACACGAAACTATCTCTCAAAGCAACGCACTAGTAATTGCTCTCTCACACAATCGGATGAAATCTATCAAGTGTGTGAGTTAGAGGGCTCCCAAACCAAGCACACTAGAGGCAACAAATGCCCAAGTTGCTCAACCAGCCCCAAGGACCGGCCATGAGCTATTTATAGGCTAGCCAAACAAACTAGTCGTTTTCCCCTTTCACTGGGCTTCCTGCAGAGGGTTCGGACGCACTGAACAGTGCGGGTCCGGACCATGCGGCTTGCGTCCGGTCCCTTCTTCCCGTTTGAAAGAGTCGTTGTCGCGCTCACCGATCGCCGCCACGTGCCTCCGGACGCAGCCAACAGTGCTGCACCGGACCATCAACTTGCGTCCGGACCTCCACTCCAAAGAGTGCCAGACACCGGACGCGCGTCCGGATCCCTGCATCCGGACGGCAAACAGCGTTCGGTTCTTCACTCAGAGTCGTTACAGAGAGGCAAAACCTCCGGACGCAGCGTCCGGAGTTCCCAGTCTGGACGACAAACAGCATCCGGATCTCCTGCTCCCGATCAGGCATGCTAGGGTTTGCTTCCGGACGCATCCACAATGGTCCGGACCAGCAGCACCCTTGCGTCCGGACCTTGCGTCCGGACCTTGCGTCCGGAGCTCATACCCGAGCCAAACCGAGCTGCCACTTCTTCCTTGCTTCTCAAGTGCTAACACAAACGTGATCAGCACCTTGTGCATGTGTGTTAGCATTTTCATAATCATTTTCAAAGCATTTTCACTTGCTCTTACCGCGCCACTCGATCCTAATTCATCGCAAAGTTAGATCGCTCACGGTGGTACTAGATAACTGATATACAAACAAGTTTGCTCCTCTTGATAGTACGGCTATCTATCCTAAACCCGGTCATAATCTTCTCTACACACCTATGACCGGTGAAATGAAATGCCCTATGATTATACCTTTGTCTTGTGCATTCCATTTCATCTCCTTCTCCAATGTTGATGCAACACATGCACCAACCACTTTTCAAATGATATGATCCACTCCATATCATCACATGACCGTGTTGGTTCATCGATCTTGACCTCACTTGCTCTTCACCGTTGCCTTGGTCCATCGGCGCCAAGCATCACCCGCTTGCCCTTTACACTTGCAACCGGTCCATCAAGCCAAGCCTCATCTTGATCTTCTCCACCTTGATCACATGACTCCATGTCATGTCTCATGTGCGATAAAGCTCCTTCATCACACAATCACCTGTGAACTAATCTCCTGTGTATATATCACTTAAACACATATTAGTCCACCTAAGTTGTTACTCAATTACCAAAATCACATAGGAACTCTCATGTGTGTATATGGATGGATGGATCACTTTAGGTCGGTCGGTTCTATTGCATATATCAAAATTCGAATAAGAGTTTCATACTATGTAACCGCGCCGTAGTTTCCTTTCTTGTATGTAAGCACGGTTTATATTTTCGGGTCTCCTCATATATATACGCACTACTGAATCGGAGGGGAATCTTGGGTTCTTAATTTTGGTAAGTTTCAAGTGACAACTCGTATTGGAGTAGAACACAATCCATATAAAATAGACATAAACGAACATTCATGGAGTTAGTTAAGGAAAGACGGTAAGTTTCAAGCGACAACTCGTATTGGAGTAGAACACAATCCATATAAAATAGACATAAACGAACATTCATGGAGTTAGTTAAGGAAAGAGGTACCAAAAAATAGGCTGAAATTTTGGCTCTTTATTAATACTAGCAAATATGCCCGTGCGTTGCAACGGATTTTATGCTTAGTCATGACTCCCAACATTATTTTCGTTTTTATTTGGGTCTCTTTGGTTTTCTATTAGTAGCAACGTAGGATTGCTTAATTTTTTGGATAAGATTTTTCATGTTACAAATATAATTTAGAGCTCTATTTGGACTACAATTAAAACTCATAGCTTTTAAGGTTATATTAAGAACCCCTATTTATAATCGAACTGTGTATCACTCTATACAAGAGTTACTCTAACTCAAATACTAAATATGATTTAGAGCTCTATTTGGACTGTAATCAAAACTCCTAGCTTTTAAGGTTATATACTAAGAAACACTTTTTGTAATCGGGCTTCGTATTGTGTTAGACAAGAGCTACTCTAACTCGAATATATATATATATATATATATATATAAGTCCAGACGGAAGAACTCAACCAATATCCAGTAGTTAGAGAGAGACAGACCAGATAAATGGATAGACGAAAAAAACCCTAAAATTTTGTCTCTTTATTATTAGGTATAGATAAGAAAAAATGACCGAGATTATATGAAAAAATGACATCCATATTTACCGAGATACTATATAAAAAATAAAATCCATATTTTTATTATTTGTTTGTTCTAATATATGCAATCATATATTTTCTCATATCTATTTGTAAAACTTGAGACTTGAGAGTGTTCCATTAAAGTTTGAAGCTGGGAATCTGGGATAACGTTAAATTAAGACAAGTACTTTAATTTTTTTTTAGCAGAAAGACAAGTACTTTAATTGACAAGTACTTTAATTGACATATAAACTTTGATAGTGTGATGGTGGGCTCTTTATATTTGGATCAAGGAGACCTGTGTTCGATCCACGCCTATGCTGAATTTTGTTTTTGGCTTTTTCCCGACACCGGATTGGGCCGCGAGCCTTCCGATGGGCCGTCGCGAGCGCAGGACTGTGCTGGATTGAGCCGCCAAACTTCTGCATGGGCCGCTGGTCGCGAGCGCAGGATGCGGCTGGAGTGGGCCGCCAAACTGTTGCAGAGAAGTTAGGCTAAATTAGAATGGGCTGTACGGAAAAAAAAGATCAGAAATTTTGGCTTTTTATTAATAGATATAGATATAGATATATAGAATAAATATAGACTAGCAAAGGTGTCCGTGCGTTGCAACGGAAGAAAAAATCGAACATTAATAAAAAAACGCATACATGAATATTGCATATTTATTCATATTTTAATAGTTGTATGATTTTATTGCAAACATAATGTACATACTTTAGTTAATCCATGTTTATATTTAGTTTGGTTGGAAGATGAAATAGTACTCCTTCCATCCTAAATTATAAGGTATTTTGAAAAGTCAAAGCATCTCAAATTTGATCAATCTTGTACGGTAATATAATATCATTTATAATATCAATTAAGTATTATTAGATTCTTCATAACATAAATCTTTATAATTTTCTTTATAATTTTGGTGAAACTTTATATGATTTGACTTTCTAAGATTTTTTGAATGCTTTTTAATTTAAGATGGAGAGAGTATAATACGTATAGCATGAGCTCATTAACATATGAGAAAGCTTACGATCAGAGACATAAAAGTGAAGATATGGGCTCAATTGAATATTTCTAGAAAGATTTGGGGATTATTCATAAGACTTAAAGACACAGGAAGATACACAAATATTACGACATTTATGAGAGGGATCTAACTGAAAAGGTTACCAAGATGAACGATGAACCTTGCCTTGTCCGATCCACACACTTCCTGCTTCTAGTTGCGTGGTTGCCTCGTTGGTGCCAGGGTGTCTCTCTCTCTCTCTCCCTCTCTCTCTCTCCTTATTTTGCCCCTTTGATAACTTTTACTCTCTCCGTCTCAAATTATAAGACGTTCTAAGAATTTTGGAGAGTCAAACTTTATTAAATTTGACCAAGCTTATATGATAATATAATAACATTTATGATGTCAACTAAGTATCGTTAGATTTGTTATCAATTATATTTTTATAGTATGTCTATTTAATATTATAAATCTTTATATTATTAGTCAAACTTGAGATGCTTTGAAGATTTTTGGAACGTCTTGTAATTTGGGATGGAGGGAGTAGGTGCTATGTCATCCTGGTGCAGCTGGTGGATGTGTGATTTGAAAAGTAGATCACCATTGGCAAACAGAGTCAATGGTAGACGAGCTCGCTCGCACAAACAGGTAGTGTGGCAAGGCATCTCGCCCATGGAGCCGGTGGATTCGATCATCGACTTGAGACATGGCGTCACGCCGACCAAGCGAGGAGTTTGCGGTGATGCCGAACCAAGTCAATATCACTTGTTTTCCCTCCACCTGCAATCCATTAGTCTGCTCTAGCATTACTCTCTAGATTTGGCAGTGGCTCCCTGGCCAGGAGCCCAGGAGCCACTGTCACGTCACCGTAAAAAATCCGGCTGAAGCTTGTGTGTCCCCTCAGCGTGTCCCCTTTTATGTCCCTGTTCACGTGTTCGTCTTTCATTTGTCCCTTGCAGAGATGGGCCCTCGTCTATTTCCTCCACCCGCGCCGCACAGTACGAGTAAACGGAACTGTCCGCTTCGTCAGTCTCCCACGTTTTGTGTTGGTGGGGTCAGTCCTTGTTTTGTGTGTACAGCTATTTCAGTTAGCTAAAAAATCTTATAACTCACAACCCAAAAAACTAAATTAAATTCCGTTTATATCATTAAATTTATTTCAATAAATTCTTCAAAACAAGATCTCAAATAAATATATTTAGACAAAGTGATAACTAAGCTACACTGTTGGTAGTAAGTGTGCTTTGCATAGTTACTGTAACCATATGTGGTCATGAGACAGCGAAATCAGACTCCCTCTATCCAGACTACTGTCATCCAATGGTTTTAATAAAAAATATTTGTATTCACATTGTTCATGCGCTTTTAAGATTCCAATGTGCTTATTACTGGCTATTGAAACTTACCATGCATTTTACATCAGCTTATATGTGACCTGCCTTTTCTTTTTAGCCTTGTATGAGTTTTGATTTTGATCTCAGAACCGCTTAAAACTAAAGTTTCCAGATCATGCTCTTTGACATTTGTTTCTTTGTTGTCAATATTAATTCCCAGATCATTTCGATATTGTTTCAAAGATCCTAATTTAAACTATATGTACTCTGCTTTACAGATTACTTGCATCAATACTTTATGGACATCTAGCCTCCGCTAACCATTTCTGTTCATGATGTTTAGGCAGCGGGTGTCGACGATCGACGAGAGGTGTCTCAACATTTAGCAACATGCAGAGGAGCTCGTTTTTCAACTCAGACATCCTTAGCCAGCCATATAAGCCTCCTATTCATGCAAAATATGTCTGCACACCAGATTTTTGTATAACTCTATACATCATAACGCATATAATATATCTACATGAATCATGGCAGTCTCTTTCCAAACCTAAACAACATATGTAATACGTGTATTAGACACCACATTTTGCATACTTCAATATATCCTAAATATATGTATGTACCTTTCATCCGTGTTTCAAAATTTCGTTGTACCTGCATGAGCCCGCGGTAGCGCGGGCCTTGCACTAGTGCAACTACAACGCCGACATGAGCGTCGCCCCGTGGCGCCTTTTGCCACCGACCAACGCCCCGGGCCCGTAGCAAGAAGACGTCGTCGTGGACCTTGCCTTTGCCTCATTGTTTTGTTCTGCCGCCCTCTCCACGGGTCTGATTCAGACCTATAGGGAGAGCTCTGATTTTTAATAAGGTCATAGGTCAGGTCACGGTAATGCATCACGCACAGGCCAAGAGATGGATTATATGGCTGTCCATATATAAAGGTTTAAGGCGTGTTTAGGACTTCTTTTATTAGTACCGACGACAATGGATTGCTTAATTTCTATTGTTATTATTATCTTATTTCTATTTGGATTAGAAATTCTTTTTATATTACTTGGAAGTATTATGTGTTTCGTAATAGGATATAGGATGTGTTTCATAATAGGATATAGGATTTATAGATCTATTTGGATTACAATTAGACCTCCTAACTTTTAAGGTTATATTAAGAAACCATATTTGTAATCGAACTCTGCTTCGTGCTAGATAAGGGCTATTCTAACTCGTATATCACACAATATATATATATATATATATATATATATATATATATATATATATATATATATATAAGTCTGGACGGAGACTCTTCATTGCCCGGTAGTTAGAGGGAGGTGGATCTAAAAAGAATGGATGGACGAAAAAAAGAGCTACAAATTTTGTCTCTTTATTATTACTAGCAAAACATATCCGTGCGTTGCAACCGGTAAAAAAAGTCAAGATATATTTTAAATGTATTATATTTTCTTTACACGATAATATTCGATTAAGGTTGTCTTCAATTATAAAAAAAGAATTAGATATGTTTTTATATCGTATAGCACATAAAAATTTACGTATAAAATCATTATAATACTAATTTTGAACTCTTCGTGTGTTGATAGAGTTACCAATCGAGTTACACGTGTAACGACAAAAAAACATATATAATTTAAATATCTCATCTCAATGGTGCTACTCCACCTTGGAGTCGGGATGCCCTCGTTGCGCACCTTTTTATTATTTGTTTTGTTGGTGCTATTCCACCCTGGAGTCGGCAGGCTGCGTGCACGCCGAGCTATATGGCCGTCACCTCCCACTATTTGGTCGTGCAACGGGCTCGGGCACCCCTCTTTACCTCTAGAATGTGGTCTAGCAATTCATATTTTACAATATTTTCCATGTCACCTTGAACGACGACCCACACCAACTACTGGGCGATGGCGATGACACGTTTTCGTGACACTGTAAATCTCAGTATATGACGGTTCCTATGTCTGGGTCGGGTTTTAAAGGGAAAAGAAACCAGGCTGCAAAGAGGTGGATGGATTTGATTCCGGCATGGAGTTCAAAATCTGATTAAAATAACTATTTAGTTTTGTTTTTTTTATATTAGGAAACTCATCTAGTAGGTTGTACTACTTCATTGTCAATATTTGAATATTTCCCCTTTTTTTTCCTGAGCACTCGTTCTATGTACCTTTTGTTTTTCTATATATTTTTTAGGATTTATATTTGTTGTTTTATGAGCACTTGCTCTTTGTACTTACAAATTGTACATGGATTCTGTCTCCATGGATATAACGGAAGAAAAAGTGACGAATGATGATTATATCTAGTCTTTATCTTTACCTTTTTCTTGTTTAGATTCTCTCCCTTTCTTCTTTTCGACGTAGCAAGTCCCGTTTTCTCTTTTTCCCGTGGCCTAGTCCGGTTTGTTTCTCCCCTTCCAATGAGTCTAATGCGCCCTTTTGTTTTTCTATATATTATTTAGAATTTATATTTGTTGTTTTATGAGCACTTGCTCTTTGTACTTTGTTTCCTTAATTTTTCGGAGTCCTATACCTATCCAGGTTATATCAAGAATTGGAAAACATTAGCCTCGTGGCCTGGTGGAAATTTAAAATTGGACGTGTGAGTCCGTTCAGGATTCTACCTAGATGAAGAAAAGGACAGCAAAAGTAAAACGCATAATATAGATTGTCTTTTCAATATATAGTACGTTTTGTAGTCCGACTCTATATCACGCCAGATAAGCTATTCTAATTCGTATAAACATATTGTACGGTTAGGCAAAAAAAACATATTGTAC
>CM039139.1:19770896-19813551 GCA_022036555.1 Microstegium vimineum
ACATATTGTACGGTAGTTAAATCTAATAGAATGGACGGACCAAATCTAATAAAAAAAGCCACCGTGCTTGGCGTCGGCGTAGAAGCAGAGGCCGTTGAGCTTGTCCTCAACCTTTCCCTTCGACTCATCGTCGCTCGAGGAAGAACCCCCGTCGGAGGAGGCATCGATGTCGCTGAGGGAGGCGAGAAAGACTCGGTGCTTGGCCTTCACCTTGTCAATCACCTTCTTTGAGGATCTCCTGTTGTAGCCGCCCTTGGCCTTGTGCTTGTCCTCGAAGCGGTGCTCGCGCTTGTCCTTGCGCTTGGTGAAGTCACCCGCAGCTTTCTTGGGGCAGTTTGCGATGAAGTGATCCTCATCACCGCAACGATAGCACCCCTTGGCCGCGCCACCACGTCGTCGGTTCAAACGGTTGTTGTGAAACCGTGAGAACTTAGTGATGACCAAAGCCAGCTCATCATCTCCAAGCGCCTCCACTTGTTCCTCTGTCACAGAGATCAAAGACAAAGCGAACGAAGAGTGGGAAGGGTTAGAGGAAGAAGAAGACACACCGCCGGGGCCGGAAACCAACGCCATGGATGGGTTCGACGGGTTCTCAAGCTTGGCCCGGATCTGGTGGTCAATCTCCGAGGACTTGAGCTTGCTGAACAGCTCGTCCACAGTCAGGGCGTCATAGCCCGGTGACTCCTGAATGGCAGCCACCTTCATCTCCCACACCCTCCGATCAAGAGCATGCAAAAGCTTGATAGCCATCTCATGATCGTCATAGGGCAAGTTGACTCGATTAGCACGCATCTTGTTGACGATAGATTGGAAGCGAGTGAACATCCCGTCAATAGATTCGCCGGTCAACTGTACGAAGTTCTCGTACTCCCTACGGTATGTGTCGAAGAGTCTGGACTTGATCTGAGGATTGCCCTCATGATATCGCACAAGTGTTTGCCAGATCTCTCGTGCCGTAGTGAGATTCGAGACTCGCTCAAACTCAGGAAGTGACAAACTCGAGAAGAGGATACTCCGTGCTCGACTGTTTGCGTTGTGTTGAGTGATTTGGAGTTGGTCAACACAAGCCGCAAGAACACAATAGTCCTCATTCTCACAGATCTCCCATATGTTCGAATCAACTCCTTGTAGATAAGCGGACATGCGCACCTTCCAGTAGGAAAAGTTCGTTCCATCGAAAAACGGAGGTTTGCCAACACCTCGCTCCATGTCGCCTTCGCGGATCAAGAACCGTGTAAGGTGGAATGATCCTTAAACTGCTCTGATACCAATTGAAGGACTGAGAACGGCGACCAGAGGGGGTTGAATGGGAGCCTCAAATTTCTCTCGAAATATTCGGGCCATTCTTCCTAGAAACCAAACCCAGTTGATAGGTGCTCAACCTCCCTCGAGCAACGCGAGCGGAGATTCATACGAAAATGAAGAAATGAGAGCTCACCGGCAGTGGAGGAAAACTCACCGGAAACCCCAAAACGTAGGTTCTTTACCCCTAGGGAAAAGAGGCAAAAACCTAGGCAAAACGAAGCAAAACAGCAACCAACAGAGAGCTCCGGACCAGTTCAGGCTGGACCTCCGGACCAAAGACGAGTGGTCCGGTGGCTGGTCCGACGCTCTCACCAGCCGAGACCAAAACGAGCAGAGAGCACCTGACCTCCGGACGACCTGCTCCGGACTAGTCCGACGCCACCTCCAGACCAAGGAGAGTGGTCCGGTGCGCACCTTCCACACTTCCGAAAACTATGCAGTGAGCACCCTTGCTCCGGACCACCCATCGGACCACCACCGTCGGACTATGCCAACTGGTCCGACGCTTGGTAGATTCTCAGACAGAGACCACCGGGCCAATGGGGTATGGTTCGGAGCCTCAAAAGTGAGTAGTCCGGAGCTTGGTCCGACGCCCTTCGCTGCTTGACACGTCTGAGGTCAAGACCACCGGACCACTTGCTATGGTCCGAAGCTAGGGGAGAGTCGTCCGGAGCCTAGTCCGACGCTCGCGAGCAGAGCTGCTGAAACCCGCGAAAACGATTTTCTCTCCACCAAATCTTTCCAAATCACAACCAAATGTTCACCAATAGCAACCAAACTTTGTAGGCATGATCCTAGTGCTATGGAGGAGCTATCCCGAAGAAATCATCGCTCAATTTGGTGTGAGTAAACGAGAAGAAGAGATTTGGGGGGAAAGAGAGAAAATGAAGAACGCTGCAAAGAAATCGTCCGATCTACGTACTCGTGAGGTTTGAGGAGAATTCCTTCGGTGCAAAGATGCTCCTCACGAATACGAATAAATTGGTTCAAACGGATTTGCAAGAGCTACTCCCTACAAAGAGAAATCAACTCGGGAACAAAGAGGGAGCAAAAGCAAAACGCGAAGAACACAAACAACCGGGGAGACTCGATCAAGAAACTAACCGTGTCATGGCACTCGGAGAGTCGGGCCTCCGATTCCCACCAAAAGATTCGCGAGTTCTTACATAGGTTGGTGAAATCAACCTAGGGATCTCATGAACTAGAGAGAGGGTAGAGAGAGAGAGTTGGGGCGAATGATTAGGGTTCAAGAGATGGGATGAGGATACCCCTTCATCCCCTATTTAACAGGGCTTTGGCTATTTCCCAAAGACCCCCTAGATACATGACCGAATTACCTAGCCCTAAGACATTGTAATCCAAGTCGATAACTCTCAGCCACTCGTTTGAATGGACGGCCCCGCTTCCTGCCGGGAGTTGCCGTCGCCTCGACGCAACCTCCAGGATTCCGCCACGTGCCATCCCCGTTTCCTCGGAAGCTCCGCCCGGGTTTTGAGGCTCAAACCCGCGAAACCCGCCACCGGTAGCTTTTGGCTCAACTACCGAACCCCGAGTTTTGAGGCCCAAACTCGGAAACCGTCCTCCGGTGGTTTTGCGGCCCAAACCACCAAACCGCTCGACTCGAGCCACCTTGTCCTCGCCCGGTCGGACTCCGAGTCCCCAGAGCCTCCGCTCGACCCGCTAGTCCGCCGTCTTGACTCGGTCGACTCGGTCTACCTCCATGTCTTCTCGCACTCGCCGGTGCCAGGCACTAGCCACCACAGCTAGTCCGCCGGCGCCCATGGTCCCTCAGTCCGAGCCCCGCTTCCGCCCTTCACCGCTCTCAGTCCATCGACACGGCAAGCCTATACTCGACCTTCTCCACGTCATTGATCACTGTCACTAGGCTAGTACCTGCACACCACAAGCCGATAGACAGGCACACATTTTCTTTCGCAAAAGATTAGTGATAACCGCTCAAACTAAAACACTCAAGTGTTGATCAATCACCCATCACAAAACTGAACATCATGAGCATATAACAACCATGTGTTCGCAGCTTTATTTGTTGGTTTTGCTTGTTGCATTGCATGATTGCAACCGGTTTTTTTTTGTTACCTTCTAGCCTTATTAGTTAGCTTATGTGTAATCACCGAGCTCGAGAACATTTCTCGTATTTGTGCAATAGCACCGTGCATGTATTTTTTTTGAATCGCGCTTAACGCGTGGTTCATTAAGAGAAGTTTGGAGGTTTCAAATTACATATCGATGAACGAAGGCGATGTGCCTCGTCACAAGGACAAGGAGTGAAACACGACACAAATCACCGACTATAACGATGGCGCGCTTGGTTGTACTAAACAAAAACCTAATTGTGCGACCGTAGTGTAGGAAAGGAGAGAGCTCTACGTACACAGCGAACAAAGGTGCTAGCGCGATGTAGCACCGTGCAAGCATGTCCCATCAAAAAGAAATGTACAAGCATGCCGAATGGATCTTGTTCCCACAATTTGGCTTGTGGGCTGTGGCGGCCTGCATGCATGTCGTCTTCTCAGAGCACTCCATTTGGCTATTTGACTATTTCCTTGGCATTTTGGATCTGCACGGAGGGACGAACCGACGGTCCAATGGTAACATCAGGGAGGCATTTAACTACCGAATTGGTCCTTGTCACAGACAAAGAGCTTACCTTGGGTCGCCGTCATTCGGCATCGCACATGCGAGCGAGATCGGGATAACTAAAGTCGCCTAGGAGCTGACCTTCTCGCGCGTACGACCATGGCGGCCATTGTTTATTACGGAATACATTCTTCGACCAGTTATCTTTGACCACCGGGCACCGCCCAGAAAAGAAACAGTTCCGGCAACCGGCGGTGTTTGTTTTTCACACTCGTCCTATATATCTCGTGCGTGCCTGCTCTGTAATCTAATGTACAAATTCATGTCACACCTGGAGCTGGAGGCAATCAAGGACTTCCAAGTACGTAACTTTTATGCTGTAATTGCGGGACACGGTTACTTTACACTGACCAAATCTAGATCATAATCGCTTGCTAAAATAATCTTGATTTTTTTAGGACATTTATATCCGGATCAAAAAATTATTATGTACAATAGTACCAAGATGAAAGCATCCGTAAAAGAATGGAATTCTAGTATAGCATTTAGTAGTAGGAAATTTAACACGTAGAATTCTTCTGGACGGAGGCAGGCAGCACCTGCGATCAACAATCATCGTCCATGCATGCACGCACGGGAATGTAAAATCAATCAGACCTGGTTTAACGCGTCATAATGGTCAGGTTTCTCCTTGTCGTCCGTAGCAGCAGCCCCGCCTGACCCGCTGGGTTTTTCTGCCGGTGCTCCCCCGGTGATCGGGACGACGCGCTTGCTGCTGCCGCCGTTGTGGTCGTCGACGGCGTCCGGATCCGGCCGGCTCGGCCGCTGCCACGACACAGACCGCCAGAACGACGCCAGCCATCCGGGCGTCCGCTCCACGCCGCCGTCGGGGTAGCCGGCGAGGCTGGCGGCCCGGCGGTGCCTGCGGACCGCGGCGAGCTCCTTCATGACGTGCTCCGGTAGCCGCAGCGTGTGCCGGTCCGGCACGTCCATGGCAGACTGCGTCCGCCGGTAGTGGAACTCGTGGGGCCGCGCCGCGCCGAAGCTGATGACGGACTCGGGCGTGAAAGCGGCGACGAGGCGCGCCTCGTCCCGCTCCTCGTCGTCGTCGCCGTCCTCGTCTTCCTCCTCCCCTGGCTCTTCCCGCACCGCCGCCGCCATTTCGCAGTCGCAGCCCGAGGACGAGGAGGAGGCGGCGGGAGGGTAGTAAGGCGCGGTAACGGTGAGGTCGGCGCGGCAGAGCGGACACGTGACGGCGCCGGCGAGCCAGGGGTCGATGCAGTCCGGGTGGAAGACGTGGCAGCAGGCGGGGAGCACCCGGAGCTCGTCGTTGTCCTCGAACGCGGCGAGGCACACGGCGCACTCCAGCGGCGGGCCCGACTTGCCCCCCACGCGCGCCTTCACGTCGCCGTACACCGCGGTCGGGAACGACTCCACGACCTCCCTGTCAAGCCCGGCCCGAGCGCCGCGGCGCTCACGATGGCCGGAACTGCCTCCGCTGGCGGCGGCGGCGGCGGCATGATGATGATGATGATCCGGCGGAGCGTAACGGGACGCCGGGCGCCGCGCGGAAGAGCGGGTCGGCGCGCAGCGGTTGATGTAGATGGAGAAGAGGGTGAGGACGACGAAGGCGGAGATGAGGGCCACGAGCACGATCACCGTGGTCGGAGTGAACCCGCCGACGGCGGAGTGATGGTCACTCGTGCCGTTGCTCGACTGAGCCAGACACGGTGGCACCGCGGTGGATAGGAGAAGGAGGAACAGGGTGGCCAGCGGTGGCGCGGTACGTCGGCGGGCCATTGCCACCGGCGAGGAGCGACCGGACGCCGGAGAGATCTTCTGAGGCCTCGTTTGTCCGTGGGGGAATGGGAAGAGAGAGAGAGGTTTTGAAGGAACCGGAAGTGTGTAATTACGCGGGCGCGCAATGTAACGCACGCGCCGCGAGACAGGGACGACGCCCACGCCGCGCGTGTTGCGTTGCGTGGGCGGGGCCGCCTTGTCAGTGGCTGTCGGCGAGTCGAGCGGGGGCGCGGGGCGGCCCAGGGAGAGGGAGCAGATCACGGCCGCGTGGCGGTGCTCTGACTGAGACTCGCGCGCGTGCCAGATCGAGTCCTCGCCCGGTCAGGATTCAGGACACGCGATATGGCACGCGGGGCTCTGGCGTGCAACCGTGCGGTGGTGGATCGGATGGCCTGCTGCTGAATGCTCTACGTACATACAATCTGCACCCGAGATTCATGCCTGCAAATTTGTCCGACCTGCTTGTCTGCACAATAATAATTCTCTTGTTTAATGGGTCAACTCGGCGGTGACGTACTATACCGCTGCACATGATTTCAGATGATGCCCATGGACGATTGAGGCTTTTGTGGTTTGTTTGCGATTTGATAATGCGTTTGCTTACCGAGATCGATCACCCTCCCAGTATATAGATAGAAAAAACTGAACAAGTGCCAAGGTCTTCTTGAACATATCCATCCCATCGGCGGCGGGACAGGTAGCGCAGCTGCAGACCCCTTCGCACCACCGTCCGGCCGCTCTGCGGGCGGGACGATGCGAACGCGCTTCTGAAGGAACCAATGAAACCAGAGCAGCTAGCTGTTGCAATCGACGCAACCTTTTTCTACTCGTTTCCGCCGCCACTTCAACGACGAACTGAACTTGTGACCGGCCGAACGGGCAGCGATTGATTGGACGGCGAGCGGCTGCTGAATTCATCTGGGAGCAGATCACTTTCCGACAACCAGCCTACCTGCCTGCCGGCCAGCCTTGCTGGCCCAAGCATGTTTTGAATCGCTGTTGCTGTCACGGTGTCACTTGGCAGGTGGAGTACGAGTCTCTGTATCCTTAACCTCACTCGAGCAGAAGCTAAGGAAAGCAGCGCATCTCTCGGTTTGGGAAGCAAAAGGATTTCGGAACAAGCTGAACGCGCCGTGATCCAGTCCCAGCTCCAGCTGCGACTGCGATGGTTCGTTGAAGTGTGAAATCCGAGATCCAAGTATTGGCGACGGCAACTCCGAGGGCTGTTCCAGTCATTTTTTAAGCGTCACGTACTACCCATTGTTGATTTGAATCGTTCAACGCTTCAACATCCTATCATCGCTCAATAATGTGTTAGATCTTCTCTCTAATTTTACTTCCTCTTTGTGTGTGTGCCGTAGTCAATATGAATTTCTTTTGACAATCCGTAGACAGTATGAAATTAGCTGACGCTATAGGGTATACCTAGGAGCCTGTAATCACGATTCATGTTATCATGTACTAGTTGCATACCTGACGCCATAGGCTATACTGTACATAGCCACATAGGACGGCTCTGACTTCCTCCGCTGGTCCCTGGAATATCATACTGGGCTTGGGCTGCCATGCTTGGTCTTTTCACGCGGACACGATGCTTTTTTTTTGTTATTAAATCTGGGCCAGGCTTTTTATTTAAAGGAAAAATAAATCTGGGCCATAGCCCAGTGCAGCTTCAAGACTTCACGTCCGATGGACTACATGAAACCAGCAGCCGAGTATATGGAGGGTTTGTTTAAGAAATTACTTTGACAGGGCACCTCCGCCGCCCGCCTAGGCCGTCGTTGCTGATCCCCCTCCCTTCCCCTTCGGCATCTCGCCAGGGTTAAAGAGAGTGGGGATTCATTATTTTTAATAAGTTTCTTCAGTGGATCAAGTTTTTAGGGTTAGGTTCTTCGGCGGCGCGAGCTTGGTGGAGGTGGCGGCGCTGCTATAGTGGAATAAAGTCCTCCCGGTCTTCGTCCACCTCGTCGTCGTCTACTGCGGTGACGATGCCTGTGAGGTGGTGTAGGAGTCTACAGCAGCTGTTGTTTCGTGATCATGGTGGTGCTCGTGTCGCGTCTAAGGTCAATGATACGGTGGCGGCTGAGGGCATGGTGGCAAGATGGAGTGCTGTGGATCGAACGCGATCTACCGGCGACACGGATCGGGATTGAGCGAGCTTGGCTTCACCGCGACGACATATGTCATCGTCAGCACCACTCTCGTCGTTTCAATCTAGATTGTGATCCTGACGGATGGGTGCTCAAAGACTTCTTCGCTTCCGCGAGATCGAGCGTCTGTTGCAGTCCACCTCAACGTCGGTGGTTTCCTCCGGCTTCTGGTGATTCAGGTTTGGCGGCGTTGGCTGGTGTCGGCGGTCTTCGTCGGCAACGAATGCAGCAGGTTTACTTTCTCATAGAATATAGGTTGGACAGTTGTCCTCCGTATCCTTATTCGGTGTACTTGTATTTGGACATGTTTTACTATTAATTAATACAGGTATACTTTATAAAAAAAAGAAATTAGTTTCAAAAAATAGAAAGTGCAAAAATAAAAATAAAAATAAAAGGATTTTCTAAATTTCAGGTGCTTGAATTTTAGAGTTTTTTCGAAGGGCGGCAAAAAGCTTTTGCCGGATTTTTATTAGACGATAGAAAGGAAAAAAATAATAGATTACACAAGACAGGAACAAAGAAAAACTCTGACCCCACTCTACCACCCAAAACAGCCACTCGACTCTAGTAACTAAAAAGAGAAGAAGCCCTGTCAACAAACAGAGGCACCAAAGAAAGAAAAGAGAGGGGCTGGGCTACTGACTGGTTCTAGCATTGGATTTCATCGCCAACTGATATTGATCAAACTCCTCTTTGCATAAGAAGACCACCTCCCTTGATTGCAAGCTTATTGCATATATTTTATATTAATATTGCAGTTTTAATTCGTTGTAATTTCTGTAGACATAGTCTACAATTTTTAGTTTCAGAAATAAAAACCTTGTTAGACCAAACTATAAAACTGACAAAATATTATATATATTGGCACAAAGACAATTTAACAATTACACTTATTTCTATACGAGGACAAGGACAAAAATTTAATATGTTATAACATAAAGACAAATAACAAAATATAAAATTAACAACTAACTTATACTAGTTGGTGGTATATTAGTGTTGCCTGAAATCATCTTAAATTTTAGGCACATGAACTATAGAAAAAGTGAAAAATTAAATAATTATGGAATGCCGTTTTTTTTGTTATTGATGAATCCAGGGCAGATTTTTATTTTGAAAACCAAATCTGGACCACAATAGCCGGTAAAGGGCTCCTCATCACCGTAGCCCAGTACGTCCTCAGGAGTCGCGTTCTATGGGCCACATGGGCCTAGAAGTCGGCTGCCATTTGTCATGTTCCTTCCTCTCTGATTTTTTTTTTTTTTTTTGTAATGTAAGGACACATTTTCTTGTTTCAATTATAAGAGAGATATATGGGCCCGAAGTTTGATGATTTGTTGTTTTTTCAATGAACTTTCGTGTACCATCTCTCAAGCACCCACTAATTGACGAGTCTTTTATCAAGGACACATTTGTCTCTGGAGAGATATACTGTATCAGATATATTGGCCCGAAGTTTGATGATGTGGTAGTTTTTTTTTTCATAGTCTTTTTTCAGACAATCCACGCACTATGATGAGTTTACCTTAAAAAATCATCCATTCTAACCACGAAGATGGGATGCTTGCATGACAGTAATAGTAATAACTCCACACCCTGATAACTATACTACCATAGACGGTATATATATATCAAACACACATGGACTCGCAGCTAGCGTCTCCAACTCATTGAGTGGAAGGACAACTGGACAAGCTACCAGCCTACAAGCTAGGCAGAGAGAGCACTGTCATATTCCCCCGGCCCGGAATGTACAGCGCACGACATATACTACCATGGAATGTCTCGATCCGTGCCAGAATAGGCAGCGCGCTGCACGGCAAAACAAATCTCGCCGCCGAGGGCATCATTACAGCCGTGGTACGCGCGCATATGGAATCACAATGCCCTAGCCTAGGGTTCATGGATCCGTACGTCCAGCTCTAGCAGCGTGTGCCGATCAGCCCGGCCATCATATGTTACGACGACTACTACTACGTGGCTCTGCCGTGGCCAGCCGATCGAGTGATAAAATCACAAAATTAAAGTCCCTCCTGACGTGACAGGCGCGTCTGCACAAGTGCCTAGCTCTAGTAGCTATACTACTACACGTAATAACAACACAGACTGTTTGGAATTAACGCAGTTGGCCCGGTCCATGCGGTGCGGCCATCCATAGTATGGGCCGGCCGGGGTGGGCAATGCGCCAACAATGCAAGAAGAACGTGACCCCGGGCAGCAACGATGCGCGGGTACGTAGTAGTAGGTGCTACCTGTCAGAGAGACAATAACTCAACGAATAATTATGAGTTCATACTAAATATACCCCTGAAGGGTTAAGACTATATAAAGTAACATGTACACATTTATAATGAGAGAAGAAAATACAAGTTCCACAATATTGGTTGTTATGTTTGGTTGTCATGTGTTCATCTATTATGCTATTAGGAAGGGAGACAGGATATCATTTACAACTTCTACACGTCTCTTCTTGGGATCGGAAACTGGAAAACGGATCTGGCGATCCGTGCATAGGCCGATTCTTAACACGTTATTAGCAGCTCTTCCAACTAGGTGAGACGTTTTTAATTTGTTGAGTTGATGTTTTTGGATCTTGAAACATGATGCTAATCGTGGTTTAAAATCTTTTTTTTTTCATCGCCTTGCCTCCTAATTGAGCTCGGCTCACGGGGCGGATGGCATGTGGCCTTCGTGTTGGCGGCCGGCCGGCAACGCTCCCAGCGAGATTTGAGGAGCCACGTCAACAAGTAGTGTATGGATGCGATCTGCGTCTGGTTCATGTTCCCACGAAAGAAAAAGGCAAGGTCTTCGTCATTGAGAGGGCAGGCCTAGATTTAATCCCGTAGATTAATGTTACTAGATGCCTCCCTCCCAAGAATAAAGAAGTAGATCTGTTATGTATTGCTCTATTTGCATTGGATCGATTTATAGCTAACCTCGTAAATTCATTTTTTGATCCATGCTTGATGCACCGGGGCGTTGCTGCCGATCTTGGAGCGCCGCCTACTGTCTAGTGCACACGCGGCACTGCCCTCGGCCACAAGAGCAAGCCTTGATCATCTCGACAACATGCTACGATCTGACAGTTGCTGCGATCTCGGTCGGCTCCAAATAGTCGCTGCACAGACAGGTCTGTGGCCTTGCCTATATGCCCTACGCGGCACGAATTTTCCACGACATCAAATGTGTCATGGTTTGTCTATCAGTCTCTTCGCTATTATTGTTCTACTAGATTTATTATATTATAAATCCTGTAGATTTTAATATTTCTATTAGATCTTCTAAAGGCGTACCAGACAGTTATATATATATATATATATATATATATATATATATATATAAACACCTGATGTGTTCTACTAGTAATTTTTTCGGTATGCTCTATGAATCTTGGTCATGATACTGACATGATAGCTTGTTAGATCTTTGTATATTATTAGTTTTTTCGGTTGTTAAACCGTGTTGCCATACATGTGTTGTTCAAGTTCTACAAGATTAATCCTGAAGATTAGATATATATGCTAGTAGATCATTTTTTTTCTTGAACAAACATGTTGGACATGCCGGATCGAGCTCTACATAGTTTTTTTAATTGACATATTGCTCTCACTACCACTATACTGAAACCACACCGCCCAAAGCGTGATGCTTAAAGTTGCCGTTGTTCGGCTTGTGCTACTCGCATACCATCGTTGAGTGGTCAATATGCACTTGCTCTCCACTACGGTGGTGCAGCCTCGTCGTCGCCTGTTGCGGCAACACTATCTTTCCTCGATATTCTCATATCGTGGTTCAATGCAATCAATCCATCGTGGTGTGATAATTGTCGTGCCTATGATTGGTGCACGTAAATTTAGATGGTTGTGTTGTCATGTAGCTCTTTTATGTGTTTGAAAAGCCCTGAAGGTTTATTTTTGTGGTAATATCTTGCTTATGAGCTTGAGCATACGGCATATATATATTTTTGCTATTAAAAAAACCTGAAGTTAAATATAATAGCAGGAATATTTATGGTAGTGATATTCTATGCAAATATTTTATGATTTGAACCCGACTGTGTATCTTTTAGAGTAATAATTAATTTAAATATTATGTTTTTCCAATCTATAATCTAGAAGCTGTTTTTTTTAGGTTTATGAGCTTCCATAAATTTTGTGTTAAAATAGTTTTAACCCCTTGGAAGTTTTCATATTGATTTGATATTGTCTTTGCAATATTCATATGTATGATTATGTTTTCTATGGGTTATATAATCCTGAAGTATTATCATAAGACCAATATAAATACTCTAGAAATAAAAGCACGTATGCTTGGAAAACAATGGGAAATAAACGAAACACGTATGATTTAGAAGACCATTTTTTCTCTCTCTCTAGCGCTTTCTTTTGCTTTGGTTATTTACCCGAAGTAACCTGAAGAAAAACCATTGCATAAGACTTGTTGGTATGTTACATCTTAATTTGGGATTCATTTTGTATTTTTCCCTGGAGGAGAGTTAATACCCTGTCAGGTATAATTGTCAAACATGATTATATAGGATTACAACTCCAGTTGGGTCAACATAAGATCTAAAGTCACCATGTGTGCCCTTGTCTCTCTGCTGCAGAACGAGTATGAGGTGTTATCCTATTTTGTGTCTTTAAGCTAATAGATAATTCATTCCCTTGACAACAAGAAGTTGCTATAAAAATATGAAAATGATTAATATTCTGAGATTTTTTTGGTTAGTGCGAAAGCATGATACTTCTTCCCGATGAAACAAATTTATGAAACCCTGGAGTATTCATAAAACTCAGAATTATAGGTACCCACAGTCTCTGAAATGATATTGGGCATCATAGCGGAAAACCATTGTATTATCTATTTGTAATATAAGTTGGCTGATATGGATGGAGTGACTACTCGATAATATACTAGCTAGAGTCTAGTATACGCCACACCATACCTAATTTATTAAGATTTGTCTGCCAACTATCAGAAGATGCAAAGCAGAAACAAGTATGAATCCCATGTTACAGTATAGCTTGAAGCTAATTTTTATATTAATTATTGGTTCTAATAGTTATTCTAGGCTCTGAAAGGTCACATGGATCTTGCCAACTATGTTCTTAATATATACTTTACCTATGAAAGTTGCGCTATCAGTTGAGAGTATATCCCAAAAGGATATTGGTCGTTGTTGCTCTTGATGAACAATTTTTTTTTTGCATAAGTCAATGACTTTGCACTAAAATATTATTTCCCAGATAAATAAAAAATTTCAGGTCTTATCTGTTCTATTTTGAGAGCTTCTTTTCATGCTGAACAATGAATTGATCCAAACTAATATGGAACATGACTTTGTTGCAATGAATATAATGATCTGTTTTTTCTATATGGTACGAGTAATTGGGTCAAATTTTTGGGCAATAAAAAAAGATCTAGACTATGAAGTAATTCTGCATCCGAAATATCTACTCTGCAACCATGGATGAATGTTATATTCTTGATATCATACTTATGCACACGAACCTTAATGCGTCTGAAAGCGCAATGCCACCATTAATTATTTCTTTTTTCCATGCATATGACCTGGAAGGTCAATATATATGTAATTGACAGATTGATTGTCAAGTATACAACAATTGGTGAACATTGATCCCTGCAGGATTGTTATGGTCAGATTATGGGTTATGTTAATAACTACATGTGTTAAGTTAAGAAGGTTGCATATGTATTTGTTGAACCAAGAACTTGCAGAACAATGGTTTATAATTCACCAGAAGTTGTGAACTTGACAAGAAGTTGAGTAAACTCCTCCTGTAGAAAGAAATACATGCAGTATTCATGCAATTGCTTTAATAAAGTCCAAGCTCATTGCATATATCGCCCCCTAATATTAAAGTGTGTAATATTTCCCAAATGAATCACCACTAAAGCATACATATATACACCACTAGAAGTTGGTGAATGGGAAATTTTAGTATGCTATTAAATATCTCGGCATTAGGGGGAGATGAATGCCCATTTTGTGGAATTCCTTGATATTTATGGATCAAAACGCACAAATATAAAAACTCATAGCATGGAGTTATGCTAGTTAATTTTTGTATCTATGATGAGGAACTAGATTGTTCAAAATCTAAATGGATGCTTCTACCCGAAGTAGATGTGGATATACCCGGGATTAATTTCATATCCACTTGACCTTGGCGTTTTGATCAAATTATGCGAGGACGCCTGCAATTAAGATCTAGAGGCCTAAGTCACAAGCATATGCTCATAAAGCAAATTCACACTATGTGTGACAAAACTCCTCTATTCCTCCTATAGAGAAATCACCTAATTGGTGAGTTACCTCCCGATGAGGTTCATCCTGAAGATGAAAATCCTAGCAATGTGCGCGTAATATAAAGCTAGGAATATGGAACAATAATGGATATATCGTTTTGGGAAATAACGAAGATTGTTATTAAGTCGAAAAAAATACGTCGACACTTGTTTACCTCTATAATTGCTAGATGAGTCTCTTTATGAGAACCCGGATCCGGAATAAAGTCCATGGCAAGAGTGCTTGAAGCTCTCATATCGGGTCAAATGAAATATGCAATTGAGGTTGAACCAAAAATCGCTAAGTGAATATCTTGAACCTGATGTTCGGATAATCATGGGTCTTAATTGACTAAAGGGTGGTGAAAAGCGATGGTTCAAAAGGTCTTAATAGAGACCAGTTCCGACATAAGTTTTATAAAATATGTTCCGCTATGAATTTGGCTAATGGCATGAATTTAAATATGCACTTATTGGATTCTGAAAATCCATGGAGAGCAACATCAAAATCTCGTACCAATATTATAAACCCCTAAAGTTTTTTCCCTGAAGGAATATATGGTTATAGTCTGAATGCACCAAATAAATGAATTCCCTGGAAGGAATAAAGACCCATGTGAGAACCGAGATATAAGAGTGAAAAGAGGAACTCAAATGAACAAAAATATATGTATGTGTACTTATGATATAATGTGTTTTCCACCTGAAGATTTGGAATTGGAGTATCCTCGCTAAAAACCTATATGGTATTTTGGTGCTACTAGCAATACTTTCCCCAGTATGCTAGAAATACAGACTTGTGATGTTTTATTATGTATTGAAGATAAAGGTTCTCGAAGAATCTAGAATCAATCCCAGAAGGAGTTAAGACAATACTCAAGATCTCGGTCTATATTCCCGAAGAATCAGGACCTAAGATTGATTGGCTACAGCGGATGACTAACCATATCCAGAAGTTATGTGGTCTTAATACCGTTGATACCCCACCATTATTTATGAGGATAATGAAGCATGTGTTGCACAAATGCAAACGGGCTATATTAAGAGTAATATGATTAAGCATATATCTCCTAAATTTTCTATACTCACGAACTCCAGAAGCAAGCAGGGTGAGATAAATATCTTGAAAGTCCAATCATGTGATAATGTAGTAGATTTATTCACTAAGTCTTTACTAGCTACTGCATTTAGAAAATGTATCCATGATATTGGTATTAGACGACTGAGAGACTTGCAAAGTCCAGGGGGAGATCGCCCCTGAATTGCCCTTGATACTGGGTCTAGAAGATCCTGAAATTTATAATCATAGAGGTTATAAAATGTCTTGAAGACAATCATTGTACTCTTTTTTCCATAAATGAGTTTTCCAGAAGTTTCTCATAATGGTTTTTAATGAGGCAACAAGTGCAATACATCTAGCGGCACTATGTACTCTTTCTCCATATTTTTCCCACTGGGTTTTTAGGAGTTTTAATGAGACATGAGTTGATCGCGGTATTCGCCCAAGAGGGAGTGTTGAGAAACAATAACCCTACGGATAATTATGGGCTCATACCAAATATACCCCTGAAGAGTTAAGACTATATAAAGGAACATGTACCCATCTATAATGAGAGAAGAGAATACAAGTTCCACAATATTGGCTGTCATGTGTTCATCTATTATGCTATTGGGAAGGGAGACGAGATATCATCTACAACTTCTACACGTCTCTTCTTGGGATCGGGAACGATCCGTGTGGTTCTTAACACTACCGACTACTACTACCGTGCTACGCAACACGATGGCAGGCATATGATTGCGCGGCGCGCCCCATCATCGATCGATCGTCGTCGATCCGCGGCCTCATGATTCGGAGGCCCAGAATAATTTGACGCCATGCACCCCTGCCGTACTAGTACGTGCGTGATTGGGCCGGCCTGGGAAATTGTAGCCGCAGCGCGCGCGGCAGGATCCATATTGGCGATCGCCTCTGTCTGTCTCCGGCCGGGCCGGGGTTCAGGGCCCAGATGAGGTCCCGGGGTCCCTCCTCCACACACGTCGTCGCGCGCGCCCGTTGATTGCCTGCTGCCGCCAGCCCGCCGCGACGAAACGATCGGGCACCATCGCTCGCCTGATTCGCTGCGAGCGCGAGGGGTGCTAGTACGGTGACGAAACCAGACGGCCGCGCGCGCGGCGAGTGGTGGTGTCTGCGGCGGACGGCACGTACGTACGCCGGACGCCAGGGGCCACCAGCCGAGCCGAGCCGGCGGGCATCCATGATCCATGTACGTAGTACGCGCGTGCCGCCTGCCGCAATGTACTGTATGACATGGGCAGGGCGGGCATGGTACTACTGCACGCGCGCGCCGTCCGAACCGGGCTCGCCAGGCGCGTGACTCGCGTAATCAGGTGGACGGACTGATGCCACTCGCACGGACGGGGTGGTGTCCCGGCCGTGGTCCGTGCATTGCATGGGAATAAAGGGCGTGTTTGGTAACGTGGCCTTGGCCAGCCCGAGCACGGCTCGTATGGTGCAACGTCATGTGTTTGTTCACTTGGTCAAAATAAGGCTGGTTTCACTGAGATCATGTTTGATTCCCGGTACGAGAGGCTATGCTACTCTTCGGTACACATTTGGTAGCCTTACCACCACACTGTCACATTTCTCTTCTTCTTGACATTTCGTCGAGCACCATGCCTACGCGCGGACAGCTCAACACAGCAACGTCGATGGCTGCACATGCAAGCTCAGCGCCCAGCAATGGCGTGCGCGGTGCAACCTCCGGAGCTTGGCGATGGCGCGTGGCATGGCTTGGCTTCCATTTGTCACCAGGTCGGACTTCGCCACCATGGCCGCCGCCCGCCGACTCCGCCACCAGAGACGCGCGGTTGACAGTTTCCACGGAAAACAGAGGATGGCCGCGCCGGATCTAGAAATGGAAGCGTCATGCGTGTGCGTCGCGGGGACTACGGGTGGTGGGTGCTTGTTCAGTTGACCGACAGCGCGATGGCATCGACGTCGGCGCGACGCCGGACCGCCTGAGCCTGCCGTCCTCTCCCACAGGCGGTCGACCGCGCGATGGCGACGACGGTCCGCCAGAGGCCCGGCGGCACAGACCGTCTTCCCTGCGCCTCGACGCCGCGGCCAACCTCGCCCGCGCCTCCGGCGCCTGTTGCTCCTTCTGCCGCATTGTTGAGACCGAAGGAGGTGAGAGGCCGGAGGTGACCCAATCCCTCACCGGCTCACTTCTCTCGCTCCATCAGGCCGGGCTGCGAAAAAACGGCCACCCCCACCGTTTCCTGGGAGCCAGGCCAAATGCTGCTTTGACCATCGTGCGAGCGAGGCTGTGAAGCGGGCCTAGCCGATGCTGCGGCTGGGGAGCTCGGGCCACCCTCTAGGCCGCGTACCAAACACCCCCAAAATGCTCGGGGCCGGGTCGTGCGGCGCACAGTGACGGGGGCACTGCCGGTGTCTGTCCGCCGCTGCCACAGGAAGGAACCCCAGCAGCATGCAGCGCCGAATGCTGCGGCAGAGACCGCAGACACGACCGACGCGACTTCACGTCGCAGTTGCGCGGAAAAAGCCGGCCGGGGCGCGCCAGCCAATGGTGATTGTTGTTTGCCGCGGTACTGCCAGCGTGCACGAGCTCGCGTCTGTGCCTCGGAAACGCTCCGGCGTGACCAGCCAGACGCCGCCGTGGAACCACGTACCATTCTGTGTGCTGCTATATTTGTCACGTTAGGCTACTACCCAGCTGTTGATCGCTAGTAGTACTACCCAGCAAGCTGAGCAAGGTGATCTTCTCCCTTTTCTATTGCTTTTTTAAATATATATATATATATATATATATATATATGAAAAAATGTCTGCTTGTCACGACTGATGAAATGTTTTTTCAACTAAAATAATGACCGAAACTCTAGTATAATAAGTTGAGTTTAAATTAAATATAAGTTGACAGTAATTAAAATTGGACGGTGTGGGAGAGAACCTATACATCAACTTACTATGTTGTTTCGTTTTTTTTTTTTGCCTATATATGATGGTTCTCGAGAAACATTCTATTCTGGTTGATATTTCAAGACCCAGCTAGCTAGGTGAAATTATGAGGCCCTCACACTTTAGTTTTTTATTTTTTATTTCAGTGCTACAAAATCCGAATGTCTCAGGACTTCGAAAAATACCGGAGTACTACTATGCAGTAGGCAAGCCCCTTGTAAAGTTAATAAACCAATAAAACTGGTTTTAAAACAAAGATTTAAAATCAGCTCTAGCTCCAAAAATTCCTGTGCTATCAATAATGAGACAAGCTTTTGGAGCTAGATCGTGTACTATGTGCCTTGTGCTTGGTGCTCGACGTGACCATTGCCATTGTATATTGATAGAAGCCAGACCCCACAGAATAACAATTATTATGCTATTGTTTGTCACATTATGCTACCCGCTGTTCATGATCGATCGCTAGTACTACTTGCTCCGTGCCCAACTGTAACAAGATCGACCTGGCCTTTCTCAATAGTCAATACTCCCTCCATCTCAAATTATAATTATAAAAGATATTCCAAAAATTTTGAAGAGTAAAACATTTTAACTTTGATCAATAAATATAAAAAAATTATAAAGATTTATGACATCAAATAGGCATACTATAAAAATATAATTGATGACGAATCTAATGATACTTAGTTGACATAAAAATGTTATTACATTGTCATATAAATTTGGTCAAACTTAAAATACTTTGACTCTCCAAGATTCTTGGGATATCTTCTAATTTGGAATGGAGGGGCGAAGTACATTGTTATAACTATATATCTAAACATTAACTTAATGATTATAATTAAAACAAAACTTCAAATCTAAAAAGGACAAAACTTTTACAATTTAGAATAGAGTCTTACTGTTATTGTTGACACCGTTTTTGGTACGTGTCAATATAAACCTAATGCACTGATCAATGAAGGGATGGTTGTTGTTTCTTATCGGCGTCAAGGTACTGCTTGCCGATAGAAGAAGAAGGGTATTGCTGATTGAGAGTGTTGCCGATAGATGCAGGGAGATATAATGACGTCAACAGAAGACTGTCGATGGCAATAGAAGGAAGTTGCGGGTTGAAGGGATCTGCCGATGAAAAGTTTCATCGTAAGAAAGAAGGATAAGGAAACCGGTGACTTTTATGTTAATATTATAGTTTGTGTCCGACTCTTGCACGAGTCATTTTATTTCCTTAAAAATAGGAGTTTTGTTTAGGTATGAATCGTGTCTGTTTACAACTTCTTTTACCAGAGTATAAATATGTACCCAGGGACGGTGTAGAAAAAGAACATACATCAAATACAATCAAACAAATATATTATTTTCGTCTTACTTTTTCAGCTTCTACTTTTTTCGTACTAGTTCTAGCATATCTACGAGTTCTTATGGCGTCTCGACGGGCTGCCTCTACTTGATCCTCGTCAAGCTCGCAAGTTCCGCGTTTTGAGCAAATTGAGCCTTGACGTCCGGGCGCATCACTGTCGTCTCGTTCAAACTTGTTCTAGTTATCGTCCTTGTCGATTAACTGGTCAAATCGACTGGCACACATTTGGATATCGAGTTCGGGTATAAGCTCGAGGTGTTCGTAGATCCGACGCTTTTTGTGTCAACACCTCTTTTGCAACACCTGGTGGGACACTAGATACATCTCGTGATTACGATCATGGGTGATGCTACTGACGTCAATCCAAGGAACGTCATCGAAGTCTCTGAAGCAGATCTGAAAGATGATCAGAAACAGGCTATGGAGGAATACAAGCAGTTGTATCTGAAATCATTCAGCCTAAGCAGGAGTGGCGAAGCAGTCCAGAAGCAAGATCCGCCGTTGCCGCGGCAGGTCACTTTTGATGTCAATCCTATTAAGTTACAATATATGGTTAATACTACGTTAAATCAGGCGTTGATTAACCACTCTACGGTGTTGTCCAATACTGTATACAATGTTGTCATGCAATCTTTCAAAGAAGGGCAACCACCTAAGTATGTTGGTCCAGCGTATCATCAACCTGGATCAACATCTGCTACGACTTCATCGGTGGCTCCAGCGTTCCAACCTGTGAATCCTTCTGCCGATGAAGCCATACCACCAAGATCGAGCCCTGCAAGTGTCACTCGGTTGAGTACAGATCCGGTGGCATCGGCGATGTCAGGACTAGCAACTAAGAGTCAGTCAACTCCCTCCAATTGGTGGGGATACGGTATGCCTTCAAATCCATCTGCTGACTCTAAACTGATCCAAGGTAATAATACAACATGGAAGGGCCCCATGACATCGGTAATGCCTGCACAGCCGATGATCCCGATGACGCATTATGCTACATCCCCTCCAACTGTGTAGTTGCCATCAGAAGATCTTCAGATGGTAATACCTAAAGTGCCATATATGCCACAATCGGTAAGTCCTTTACCGATACAACAAGGCCCAACAACTGCAAGTCAACCCATGGCGGTGGTGAACCCTCAGACTGGAGTACCAGCACACCAAGGTGACCAATTTGTTGACTACTCCAGAGTACAGGAGCAACAGGAACTAGTTAGCTATCAGCCATCGACAAATTGCATGTCGTTGACTTGTAATCCTGGATGGACTGGTAAAACGCCGATCCAAAAACAGGTGGTACAACCTGGGTGTCAGTATCTGGAAAACGCCCAGAGTGGAGCATCGGTACATCAACCGATGAATATGATGCCACAGTATTTCCCAATGGGCATTCAAAGCAGTCCATCGGTAAATCAGCCGATGCACAATATTCAGCGGACTAATGTTACGCCTGCATCAGCTGCTCCGGTTTATTTACCATAAAGGTATGAAGAATCATATCAACCAGCTCAACCTGTCAACATCCAGTCAGTGCATCGGCAAGCTCAGGATGCATACTGGGCTGATAAGATCGCCGAAGTTATGAAAGAGCAATTTGGCATCAAGCCTAAGGTTAATACATACTCTTACCGGACGCCGTACCCTCCAGAATATGATTTGATTCCTCTTCCAAATCGGTACAAGGTGCCGGATTTCATAAAGTTTTCTGGCCAAGATAACACATCAACTATGGAGCACATCAACCGCTTCATTATCCAATGTGGAGAAGCAGCCAACAGAGATGAACTAAGGGTGATATTGTTCTCATCATCACTATCTGGATCGACATTCACATGGTTCGTTTCATTGCCTCCAAATTCTGTGATCACTTAGGCCGATCTAGAGAAGCAGTTTCACAAATACTTCTTCGCTGGTGTATATGAGAAGAAGATTACCGATTTGGTCAAGTTGAGGCAGCGTAATGGTGAATCGGTAGAGAGCTTCGTCCAAAGGCTCCGAGACGTAAAGAATAAATGCTACAACTTAGTGTTGGACGATCAGCAATTGGCAGATTTAGCCTTCCAGAGATTACTATCGTCCCTCAAAGACAAATATGCGGCTCAAGAGTTTGAAAGTTTGAGCCATCTTGTGCAAAGAATTGCCAACCAGGATACTAAAGTTTTCGAACCTAGGAAGACTTGGAGTAAAAAAGGATCTTTCGTTGAACAGGAAGAAGATTCCGAATCAGATGAAGAGCCAAGTATCGGCGTTGCTGAATGGGTAAAGGACAAGAAACAAGTATCCTGTCCGTTCGGCCAGAAGGAGACTGAAAGATTCACCTTCGACATCACCAAGGCCGATAGGATGTTTGATCTATTGCTTCAAGAAGGGCGAATCAAGCCGGCGCCTAATCAAGTGATCCCATCGACAAAAGAACTTAGAAGGGTCAGGTATTGTAAGTGGCACAACGTAACTTCACACAGCACCAATGATTGCAAAGTCTTTAGGCAGCAATTGTAGTCAGAAATTGAGTCTGGGCGGATTAAGTTTGAAAATTCTAAAGCTCAGAAGCCGATGAAGATTGATCAGCATCCGTTTCCAAGTAATATGGTGGAAATTAGTGGGAAGACTAAAGTGCTGACATCCGGAAGCTGCCAGGAAGAATGCATCGGTGGATCCTGAACATCAAATAACTATGCATGATGTGAACAGAAAGGGATTTACCGATGACAGAAAAAGCAAAGGAGTTATCGGTGAAAGTAGCAACGCCAGGGAACGTAAATATGCACCATATGGCGTCATAATCATGCACAGGCGGCCACAACAAGATTATCGGTGGTCGCAGGAGGAGCGATATCGGCGGCAGGAGGAAGAAAGGCGCCAAGAGTGGCATTGGCATAAAGATCATTGGAGGTGTCCCTTCTTCGTTCATTGCTGGGAAGAAGGCATCAAGCTGCCCACTGCCGATAATTGCCCTGAGTGCAATGAGTACTACTCTGTCAGTCGGACAGAAAAGAAACCTTGTTTTGACGATCGGGCATCAAACTATGGCAGACTGATCAGAGAAAAGAGGTCAGCGCATGATCGGCTGGGGGGCAAGCTCAGCGTACATGACAGACTTGGTAGGCATGTCGGTCAAAAGGAACTTAAGGAGATGGCTGATGCAAGAGTACTCGATGAAGAAATATTTTCCAGAAATCCAAACATAAGGAGTAATGCTGATACAAGCGGTGAAAAACAGTACCAGCCTGTTTGGAAAACTAATCTTCCTCAATGGTGCCCAAAGGGTCTGACTAAGACTCAGAGAAGGAGGATCTAGCATGAACGCCGAAGTGATCTGTATCACAGTGAGAACCCTTCACGGGAGAAATCTCCAGTCAAAAAATGAAGGCCAAAGCGCAAGGATAGGGATTCATCGGTAGAGATCAATATGGTTGTGATATTGCCGATGGAATTCATGGCGCCCGCCGATGATGAGGAAGAAGCTGCTGAGATGGTGCAATTGGTGTTGGACCCAATGGTAGCTGTCTTTGAAAAACCTGCCGATGATGAAAGGCAGCACTTAAGGGCTCTGTTTGTCAAAGGCAAAGTAGATGGGCAGCCAGTGTCAAAAGTGTTGATAGATGGTGGAGCGTCAATCAATATAATGCCGTATGTCATATTCAGAAAGCTTGGGAAAGGTGACCAAGACTTAGTCAAGACAGACATGAAGCTTAAAGATTTCGAAGGCAATGTGTCACCAGCTATGGGAGCCGTGTGCGTTGAATTAACCATCGGCAGCAAAACTTTGCCGACAATGTTTTTGTGATTAGTGGCAAAGACACCTATAACTTGCTACTAGGAAGGGATTGGATCCATGCTAATTGCTGCATTTCTTCCACAATGCACCAAAGCCTCGTGCAATGAGTTGGAGACAAGATTGAGGTCGCCCGGAGTAAAACCCCTTCAATTGTTGCATCGGCAGAATCGGAAACCTATGAGCAGACCAAGTGCATATCAGGAATCGATGAAATCGTACAGGTATTTTGGAGGGGAAAGATTATAGAAGAGAAATTTTGGTGCATAAGATTTTTATACTCCGAAATTGGGGGGTATGTGTTGACACCGTTTTTGGTACGTGTCAATATAAGCCTAATGCACTGATCAATGAAGGGATGGTTGTTGTTTCTTATCGGCGTCAAGGTACTGCTTGCCGATAGAAGCAGAAGGGTATTGCTGATTGAGAGTGTTGCCGATAGATGCAGAGAGATATAATGACGTCAGCAGAAGACTGCCGATGGTAATAGAAGGAAGTTGCGGGTTGAAGGGATCTGTCGATGGAAAATTTCATCGTAAGAAAGAAGGATAAGAAAACTGGTGACTTTTATGTTAATATTATAGTTTGAGTTTGACTCTTGCACGAGTCATTTTATTTCCTTAAAAATAGGAGTTTTGTTTAGGTATGAATCGTGTCTGTTTACAACTTCTTTTACCAGAGTATAAATATGTACCCAGGGGCGGTGTAGAAAAAGAACATACATCAAATACAATCAAACAAATCTATTATTTTTGTCTTACTTTTCCAGCATCTACTTTTTTCGTACTAGTTCTAGCATATCTACAAGTTCTTATGACATCTCGACGGGCTGCCTCTACTTGATCCTCGTCAAGCTCGCAAGTTCCGCGTTTTGAGCAAATTGAGCCTTGACGTCCGGGCGCATCGCTGTCGTCTCATTCAAACTTGTTCTAGTTATCGTCCTTGTCGATTAACTGGTCAAATCGACTGACACACCTTTGGATATCGAGTTCGGGTATAAGCCCGAGGTGTTCGCAGATCCGACGCTTTTTGTATCAACAGTTATGAAGTAAGATTCTTAGAGCATCTCCAACAGATATGGTAAAATAAATAGCTAAATTACATAGTTTAGCTCTTTTGTAAATATAGAAGTTCTAAAAAAAGAAGAGTTTTCCAATAGACTTGCTATTTCTCGTCACAAGATGATAAACCAGGTTCGCTTGCTATTTATGCCCAACGAGATTTCAGGAATAGCATACTTGCTATTATACAAAACCAAATAGAAGATCTATTGGAGTTCAATTTTCTCAATAAAAAGCTAAATATACAATACAGAACAAGGATAACATATCTCTTGGAGATGCTCTTAGAAGCAGCCAGCTAGGAGAAACACCGCCATCTCTAGAAATAATTTTGTAAAAATGGCTGGGAAACATATAGTAGTTAGAGCATCTCGAGCAATTTGCTATTTCTCACTTGCCAAATCTTGTGTTTTAGCAAGTTGCTATAATAATTTACCAAGTTGGAAAGATGCAATCTCCAACAATTTGCTATTTCTCACTTGCCAAACCAAAAAAAAAGAATATTAAAAAGGAAGGAAATTTGCATGCGGGAAACCGAGAGTAGGACTCGCGGGCGAGAGGATGGCAAGACGATGCGCGCTCACAAAAATGGCAAACCGATGCAATCTTTTGGTAAGCGTGTAGAATTGGCAAATCCAATTGATAAACTGTTTGAGAGTGTTTTTTGATTGATTTGCCAAATTTTAAAGAATCGCAAGTGATTTAACAAATTGTTGGAGATGCTCACAACCGTCTCTAAAAAGAATCTGTAGAGGAGGGAGCTGGGACAACTTGTGTCACGAAATCCATTTCTAGAGAGATGGTTATTGTCCCTAGGTCTTCCTCTAAAAAATATTTCTACAGTAGTGTGACATGCTGATTGACACCAAGTTCCCAGCTCTAAAATGCATGCACTGTATATTTAGAGTTTGTATGATAGTCTCTATGTCCTAAAATAGAAGTTATTTTTGTTTCTATAGAAGTCTGTCTTTTTTTTTAATTTTGATTAATTATATACAAAATAATAGTAATATTTATAATACATAATTAATATCATTTGATAGATTGTTGAATATATTTTATAATAATTTTATTTAGAGTTATAGATGTTGTACATATTTTCTATAAACCTAATTAAAGTTAAAAAAATTAACCTGCTCATATCTTATAACGTCATTTATTATTGGACGGAGAGAGTACATTAATTTTGTTTAAAAATAAATAAAAATCGCCCAACGATTACCTTTGTTACGCCCATAGAGCTTAATTTAGCAGTGACAAAACTATCGAGGTAGAGCTATGCTAGTTCGAAGTTTATTCATAGTGCTCCGCTCCATGTTTTTCAGCTATGCTTCACGCTTTTTTGCCAAACGGTTTTAGCTCCATGCACATAGCTCCAGAAAAAAAGTGGAGTTGTGAGAGCACCTAAAGAGGTACTCCACGAACTCTAGTTTTTTGTGGAGCTGCTCCACAGTGGAGTTTGCAGAGCAGAGTTTATTTGTTTGGGACTGCTCCACGAACTCTGCTCCACAAACTCCACTGTAGAGCAGCTCCACGAACTCCAGGTTTTTGTGGAGCACCTCTTTAGGTGCTCTCACAACTCCACCTTTTTTTCTGGAGTTATGTGCATGGAGCTGAAACCGTTTGACTAAAAAACGTGAAGCAGAACTGAAAAACATTAAGCGGAGCAGTCACAAACAGACCTACACCAACGCCATCTAAGCGGAATCATCATGTAGTTTAAGCTCAGCCACAGTACAGATAACCTAAAGAGAAAAAAATGTCCTAGGAGGCGCAGGGGGACATATATGCGCTGCGCACACACATGCACGACAGTGTAGGTTCGACGCATTAGGCGCCTAGGTAGGTAGCCTCAATTTCGACCTAATAATTAACAACGCAAGCCCCTCTTGCCAAGACAAAATTCCCTTGTGATTTTGCTTGTCTGCAGCGAGGGACGACAGGATTCCCGTGCCGACATATAGTACAGGTTAGTACAGTGGTTAACAAACCAGCCTACAGATGCAGTTTGTTATTGATCAGTACGTACTGCTCCATTCAGAAGAAGTGAACGATCCATCAAGTTTGTCCGTTGCCGCGTTGCGTGACTTCACGAGAAGAAGGTTTGGATTGGTTAGCTGGCAACCTGGCATGCATGATAGTATGCTACTACTACTATGATGGCAGAGTTTTTTCCTGCTCTCTAACTATAGCACTTAATTTGCAGTTCTACCAAGTAGTGTGCCATATCATGTATGCCACACGTACTATATAGATGTGGATGGGCGTAGGCCTCAGCTGGCCACGTTGGTGGATCAGAGACTTCGGTGCTTCTGATTGGCATTGCTCAATCTTTCTTGGCTTAAAGCTGCATTCACTGGCGCTGTACGTGTAAATTATGCGTAAAACAGATAGAGATGAGCATCTATTCACTTAGCACTCCATTTGTTTCAAATTGTAAATCGCTTTGATTTTTTTAATAGATGTATATAAAAATAACAAAGCAACTTATTGACAAATAAAATGAGGCTATATGTTAGTTATCAAGGTCTAGAAATAACCGTACTAATCAAAGAAAATAAAATTAACTGCCCTCGTGCATATTGATAATTAAATTACTCTCCACTGTTACTATGAACAAAATAGCCCAAGTCAGGCATTTATTCAAACTAGTCCATCAACCCGTACTCTCGCACGGGTTAGAATTTTAGGAGATATAAGTATTAGATATTGTATAATACTTCCTTTATTCTAAATTATAAGACATTTTAAGTTTTCTAAATATGCTATTTTGTACTATATATCCAGGTAGTATATCTACGTCTATAGTAAAAGTTGTGTATTTAAAAACTCAAAATATCTTATGATTTGGAATGGACGGAGTACATCAGACTATAAAGAATTACTTATATTAAACTGTATATTTTTCTTAATTTATTTTCTAACATTATAGATATAATAGATATTATGTAGTCTATTTCTAATTAACTTAAACCTATTAGTTATATTTTTTCAAGGAACCAATCAATATATTTTTTATTCTTTTTGTGTGACACCTTGTATACTTTAAATATGCAGTTATTATGAAACTTTATCATTAATAATGGTGGCTCTTGTTGCATCATGTATCTTATAAAGTCATTAATCTAAATTTTATTTTATTTTTCAAATTTTATTCTTATTGGCTTCTCTAATTCTTTTTTCTCTTCTCAAGTTAAGTTGAAACTCTTATAATTATTGTATATTTCATTAATTCTCTTCTTGCACTTTTTAAAAATAAGGATTTTAAGTCATGGAGTATGTTCTTTAGTACTACAATAGCATCGACCATTATTTTAAACATACACGATATTTTATATGTCACGGAGCATGGAGTAAGATCTTAGATAGGGTAGTAGTCCTAATCTCAATAGAATTTTAATGATCGACTATTTACTCCAAGGTATTCTAAATTAAATAAAGGCCAAAACAATATAGAAATAACTGTTCTCCCACATTTCAACATAGTCATATCAAATATTTTAGTTAAAATACGTAAATATCTCTAAAGTAACAACCTATATAAATTATATGTTATGGTTACTAATATGATTTTAAATATTTTTTTAGTATCATTAGTATATGAGTTATCTAAAAAATATTTTTTTATGTGAAGAAATATAAATATATATTTTATTGCTCATGTATGTTGTCGTTATGCATTTACTTTAACCAATCTTACTAAATGATAGAGGAGGGGTTGATAACTTACCTGTTCTATTTGTTCTCTAAACATTTTATAAATGAGATGTTGATAATTTAGATGTTATTTGTGGGGTATTTAATTTTTCTAATAATGAGATGAAAATTGAGTTATGTAAATTATCCATCATAATATGAGGAAGTTAGTACTTCAATGCAAATGTATGTCTACATTAGATCATGTTTCTTAACAATATATGTTGGTAATATAAATTAGTGTCATGAGTTAGTTTATATTGTTTTACACAATGACAGAAATGGGTAGTTATTTAGAAAACACAATAGATCTAATAATTGTTATTATCATCAATGATGATTAAGTCATACCTAATTGATGGTAAGATTTTTTTTATTTTTATGAGAATTTCAATGATTTCTCTTTTGTTTCTAATCAAATCTTCTAAGGATTAACATGCACGCTCAAACAAGAACATCTAGTTAGAATTTATAGTATTTATATTTTTTCTAGTGTGATATATTTAGTTGAAATCTAGTCTTAAGTTATATAAATTTTTGACACAACCTATTTTGTGTCTTTGTAAATCCATAATTTATCTTTTAACTTTTAATCAAATTGTTGTATTTTTCGGATGTTAATTAGATATTCTAGTATTCTTTATATTTTATTAAAAATCATTAAAAGAGTCTATATCTTAGTGGTATTTTTTTCCAAATAAGTTGAATCTCAACAACTAAACATGTTGAATTTGTTATATCATAAGATTATATGTGTTTAGTATTATTTATATATAATAGAGTGCATAAAATTAATAATATTTATATGACATAATGTTTTAGTAAAAATAAATAAACTTATTTAAAATAATAGCTTATAAAATTGAACATAGCTCGTCAAGATTTTCTTTTAATCTACTTTTTTGTTTAATAGTTTAATAACGTGATATCTACTGCCTTTAACGCTAAAAAGGAATAATTAACCAAGGTACCATAGTTGGTGGGGCCGAATGATGGGTGTACTTTTTAACCTATTTTGAACGTGCCTGCTCAAGATTTTCTACGTACTGCTAATATATCTAGTTTTTTTAATAATAGATTAACTGACCATATACGTAATTTTGACACAATGTTAAAGGTTTTCTTTAATTATATTTTATAATAATGGTCAAGGTGGATAATTTAAATGCAAACTTAGGGGGGGGGGGTCATTTCTAATTATTTTTTATAACAGTAGATGTGGATAATTTATACATAAATCCAGGGGGTTATTTTGAATTATCTATTATAATGACAGAGGTGGGTAATTTACATGCAAAATGAGGGGGTTACTTTATGTATTTTTCATAATGGCGTGGTGGGTAATTTTTTAATAAACTATAATTGATCCAATGGCTAATAATTTTTTATGATGATTAGAGTCTACCAAATCAAAGGCCGGATGTTTCTGATTATTGTGAGAATTTGTAGGATTTATTTTTTTTCTTAGTGTGTCTGGTCAGAATTAACGTGGTGTCTCCGTTGGAGCCTCCATTCAGTAATAATAAGATTATACACAATATAATAAAAAAATAGAAACATGCTTGCATATTTATTGTCTTGTCGGTGAAAACTAGACCTTGCTATAATAAATCAAGTAGTTCAGCGCTATGTTAACACATCAACCGATAGATGACTAGACGTTCATACCTGCCCCTCGACTAGGCAATAGGAATGCATGATGACTACAACTTTAGAGACCCATGAACGTACAAAATAGAAACGTACGTGTAGTTCCTACACATCAAAGGGGTTAAGGTGAAGTTGCTTGACTGTACTTCCTATTCGCACTACTCTTTATAGTGACATTTTTCATATCATGTTTAATATTTCTTTCATCATTTTAATTTACAAGAAATGTATGCAGTTTGGCACTAACATGAGCACTGTTCATAAGATACAATTAAGCAACGCCAGCGGACCGAGATTGGGCCATGACGGAACCCCAAAGCAAACAGGCCAAGCAGTAGGCTGCACCGGCTAATATATTCAGCTACCTGGACCGATATATATGTGCATATTCTCTCTGGCACTAACAACTCCAATTCCAAAGGACAAGACACATTATATAAAAGACACACTAAGGATACAGATATAGAAAGAAATCAATGGCACAGTGCATTGAGAAAACCATATGGGTATCTAAGTGGGTAATTGCTAATGGAATTTAAATTAGATTTTGGGAAGACCATTGGATTGGTAACACTAGCTTAGCCATTGTATATTGGCCTCTGTATGTTATTTGTGAACGTACAGTAAGGCAAAACTGTTCGGGAGCACTAGTACAGGATTCCTTTTAGGAGACGGTGCAATTTCTTGACTGGAGGTGGGCACTTTTATGGCCCGCCTCCATTATTGGCTGCGAGGTCAGCGTCTGGTCAACGCCCAAACGCCCGCCTCCGTTAAAGGTTAATGGGGGCTCCATTAATCATCTATTAACGGAGGCGAGCATTATAACGTGGCTGCCTCCATTAATCGATTAACGGAGGCGGTCACATTAAGGTGTCCGCCTCCGTTAATAGATGATTAATGGAGACAGTTGTATTAAGGTGCCCGCCTCCGTTAATATTACGATGCACGCCTCCATTAATGGATTCTACGTATATAAGTGTCACTTAGGGTTCGGGAGTCTCACACCTGACCAACCACTCTCTCTTTTTCTCTCAGGATACAGCGACGACGGCGGCGGCGGCTCTCCCTCTCTCCCTCCGTCCACTTTCTCCTCGAGACGCGCCTCCTCCCATCCCGGCCAGCCGGTGCAGCCTCCCTCGCAGTGGCATGGGCCGTGTGGCCTCCATCTCGCAGGTGCGTGCTGCACCACCACGACGCCCCTCTCCCTCTGGCTCCACGGCTACCTCGGCGACGGCGTACGCGGCAGCCTCGGCTACCTCGGCGGCAGCGGCTACCTCTGCGGCGACGAAGGCTCGGAGCGGGAACACCAGATTCGGCGGTTGCTCAGCGCGGGGATGGCGGATACGGCTCACGTCGGCGGGCCGGCGCGAGGATGCGGCGGCGTTGGGGCTGCGCGGAGCAGGCGAGCTCGCCGACGGGCTCTGAGCTTTTTTTTATATTTTTAATCCATTAACGAAGGCGGGCAGGTTATGCGCCCGCCTCGGTTAATCTCTGTCTTTCCATTGGAGGCGGTCGTGTTTGCTCGTCACCATTAAGCAAAAACGACCACCTCCATTAAGGTTTGTGTACTAGTGGAGGTATGGGATGATGGTGAAAATCTAATGTTAACATTCGGAAGAAAGATGACGAATAGTACTATGGATCTTTGGGAGGAACTATGTAGTCTGATGGAGGAAACTTCCCTCTCTCAGGAGGAGGATCAAATTTTGCGGAACTTCATTTCTTCTAGGAAGTAAACTGTACAATCCTTGTATGCTGTGATTAATCATAGAGAGTTAACTAACCCCAAAATATATGAGTCCAATCTGGCAGATAATAATTCCTCCAAGGATTCAATTTTTCTATGGCTTTTTATCTAATAACAAGTTGTTAACTAGAGACAACTTAGCTAAAAAAGAAGAGATGTTAGTGGTCCTACAAGTATTTTCTGTAAGGAAAATGAGCATATCTTCCATTTATTTTTTGAATGATATATGAGTAGCAATGTTTGGCTTACAGTCTCAAATATTTTAGGTGTGAACCTGGGAAATTAAAGGACTTAATTTGAATCCACTGCTCAGTTTTGGGTAGCAAATAAGAGTCACAAGCTTACTAATATAATTTAGTCAGCAGTTTTTTTGTCTATCTGGAAGCTAAGGAATGAGATTTTCTTTCAGGGGGCTATATGGTCAGGGATGAAGCGAATATTGATGCGGGTTGTCACGATGTTAAGGAGATGGAGGCCTTTGTTCAAACGAGGCGTGGACGTACAAGTGGATGAGTTTACAAGTCGACTGGTGGTCAGAGCATGTTCACCACCTCAAATTCTGTGGAAGGAGAAAAGCAAAACCGGTTGATGTGCAAATAAAAGACACATTGGTCAGGCAACAACTCAACAGCCAAAAACTATTAAATTAAAACTGAACTAACTAAACTGAAGGGAAATGTGGTTGCATCGTCAACAAATTTGGCTCCGATGTCCTTCCTTTTGTTGGAAGGTTCTCCTATTACATTTTTTGACATGCCACCAAAAGTAAATCATGATTCCACCAAAATGTCTTTTTTGACTTTTCAAAGGTAGCTCGATCGGTAACTTGCTATAGCAGATTGGTTAGGAACAACGTATAATAGAGCCATAGGACTCAGTGAAAAAAAAGGGGGAAATGCAACCATTGTAGAGAACATTCTTTTTGCCATGAACTAAAATATACTTTGCTGGTGGCGTATTTTAAAAATCAATTATAGTCATGTCAATCTGGCAGCATGGGCATACCACCATACCTCTAGGGGTCGTCTTCCGGATGAAAGCTATTGGGAAGCTAGAAGAATCTTTCAAGTTAAGCCAAGCAAACGTCTAAGTTAGCATCGTCCCGGCAATTTGCAATAAACATGGGTTTGGAGATCGATGAAAGGAAATGGATGCATAAAGCAGCAGTACGTATTAGCAAAGGCACTGCCCAAGTGCATTTTGTTTATATATAGCGCGCGCGTAGGACCCGGCCGGGAGTAGGACGCACTGATGGCTAGAGCAGAGACGGCAGAGGTTAGCAATGCTTCCAAACTTTGCATTTCACACTTGCATCATTTCTTTCACCAAATCAAATCCCGCTACCTACTCTATATCCATCCAAATTAATCCCCACATGAGATCTCCCAGGATTTGCACTGACTAGTAAGTTTGTTTGCACACGTCGTACCGCCACCGGTAATGCGGCGCAGGTATGCGGTTTTTCGTATCGAAATAAATGGAAGAATGCCGCTTTGCCATCCGGCCAAGTGCAAAGACTGGGGCTGTCATTCTTGTTTCGGCATGGTTTGGTAGAAGCCGAAGCCACGAAATGAACAGGATGGGAACAAGATCGCCGAGAATTGCGTTTAGCACGTACGGAGTAGATGCCTACGTACCTATGTTAGTTGTAGGAGCTGCACGAGCACGCGACGGAATTGTTGACCTTCTCTACGTGCCAAATAGAGGGCCGGTGTATGTACATCATATGCATGTCTTCTCGCTTGATTTATTTAGGTCACAACAATGATTTATTTCTTTATTTCGTAAAGAAATATCAATCTCAAATATAACTAAGCATATGACCCCTTACACTACCAAGAAATGAAATATTCTTGACAGCTGAAACTCTAAAGAAATTATTTGTAGGGATCTGTGCTCCCTACTCTTGTAAATGAATTTCTCTTGCTCTCTACTCTTGTCATGCTTTCTTCATAGCTGGTGGAAGGACAATTGCTTTAGTGGTTTTCGGCCCTGAAGGCTATTCTGTTCTTTTAGTACTGGTACATCTAATCTAACAGACAAAGAAGTCATGATTTTACTCATAAATAAAATGGGAGAAAATATACCGTAATATTTTGTTCTATAACTCAATGCTCCAAGAGAAGATATCAATTTGCCTCGATAGTTATATCTTAATTTACTGATACGTCACAGAGCATTAGACCCACATGATTAAGCTAATGTGGCAATTAGAGTGGTGGGATTATGGTTTTGGATTAATTAGTAGCATCATTTACTCAACATGGCATGTTAGTTAGTGCTAGATTGAACCAAATTAGTACCACTAACCTCCTATATCGTGGTTGTTAATGCGTTTCTAGATCGACATGCTTGCTTGTATATCATGATTCCTGACTTCTTGATTTGTATCTTCTGACAAAATTAAGGCGTGTGCAGCGTGATTGTTGCTAATTGATTTCACATTAACGAAGGACCACATAAATTATGCACATGCTAGTCTGATCCGGTCACCAAATAATGATCAACCTAAGTATCTATTTCACATTGCTCCTTCTCCAAGTGCTCTGGAAGAGCCAAAAATGAAGAGAGGAGTCACAAATTGAGCCTCCCATTCTACAAAAAAAGGACGATTCTAGCTCCTCTGTACGCCTCTTCTTCCTAGGGTGTTTGATCCAGTTCTCATCCTGAAGCTGCTGCTAGAGCCAGAACTAGATCCCTGCCAAAAATAGGCCATAAGACTCTAGTTCTACAAACTAGCTAAAAAATCTCACAGAGATGAGTGGTGATTTTGTCCAAAAGTAATAAAATAGCAAAATATATGACTAGTTCTAGCTCTATAAAACCTTAATTAGTCGATCCGCCAAATAGAAGGAATTAGTATGACCTTGAAGGCATGAATTTCAGGCCATGTTAAGATCCATAGAGCTAATAGTTAGGTGCCAATAATTAACTCCTTAGATGATGTAGACAGATCTAGCTAATAGTTAGCTTAATAGACAACTAATAACTATTCAACTAGTTGGATCAAACTAGCTAATATTAGCTATGAACTATTAGCAACTAATGGATCTAACAAGACCTTAGTTGTATCATTGACGATACGTAAATACGTAATAATAAGAGCATATCAGAACCACACGAGCAATGTAATCTGCTAATAAATTGGAGCAGTAGGTTTTTTCGCGTAGCATCTTTTGATCTGTGCGACATGTTAGTTAGCACTAGACCCAACCAAACAATAGAACTAACCTCCTAGATTATAGATATCATGGGGAAACTCATTTTTAAGAGGTCACACATGCATATCATGCATATGATTTGTAAAATCTTGGTTCATATCCGATCTTGTGACAGAATTAAGCTTGCAACAAAAACACTTGTGATTGATCATTCGACCACTAAAATTTCACACTGCCTAATCCCGTCACCGCCTAATATTAAGCCACTAGTTATTCCTTCTCTCCCCGAAGTATGAGGCGCATGCACAATAAAATTCAATTTTTTGTTTTTTAAAAAAATTGTATAAGTATAGATCAGGCTCACGTACAGACACACAGACTCTCCCCAATAAATACATGTTTTTTTTCGAAAGATCCATTGCTGGCTTTCATTGATAAGAGGGAAAGAGTATAGTTACAAAGGTCCTGGTGCCAGAGGCGCCTCCTATTTTGCAAAACCTCCCCAAGATCGTGGAGGTCCTGCCACCCCTAACCTCATATGCCTAGATTAAATTACAAGATATGAATGCAGCTATGGTTAACCATGTTTTAACTAAGGTCTTCCTGACCATGCCGCGGCAATATCGCCTCTAGGCCTTTGTTTCCTGCTCTGATCCACACTCTGATCTCTTCCTGTATGGAGTGAAGTACTTGAATTGGAGATCTTTCCCTATTGTTGAAAATTCTATTGTTCCTCTCCTTCCAGATTTCCCAAGTAGTGAGTACCACTATTGAACGAACGCCATTTACCTTTGGCTCCGGTGTCTCGCTTGCCAAGTCGAGGAGCCAAACGTCAAGGTTCGCACTCTGCTGCCAGTTTGCAGGCCGCATCTTCAGCGTCGTTGACCATAGTCCAACTCTGTCCCAGACCTCCTTTGAGAAAGCGCACTCTTGGAACAGGTGCCAAACTGTTTCAAGATTTCTAATGCACAACTGTTTCAATAAATACATGTTGACACACACACCCGCTAACATATGTCATATCTATATGAGCACCTTCCAAAATTGACCTCATATGGGTATATTAAGATTGATGAAGTCACCACAAACTTTTAACGGAACAGCAATTAGCCTGGCCCTATGAAAAGTTTATATATAGCACAAAAGTGTTATTTTGATTTGTATTTACAAAAAAAATCTAATTATCAAACTTTTGTTGCCATAAATTATATACTATATGATACATTAGCCGTCAAAGTGTGGTCTTGAAAATTGCACCAAGTCAAATGACTCTTTCTTTGAGATAATGGAGGGAACATTGTCCTAGATACATATGCTCAGTTCTAATTGAGTTTTAAGTAAATCTCACAATACATATGACCCTTAATACTCTAGGACTTAATTAGTACTCCCTCCATCCCAAATTGTAAGTCATTCCAAGAATCTTGGAGAGTCAAAGCATCTCAAATTTGACCAAGAATTATAGACAAAATTATAAAGATTTATAACATCAAATAAGTATACTATGAAAATATAATTGATAACGAATCTAATGATACTTATTTGACATCATAAATATTATTATATTGTTATATAAGTTTGGTCAAACTTGAGAAACTTTGACTCTCCAAGATTCTTGGAATGACTTACAATTTGGGATGGAGAGTACGTAATTTGCTATATATATGGACGATATAGTATTTTTGTTTTTTATTATCGTAGCATCATTTATTCAACGTGGCATGTTACTTAGCACTAGACCGAGTTGATCAGCTGAATAAAGCAAACCTCCTTAGGGAAACCACAATGTTGCAGAAAAGTTGTCCATAAACATTAAAATATTATGTACCAGTTAGCTAAAATATTGTAGAAGTGATCCATATAGCAGTCCATAGCAAAAGATACTCATAGTGCTATGGACTATCCATAAGGATTAAACAAATATTATCCTTTGTTATTTCTCCCTCTCTCTCACTTCAGATTCTATCATGAAAGGTCTATATACATTGTGGCAACAACCATAACTATAATCTACTTACACAAAAGCTTCCCATATAGACTACTTGGTCCATATACATTGTGGTTGCTATATATAACTCTATTGTTTATGGAAAAATGCATTTCGATCGATCAGGCTTGTTTGGGGTCACACATGCCTTATAGTTCTAACTGAATTCCAGCTAAATCTAACTACTATGAAATATACCTATAGGCATGTGACCCCAAGCAAGCCAGTTATACAACAGAGATGGGAGATTTCTTTTTTCACTCGAAAGATATGAATGATGACTCTGTCAATGGATTGTGTAACCCATTGCCCCCAAGAAAAGAAATTAGTTTGACCTCGATCAGAGCATGAAAAGCGACACAGTAATACACTGCTAACATGCATTGCCAAACTGACAGTCTGTCCAGACAAAAGCAATGACATCTCAAGGAAAAGTAAAACTAATGAAGCTAGACTGAATTAAGAAGCTAGTGGTAGACTAGTTATTGTTGTCCGTACAGTTTTGGTAATACAAGCATTTCAGTCTACATCTGTAGAGATTCTCCATGGAAGAGCATCCAAACATGACCATTAGCACCTCCAGACGACACCATGTAATACGAGAGATAAAAATACTAGCACCTCACAATCTGAACTGTCACAGTGTTTTTCTTATCACTTTGGTTTTGCCTCACCACATCTGCACCCACAAATGGACGAAAACAAAAGAATTGTTTAGGGAACAAACTAGCAGTAGTAGGGCTATTATTATTAGAATCCTCGCGTCCAATGGCAGCCAGAAAGGGATTAAGAAAGGGGGAAATACTAGGTGTAAAACTATTTTCTCAGGATCTGAAGAACATAACAAATGCGTTGCGACAATCCGGTGTTCTGCCCACGGTTTTATTGGCATGTGGGAAATATTTCCGGTGAGCGGTTTCAGTTCTCCCTTGGACTGCATCTAACGTGTGCACATCAACAGTTAGCAAACTGCGAAGGGAACATTTGTTCTTATTCCCCAGAGCACACGTCAGGAACAGTGTCAAGTATATAGTTGTCTGTCATAGAGTATTAGACAGACTAAGTTTAATGATTGAGGCACCTTGTCAGCAATTTTCTTGGGAGCACTACAATGGCTGTTGTGCCCCGTCTTTCTACTATCATTCAGAAACAACAGAAACACAAGTACACGTTGCTCTAGTATTTTATGTGCAGAAAAACGAGATGTTCGGTCTCAAACTTGTTTTATTTTTTTCTGTCCGTGCATGCATGACACTTTCTTCAAAAAGTGCAGTTCAGAGACATCTAAAAGTGCATTTGTGTTTACGAGTGCAGCCCAACAATGCAAAGTAATATGTATTTATACCCTAGGTAATTACTAGGTTATATTAGTTCGTGAAACATCAACTTTCCTGAAAATCTGAAACGACAGTGAAAAGCAACAAAGAGCAATTTTTTCACTCGTCTGGACTAGACAGACAGAAAAGAAGAGATTAAAAGTGACAGCCAGATTCGGTCAGTCAGAGAAACTTTATGCATGCACCTTTCGCTTTCATTTTTCTGTTACTGACACGGCTATTTCGATCTGCTCTCAGTCTGTTCATAATTACCGGGAACAAGTTGAGGGTGAGCTGTGCGTGAAAACGTCGTTGAGGGTGAGCTGAATCTCGACCGTACCCTGTCTTCTTGAACTTGGGAGATGTGTGTCCTTAGATATATACTCCTACTCCCATGCTAGTACTAAAACAATGACCTCGTCTACCAAAAAAAAGATACCTCTAAACTGTTTTTTTAATCAAACGATGATAATAATGGGTAACATGTGGTCATCTAGGTGTACACAAAATTTGAGCTCTTATAACGTAAAAAAAGATACGAGGAGAACATAAATACAAAAGAAATTGACATGTGAATAGTTACGGTGTTATCCATGGCCCGCAAATGCTCCTCTCTCTCTCTCTCTCTTATATATATATATATATATATATATATATATATATTGATTGATGTATCAATTTGTGTTGGAGATTAGCCTTCTCTCTCAACGGGGTGATCCGACGAGATAGGAAACCGTCTAGAGCAAGCCACCGTGGAGCGGGTGAAAGGTCCTATGCGATGGATAGAGGGGGGGTGAATAACCTAATTTAAAAATTACAACAACAACTTGCCAATAAGTTAGAATTACAAGAAGCGAAGCAAATATTACGCTAGCTTACTTGGGGTTGCGAAGCCACCTATCAAGCAATTCTAGCTAAAAAGTTCTAGTTCACACAAATCCTATCACAAGAACTACTACAAGGAGCTAGAGCTACACTAGCACAACTAACTAAAACAAGCTAGCTAGCACTAGAGAGACTACACAACAAGCACACCCTAATAGTTCTACTAAGCAAGTAAAGAACTAAGAGTGAGATAGAAGGTTTATACCGCCGTGTAGAGGTGAAATGAACCAATCAATAAGATGATCAATGAAGTCCAATCAATCAATCACCGGAGACAATGCTTGACACAAGATTTATCTCTGAGTTTCACTAGTTTGCCAACTAGCTACGTCTTCGTTGTGTCGGCTCACTCACTTGGAGGTTCACACGCTAATTGGCATCACACGCCAAATCCGCAATCGAGTGTCGCACAACCAACACAAGATGAGGGCACTCAATGATGAAAGGACCTGATTGGCCTAGAGGGGAGGTGAATAGGCTTGTCTAAAATTCAACTCAACACTTGTTGTCAGTCACAGGCTGGCACTGCCGGGCTCAGGGCCGGCACTGCCGGGGTGGCCGACACTGCTGGGCTAAGAGCAGCAGTGCTGGTCACCTGAATAGATTTCAACACAATTCAAAATGTAAAGCTTGAATGGAAATTGTGCTTGAATAGAAACCTTCCTAGAGGTGAAGGGAACCTCTAGCACCACCTGAAAGTGGTAGCAACACACCCACCAAGTAGATCGGGTCCAAACCCTAGAAATCACCTTGCAAACAAGATATATCAAAATATAGAGATAAACACAAGGGGACACAAGATTTGACCCATGGTTTAGCTCGCCACCAAGGCTTGCCTACGTCCATGTTGTTGAGGTGCGCCACACAAGGCTCAAGCTCGCCACACAAGGCTAGCTCTTTCCTCGGTCCCAAGTCAAGGGAATGAACCCTTAAGATGAGAGAAGTGTATTGGCAATAGTTGGGTGATACAAACTTCCCTAGGTTGCCACACGAAGGAGGCAAGCTCAAGGGCAACCTCTAGCCGGCTAGGAGCAAAGCTCCAAGAGTAAAGAACTCAAACCACCGGCCACCACGCAAACCAAATGCTTGTTGGAGTGAAGATCCGAGGGAGAAGCTTCTTCTCAAAGTTTGGAGGCTCAATCTCTCAAAGAATGATTGGAAATCAATGAAGGAGAGTGGATGAGCACCAAGGGAGAAGAGAGAGCAAGAAAGAGCTTCTCTGATCTATTTTTGCGAAGTCTGAGAATTGGAATAACAGAACTAGCCGTTAGGGGGAAGTGAGGAGGTGTTTAAGTACCCCTCACTACCAACGAGCAGAACAAGTCGCGGCGGCCTGCCCGGCACTGCCGACCAAAGAGCCCTGCACTGCCGGCCTGGGCAGAATAGCAAAGGAATGATCTTCAATAAGCTGGCTGATTTGCCCACTTTGTATGTGGAGGTGTGAAGTATATAGATAGATGTTGCATTTGGTTCACTTGTTGGCATGCGTGTTGAATCCCTCTTAATAGTACGGCATACCTAACTCAATTTCAAAGTATAAAAGAATTTAAACTCCTTTGAGCTTGTTGCCATGCACTTTTGTAATTGGAGGGGTCTGTCAACCTGTTTATCAACCTCCTTAAGTTTAACCTGCTTGTCATACTTGTAAAGTCTCATTAGTTCTCTAATTGCGTTGTCATATCACCAAAACCCAATTAGGGCTTGATTGCACTTTCAAATGACACGCGCAATCCACTAGAGTTACCTTTGCGATCTCCCACGGGGAAGGCACAAGAACCCCTCACAGTCACACTTGTGGTCACTCTAAAAAAAATCACACTTGTGGTCGACGAAGCACAATCACCAAGCTTCTCGAAACCACCTCGCTGCTCCAAACCGTCTAGGTGATGGAAATCACCAAGAGTAACAAGAATACCGCAACAAGAGACAACTCTCAAGTTCCACTAGATGAACTCACTTCATGCAATGCACTAGAGTCACTCAAATCTCTCAAATGGATGATCAATCAAGTTAGAGATGAGTGGGAGTGTGTGTCACAAGCTCACAAAGTGTATACAATAGCTAAGTGTGCAAGAGAGTGAGCTTGAGCCGGCCAAACACCTTTTATAGCCCCTCACAAGGAACTAGCCGTTATGCACTTGGGCTGCTTGAAAAGCGAGCGTCGGACTACCTGTCGAGACCGTCGGACTATACTACCTGGTCCGATGCATTGGCCTGATGCCTCCTCTAGTCGCCACGTGTCCTGCTGAATTTGAAACTAGCCGTTGGGGCGCGAAACTGAGCATCATTGGACCACTTACCATGGTCCGGAGACCTGGTCCGACGCCTGGTCTAGAGGTTCAACCAAGTTTACACCGAGAGCTCCAACCCTTCGGACTCTGGTCTGGAGGACTATTTATTCTAGTCCGGAGCCTTGTCCAAACTTACACCGAGAGCTCCAAGGCTTCGGACTCTAGTCCGGAGCTCACCTTCGGACTAATTTGCCTGGTCTGACGCCTCTTCCTTCTCTGGTGACTGTCGAGTCAACACCACCGGACCAATGGAAATTGGTCTGGAACCTCTGCAGCAGACTGGTCCGGAGCCTCCAGTGAGGCGGGCAGGGCTAGGGTTAGCCTCCGGACTCCCACGTATGGTCCGGAGCTCCCGTAAGCAACTGGTCTCGATCCCTTAAACAGGTCATAAAACACTTCTAATTTCTCCCCTCGTTAACATGTGCCACCACCAAGTGTTCCACTACTTGTGCTCGTGTGTTGGCATATTTTATCAAGTTTTACAAGGGTTGCTCATTAGGTCTAAATGCAATGCATGTAATGATCCACCTAATGACACTTGTAACCACATACCATATTCCCCTCTTTATAGTACGGTTACCTATCCTATGTGTGATCACACCGTGTCTTGATCACTTAAAAGAAAAGCCCTAGCTAGCTTATACCTTTGCCTTGATTAGATTTAGGGTCTCTCTCCTTTTCTCCTTCTTCAAGTGTGAGCTTTAGGATTGCCTCCTCTTAGCTTCCTTGCTTGCTCCACCACTTGTCATTATCTTAGGTACTAAACCTACTCAACACTTAGAGCTAGGTTAGTACTTAGGTTTCATCAATTAATCAAAACACTAGAGATCTTTCAGCGGGGGTCCTTCGTGAATGTCGAAGGCTTGCCCAGGAGATAGTGGCCTGTCAACAATCAATGCAAACCCTAGAATCGGGGTTGTTGTCTGTCTTTATTACAGTGGGTGTAGCTCCTTTTTTATAGGGCACTATACACGGACTAGGTGTTTTTACATTGGTGCCCCCCTTCTACATGGGGGTATTCTCCGGATATTCCGGGGCCCTCTCTAAGTGCTCCAGGGGCTTCATCGGGTTCCCTCGGCCTAGGTCGTGTGATGGGCCTAATCCATGATGGTTGTGGCCCGCAGTCCTCTCCCGGCCCTCCTGTTGTCGATGACCATCTCTGCCCTGGTGAAGGCTCCCGTGGCGCTCCCTCGTGTTGTCGAAGGCCTCAAGCTTGTCACCCGCCTTCGCCCGATCCCAGTGGTCGTTGCGAGTCCCCTCCGGCCAGGCGAAGGGTCTTGATCCGCTGTCGCCTCCGCCTTCGCTGGGCTCAGCTTCTGCCTGCGTCTTGATCTACGCATAGGGAGCAAAATATCTTTGAGTCTGGTTAGTAATCTTCGCAATCTCTGTCCCAAAATTTTGTTTCTCCAACTTACAAGATGCGTAATGCATGCTTACACATGTATGCCTTGTTCCTCTATATATCTACTTTCCGTCCTTTTTAACGGTCACCAGGGGACGCACTCATGATCCATGTTTATTATAGGATAGGAGTTAATAACGGTGAGTGTCCAATCACGTTAGATATATATATATATATATA